>VZTJ01003169.1:131890-381299 GCA_013397795.1 Orthonyx spaldingii
TGGGTGGTGTGCGAGCTCAAAGTTATTTCAATTATGCATGTAAAAATAGAATTATGAAATAAATTAGATAAGTAGTTTTCATGGCCATTTCTCTCTTCCTTCACCCATGACCATCCTTATAATTATAAGTCATGTCTTATATTCAGACACAGATATTTTCCTGGCTTGGTTTTCAAGATGAGGGTATAGTGTGCATATCTTTGTGATCAAGTGGGTGTCTTGGGTTGTATATATATAATAGCTGTCTTGTTTTTATACTGTATAGTTTGTTGAGACCAATATGGGACATTTATAAAAAAATATATTCTGATTATTATGTAAGTTTAGAAGCGTCCTCTTCTTTCCCCTCCCACTTTGAGTACAGAATAGAATGGATAGAAAACCAGGAGAGAGCAAATTTCTCTTACTACTGTCACAGGAAATATTGAGTGACTTAAAATGGGCAGGTACCAATGTCTTCTTGTCACTGTTTGCCAAAGTAGATGGACAACCATACCAGTTCCAAAACCCTTTTGGCTACCATCTCTATATATTTTCTGGCTATGCCAAAAGACAGAACCCTTCTCATGTTTCATCTGCTATGCCTCTTGAAAATTTCCTTTGCACTTCTGTTGACATCTAAAGGAAGTACTTCAATTAAATATCAGTATAGATATACAATTACATACATTATGTGCAGCTATAAAATGTAGTTGAAAAGAAATTGAGCTACTTAAATGATTGAACTGAAGTCTTAGTTTTTCTATTACATAGCCTTGCAGCAGTTTGTAATGCTTTAGGTGACTATTTCTTGCATGTGAAACATATACAGGTACAAATGTATTCTTACTTGGTTTTTCCAGGAGAAATGCAGACTCATTTTTTGGCCAAGGTATAGCAAGATTTGTGTTTCTAACTTAGCTGTTGGCTCCCTTTCAAATCTGCTTTTGTTCTTCATTTTTTCTTCTTACAAACTCATGAGTTTTGATGGAAGGAAAGCATGTTATAGGAACAAATGAAGGCCTGGGCCTACAGATGCTTGGCACAGAGTTAATGCACAGAAAGTTACAGAAGTGATACCAAGCCGTTGACAACGTTGAGGGACATTTCTACGGTACCAGGATGTAAAATCATTTTTTTCAGAATTTAATTATAGAATGCTGTGTGGGGTTAATCTGGTTTCTGTAATAGTGTTATGTTATTGCTACATGAATTCAGTTGGGATGTTGCTTCAAGCTTTTGTAAGACTTAAATTGCTGTTCCAGATAAGGAGCCAAAAGTACGTAACGAAATATCCTGATGGAGAGGCATGTAAAGGAATGAACTCTTCTCTAACCTTCTCCTAGCTGAGAATTCATCGTTTGTATGAACTGTGCTCTTGGAGTTATCTGCCATTCCTCCTGAGGTTAAGCAAGAGCACTTGGATGAGCCATGGGAAACTGCTTCTCTGCAGAATGAGAGCGGTTCTGCCATCAGCAGGACTAACAGGTCTAATTTCACGCCTTGTGTCAGCTGAACTTCCCAATAAGTCCCTTCCTGTCGTCTTGACTGGGCATGTCAGTGTGGCAGGTGGAGCCGTGGCTCCTGGCCAGCCTGGCTGTGGCCCCACTTCACTCCCCAGTGTGGCTCCGCTTCACTTCCCAGCATGGGCTGTGCTGGGCATGGGGTGGGTGGAGAGGGCAAAGAGCTCAGTGCAGCAAAGGAACCTCGCTGGGGCTTTTGCTGCTTTCATTGCTGCCGTGGAGGGCGTTGGTCCTGGTACAATCTTTTTCTTCTGTGTAACTTCTCTTGAGAGGATTCCAAGTTCAAAGGTTTTACATTTGTAGAGATGAACAGATGGATGGACAGCCAAACAGACATTGTGGTTACCTCAAAGAGGGAATGCTTTCCAACTGCCTCTTCTATATATGAAGTTACTACTGAGCCTTTAATATTTATTTATGTATTGGAGTTACCAGTGTAATAATATTAAGTGACTTTTATTTCACCAACAAATGCCTTACAGATTATGTCCTATATTTCTCTTTTTAAGAGAATATTATCATCATCTTTATGGATGTTTTTGATGTTTTTGTGAATGTTTAGTTCTTCTCTACTTGGAATGAGTGGTGTTATCAATCATCCTTATAAATGCTCTGATCTTTCTTGTGTTCCCAGTTTACCAAAAAATAAACCAACAAAACAGGCCTTAGCTTTTCTCTTAGATCACATATTAAAGCACACATCAGGCTGCAGTCACATCTAAACTTTTGAACTACAGGTTTTATTATTTTGCTCTTTAGAAAGAGAGCCTGATTTTCTAGAATTGATAGCAACAGTTTAGCATGTCCTGACATCCTTTGGGAACTGTGGTGTGCTCAGACAGATGAAGAGTCGTCTGAGTTTATGAGAACATAGTCACAGCCTGGCTTCGGAAATTTGTCTTTGTGCCACCAGTGTTTTCCAAATTCTATAGAAATATCTTTGTGTACTCATTATACTCTCCAAAAAATGGACGCTATAAACAGTTGGGGTTTTTAAACATTTTCTCAACATTATTTCACTGGTAGCTCAGTTTCAGTGTGCCATTGCTTCAGAGTCTCAGTTTTATTGCAAATTAGAGCAATGTAAATTCTCCTCTGTGTGAATGGAGTCATCTGTCCAAAAGAGAGTGATCTGGATCCAGGTTCTGGGCACTCTTATGCAAATAGAGAAGCCCCTCTGCACAGTAGCATTTTATCATCAAACCCTTGTCAGAAATTCCTGTGCAAGAGTATGAAATTATTCCTGGATATTGATGGCAGGTTGTTAGAGCCCTAATAATAACAATTTTCAGTTCAGCATTTCCTTCCCTTTACCTCTGATACCTTTGAGCTATGCACCATAAAGGACAATCAATACTGCCAATATCCAACCTTTTTGTTGTCATTTCCAAAAAATTTAAATGAGAAGTTATCAAATAAGTAGGTTTTTGTCATTATGTCTTGAACATGTAAAGCATGGTAATAAGTTGACTTTTTATATTTGTAATATTTGTGTAATATGTGTGTATGTATATATGCATACATACTTCTCATATGTATATGCTTATATCTAATAACATCTTATTTTATATGGTGATTCTGCATCTATTTCCTTGAATATCAGTAGGAATTTTGCCATGACATTTTCTCCAACCAAAAGTCTAAGTGACTGTATATCTTGTTAACTGCTGACTGAGAAATAAAACTTCACACACTTGCAAAAGCTTTCATGTGTGGCGACAAAGCATTGAATCCAAAATAACCAGCTGTGCTCTCATGGCCTGACAGGAAGGAAGGAAGTTTATATAGTCCTGTAAATAGTTATATTACTTCATTTGAATTCATTATTTTACTGTATATGGGTTTATAATTTTTGAACTAAAACAGTTAGAGGTAACATTACAATGCTGAGAGCAATGCCATCTTTCTAGTGTGTGCATCTACAGCTGTGGAAGTCAGTGGGAAGGAAAGCGAGAATGTGCTATCTGATGCAATGCCAGGATGCTGTACTCAGCCAGGGTCAGATGTCCAGTTTTGTCTGAGTGCAGTTCATTTGGGTGATAATCATGAAGCAGAAGTAACTAGTACTCAAATTCTTTTTTGTGGTTTAGTCATAAGACTCCTGATACACAGGCCCTGTAAACTGCAATGCAAGCTAACCTGAATTCTCTTTTGCTTTCTTTTTTATGTAACTAAAGGGCTCCTTAAAAGATAAAACTGCTGTGTAATACCTTTTTATTTCCTATAATGTGGCATTTTGAAAACCGTAACCTTTCTTTTAAAATCGTATAATGGAAATACATAATATCATACTCATTACATCATTTTAGCAATTACAATTTCAGGAACATGTATTTACAATATTCTTAAAGTCAAATGTCACATTATAACAATGTTTCATGCTCTTGAGTATTTGATCCTGTGTACATCCCGCTGTGTATCCATCAAAGAAATTCTCCCAGCATGGATTGATCGATCCATATATGCATTCAAAAACTTGTCTTGTGCCTCGCTGAAGGTGTAAAGGCACATTTGCCATTGGGAAGATTCTGGACCGTGTCGCTTGCTTTGTCAGATCAGACCTGTGGCTTGAGACAGAGGAACACCAAGATGCTCTAAGCTCCTCTGGGTGCATGCTGTGGATGAGTTTTAGAGGTTCACCTGTCAGAAAAGAGGGCACTGAAGAAGCTTGCTCACTTAGATAAAACAAAGGAAAGAAGGACCAGAGAAAGCTGGTGTTTCCAAAAGAGTGTGTGGTTGGTATGCTCAGCCCTGAACTAGCCCTTTTTGCCACGATTTCTGAGCACATAGCACAGTAAGTTATTGTTTAACGTTAAATAAGCTTCTCTAAATTCTCTTGGAGAGCTCTTGCCAGTCCTGAAAAACCATCCTTCCTCCTATAAAAAAAACACTCTATGTTTCTGCACCAGAGCCTGTTCTGCAAGGCACATTTTTGTACCTTATTTTTTGTGCTAATGTAAGTCTTCGCTATTTTTTCTTGAAGGCAATCAGTCCTGCAAAGTATGCTGAAATAGGTCTCCAAATGAATTCTTTCTTAGTATGTTTGAGAATCACCGCAGTAGGCAAAAGCATTTGAAGAAAAACTACTCTCAAAAATAGCTCAATTAAGAACAGTAAAGAAATTGTGCCCAGCTGTATAGTAGCTACAGTTCTTCAGAATGGATTATCCCTGTAGATCAGGTGACTAAGTAATAACTTTTTTTTTTTTAATTTCCTATATTCCATGGTAAAAAAATAAATGTTCACAGTGGCACTGGCTTTAGCATTTCTTGGGTATTTCAGGTGCATAAACCAGTTAGGGGGGGATGGAGAGGAATACTGCTGGCAGCAGTTCCCATGTCTGTCACACCTGTGTAAAGGCACACAGGGGCTGCTCATTGGAGGATCCCAGCACTCTACTGAGAAACAACCTTCCCTCAGCATTACTCTGAAACGTGGGGGAAATAGTTTAGAATTTATTTGTTATGTTGTTTCACTAAAACATTGCTGGACATCTTGTGGTATGGTTAAAAACTTGCAGAGGATATTCAAATACACATTTTCCTGTCTTTGATATTTTCTGTGGCTATGTGCAGTATTTACTATACCGTGCTTTTATAGTTCCTTTTGCTGTTTGCATCAGAGAGTGGTTTTTACAACATCCTTCTTTGTCTTCTCTTTGTAGGCATTTCCTGTTTAAACATGGATCTGGGTCTTCAGCTATCTTCAGCGCAGCCAGTCAGAACTATCCCTTAACATCCAATACTGTTTACTCTCCACCTCCTAGGCCTCTTCCTAGAAGTACTTTTTCCAGACCTGCCTTCACTTTTAACAAACCTTACAGGTGTTGCAACTGGAAGTGCACAGCTCTGAGTGCCACTGCTATCACAGTGACCCTGGCACTGTTGCTGGCCTATGTCATTGGTAAGCCCTGCTTCCTGTCCTCTGCTGAATTATTCTTTTACCTCCTCTGCTCTGTTGTCTTGCTTGCTTTGCACTAACACAAATCATGTTTTATTAATAATATTTTCCATTGGTGCTTTGTAAATCCCGGCCAACAAAACACTGCGTTGGCTAAAGGTTGAACATGGAATTCTCATTAACTTTCTACTCTGTTAACCTTGATGGTGCCTAACAGAGAAAGAAATATTATTCAAGATTACATGTTTATACTAGCAGAGGACTCCTACTGCTTTTAATTGCTGTGATATTTTCTTAAATTAAACACTTGATTTTCATATTATGCCTTACAACATTGTTGCTCTTAAAGAATTATTTGGAAAGACTGGTAATGTTTAACTGTGTTTTGCCTTGCTACCCTTAGTTAATTTCTTCAGTCTCATCACCATTTAAATCTTTCAGTTTTCCTCCTAATTGTTATATCATTGGCTAGAATGATAACTAGCTCTAAAACTGGTTTTACACCATATTGTCTACGATAGATTTTGTTATCCCTTTATTGGATTTATGTTTAAAAAATAGGTTGCATAGCACCAACTTCGTCATTTTGTTAGCAAAATATATTGGACAGGTTTATCGGAGTAGCTAAAAAGGGCTTCCCCAGGTTTGGATTTTATTTTTTTTTTTGAAGACAGGTGTAATGGAGGTGGGCTTTGAAGTCAATGTGATTACAGTCATGCACAGGAGAGCAATCCTTTGTGACTTCCTACATGACATTTAGTCTGAACTTTAATTATTGCACTGGGTTTTCACTTTGAATTGAAAATATTAAAGAACATTCTGTGTGAAGAATTTCAGAATGTGACTGTGGCTTCTGTAAACATAGGGAAATCTAATTGGTTTTTGCTGTCTCGCACACACTCTTAGACTGTTGTTTTAGATGGCAGTTCACAGGTGGCAGGAGCCAGAATATCCCTGATACCCTAAAGCTTAAATGGGAATAATTCCAGGTTTGCCTGAAAGGGCGCAGTTCGTACTTGGGACAGAGATACAAGTCCAGATACCTCCAAACTGATTTTCTGTACTCTCAGAATAAACGTATCTGTAGTGAAGATTATTAAAATTTCAATAATTTCTTCTTTCCCACTGAGGGTTTTTTTTGGTCCCATAGTGACAAAGTTTTGGTTATTGTCAGCAAGATGCTCATCAGGAGGGATTTTTTCCTAACATCCTCACCTAATGCATATGGGGAAGCAGATTTGAGCATTTCTGGTGCATGATGATTTGAAAGCACCTGAGGATCTCGTAAGCTCCATTAATTGCAGATTTACATAACAGCTGGTGAGCATATGCCCTCGGTTAGGACTGGCTGTATCGTTTTTGCAGCCTCATCTGTTTGCTACACGTATTATCCCACCCACACCATTTAGATTTTATCTGGATGAAGCACTGCCTCTTTCATCCCTGTTTAGATTTCAGTCTGCCACTGAAATTTCTGTGGCTTTCTAGGGATGTACTGCTACATGTCATCAGCCTGAGAAGGCTGGAAGCACTTCTTGTCACCATGAATTAAAAAGCTCTGTGTGACTCTCCTGTAGACGTGTCTGTCTTATCTTGGTAACACAAGGGTGTAGCATGTTTTCTTCAGTTAGGCAGAAGCAGGTAAAATGGAGATGTCTTTGCATTTTATAAATTATTACTATTTCTATTTATGTTTTCTACGGGAAAAATGTAAATTTTTGAACCAGGAGTTCTAATTCAGAGAACTTGTCAGGATGCCATTATTTGCTCTTGTTTTCCCCAGAAATTTTTCAGTTGCATAAGCTTTCCTGCAGGTTCAGGTAGTATTAGTTAGTTTATTTCAAGTGAATATTCCTGCTGCCCATCTCTGGTTGGTTAAATATTTAAATAAGTTTATGGTCTCTTCTTATGGCTCAGGTACCTTAGTTCTTTCCCTTTTGCTAGGTTTGAATCACAGCATATAAACTGTTTCCAGAGTTCACTCTCTCTGTAGGCTTGCGTATTTGCATATCTTTTCACATCAAAAATTTAAATGTGCATGTTTTAAACAAGTAGTTGAATACAGAAATTCAGACTGTATGTAACACTCTGAAGTTAAAATTCACTCCTCCAAGTGTTTTCTCTTTGCTCACCGTGATTCTGATACCTCACTCCTTCAGGTTTTTTTCAAGTCAGAGGAAGTTGTGTCTGAGCAATCACCACAGACATGGGCCCAAACTGTAGAACAAAACTCATTTTAATTTCAGGACCAAACTTAACCTGTGATCAGCTCAGCAGATGTTACTGGAAGAATAAGGGAGACTTTTAAAAGGCAAAATTGTTTTCATCATTCTATTTTTTGACATAGCCTGCATTAACTTACCATGAACTACAATTTCAGACCAAATGAATGTTGATCAAAATTTAATATCAACCTTTTTCTTCTCTTACTCTAAGAACTTAAATGTTCTTTTTCAAGTATTTTTCACTGCCATCAAATGCTTGAGCTACACATTACTTTTAAAAAGAGGCCCAAATCTCAGCCTCAAGTCAGAACATCTCTAAAGTCTTAGAGACATGAAGCTTATTCCAGATCAAAAAATTACAAGTGGCTCTTATATTTGTAACGAACTGACACCTGTGCCAGAGTGCTCTAAGCTATGATTTCTTTTCAATCAAAAGGTAAACTAGCAAAATGTTCTTTTATTTTTCAGCCTTTCCCTCTTATCAGTGAGACTCAAAAGTGAAGCTTTTACATAAGAACACGTAATTCTTCTGTATTTTCTCTGCTTTGAACTACTGCTCAGTTTAAAAAAGTATTATTTCTCCATTAATCCTCTTTTGGCCTATAATCACAGTATTTACTATTTGGCCTTTCTGAAATAAATTTGACTATTATATGGACAGTAAGGAAATTATAGAACAGTGTTGATGGTTGTATAACAGCAGATTTATTGAAAATCTTTAGTTTATCAAGTAAAACACATATTTTCACTTCAATGGGAGTAATTTCTGTGAATAGGTTCTAAAGTCATAGTGGTTACTCCAAAAAAACCTTATTTTATAAAGTGCACTTTTGGTCTTCAAACTGTTGAAGATGTAATTGTAAATGTGTTGAATTATTTTCTATGGAGAAAAGGCCTACATACTTTTATTTTTCATTCTCTATTTTTCTATGTGTTGAGAAATGTAAATCATGTGAATCTGGGGCACAGTTGTTGAATTTGCCCACAAGTGGGCAGTGAGGCAGGTGAGCAGTTGGGACACACCCAGGGGAGGGGATGTTGGTGCCTCTCACCAATGCATGGGGGACTACAGCAGCTCCACCAGCAGTTCCTGAGAGTCTTGCCAAAACATTTAAGAGTAAATTAGGCAAATCCAAGAGACAGAATAAATAGTATTTCTTCTGGGTTTTTTTTCAACACCGCATCATTTCCTTTAAGCCCAATACAATGGGTGATACTGCTGCTCATTTAGTAGTTATTTTTAGCCCATTAGTGAGTAGGATTTTTCTTCCATGATACTTTAGCATTTTATCAGCAGCTGATTTGGACTTGCAAATCACTGGTCCTATTGATCAAAGGTGCTGAACTCCTACTGTTCCTATTGATTTCAGCAGGTGATGCAAATGTTCAGTGCCTCTGAAAATTGCATCTCATGTTCTTGGATTTAACCATCCCTGACTACGAAATGGCTATTTTATACACAAATGAATTCTCAAGTATGAATATGAAGTCGTCCCTATCCTTCATGATATTATCACTATTTATGAGTATGCACTGGAGAGGGGTGTTGGGTCTCAAATTATATTCACATGGAGGGTAAGGAAATTAAAGCCTCTCTGCTGCCTGACACTGTGACCTGCCAGTTCTCACTCTGTGTACAAGGGAGAGGGAGTGATGGTTTCAACACTGGAAAAGGCCAGGCCACATTTTAAGGACATACATATCTCAGTGCATAGATTTATAACACTGGTTGCATTGCTTTAGACAATGTATAACAGTAGCAAAAATGGGAATTGTGCAGAGAAGGCTCAAGGGGAAAATGCAGTGATGTACACTGAAGAATATAATGGTGTAGTAAACAGTGCTAGGTGTTCCAGGGTTATGCAAATGTTGTGATACAGATCATAACCCTGAAATGCCATTGAACTCCTTATTGGGAGAACTCTCACAGAGACAGATACAGCAGGGTCTCTCAGCTGGGAATTGTGGTGTCTGCTCTCTTGGATCCTGGGTCTTACTGAGGAGCTTGATACTGTCACAAATCTCTAAGTACTTGGAGGAGAAACATTTACTGTCGCCCAAGACTAGGTTTTGTTTGTTCCTAAGTCTAAAATATGACTCAGTCATGAAAAATGAAACCATCATCCCTGTAGGAGGATTGCAGGAGAGGGAGGTATATTTGTATTTTCAGGTATAAAAATATGTTAGATATAAAGAGAAGACTTCTTGAGAAAGAGGAGAGTGCTGAGAGTTAAGATGGCTATAACAAATATATGGAAGAAGTCCTTATTTCATTAAATGCCTTAGATGGTCAAAATAACTTATCATTTTAATAAGGTTTTTAAAAAGTATTCTGAAGACTGAATCAAATATTAACAGTCTCAAATTCTGAAATCTGTTTACAGCAGAATGAAATAGTATTTTATTTGTCAAATGAACAGAAGATCACCTCTTCTAAAGGTCAGGATCAGAACTTTGATTCTGGCTCTTACTTGTGTCCAGGTATTTTTCTCATTAATTTACCTTTACTAGAACTGAGACAATGATGCATCTGTGGCTTCATGCCACGGTGAAATCCAGTTTTATAAGCAGAACAGAACCTGCAAGCAGTTACAGAAACAAATAATTTTCTGGCGCTTAGAGCAGGTGCAGAAAGAGTAGTCAGCTGCTGATATACATTCTGTAACAGCTTTTCTGAAGTCTGGGCTGCAGGGGGATGATCTACTGAGATTCTGTAAAATAGCAGAGAAAGCTAAACAAAAGCCTTTAGTGAAGGTCAGCAGTTTGGAGGGACTTCACATTTGCAGGATTTTTGTCCTTTGAAGTTCATCTTGCAGGTAGTAAGTACTTATTGCACAGGACTTTTTTGACATCCCCTCACTACTGAGTGTCTCTCTTGCACTGGAGCCAAGGCTCTTATTCATATTCTGCCAAACATGTAGCACCGGAGTTGACAAGCTGTGCTTACACAGAAGGTAGATAAGAATAAATTAAATTAGATCATTGGCTTCCTAGCAGATGGCAGGTTAATCCAGTTTACAAAGCGAGTTCTGAAAAAATTGCTTGTATCTTTGTGGATATTTACTTGAGTATGCTGTAGAATTGAGGGGACTGACACAGTCAGTCTGGAACTGTCAGTTTCTTTTGTTTAAATGTTGAACGAAATAAGTGATCTGGTCACTTACTTCAGAGGTAAAGACCCAAGGTTTTGTTCTGAACGTGGCCCTACGGGTTCCACTTACAGCAGTAACGTGAAGCAACAAAAACCTGCCTCTGAGTAGGGAAAATCCCTTAGGCAGCAGAAAGTTGCATTCAGTTTTCATCTCTTTGCTGAGAGATTCCATGAAAGAAATTTATGGAAAGGGTAGATGATGTAGGCCATTAATATTTCTTTTTCTGCAAGAGATCTGTTTTATACCTAATAATTATTTTTTTACCTAAGAAGCATAATAAATTACCTAAGAAAAGCTCTGTACTATGAGTAGGATCTTCTGTACTGGAGAGAGAGAGGTCGTTTAAAATTACCCTGCACAGCTCCACTGTGTGGCCTGACCAGCGCAGGGTGGTTGAGGAAGAAATTCAGGTTCACCATAATCCTGTGGCATCCTCCAGTCTCTTCAAATCCACTGACTACAGACTCCTCCAAATTTAGCTTCTGCCATAACATCCATAATGCAGGTTAAAAAAAAAAAAACAACTTTTGTGTTCGAATTTTATCAGAAACTTTGAATTAAAAAGGGCTATCTAATAAAATATAAATGCATTATTGGTATGGTAGTATCCATCATGTAAGCCCTATCTCCCAACATTATGTAAAGAGGGTCACATTTTGCCTTCAGATCAATTTTGCCTCCAGATCACCTCAGTGAAAGCAACGTACAACTCTGCTCATGGCAATGTGCAACTCATAGATTGCACAGAGCAAAGTAATAATGTAATTATAGACAGGGGATTATACTGGATGTTCAAGCAAGCCAAGAAAGAATATCTTTTCAGATGAGTGCAGTTCCTACCAGCAGGGAGAATATTGCGCTCAGCTGTCAGAGGAGAGGTTTGGTTAGGCCAGCTGATGGAAGTTAGGGGCTGATGCTCCTGCTGACTCACCACAGCTCCTCCTAACCACAGTGTGAATTTTGCAGTCTTGCCAGCTACCAAGCTGTTTCATCTCCCTTTGCCTGCTGGTCCTTGGGTATTGCCTGAAACTGTAGTAGCTCAGCAGTGACCTCACACACCCTACTAGTAACTGAAGTATTTTAGGTGCTGCAAAATACAGGGTATGTGATTGCAGAAATTTTTGGGAATGACAGATAGGCAGAGCCAGAGTAGCTTTTGCTTCTTCTGTAATGTGAGTGTAGTGATCAAACCTGAAAGGCTGTTCTGTGTGAACTTGAGCTACATCATATAATGCATCCTTAGTCCTAATGGTGGGTTTCATACTGTTAGTCAGCAGCCAGCCCTCAAGGGTGCTGCAGTCAAGGTCTGCAGAAGGTTGAAGTCTGAGGAAAGGGCAGAGACATTTATCAAAAAGTGAATCTCCCTCCTTTTTACCCAGCACAGTACTAAGTTGGGCAGAGTGATGGTATCATCTCCTGTTTGTTCTGTGGAGTAGGATCTTACACCTGGGCATTACACATGGGAAATACAGCTGAGAACCTTGCAAATGGATTTATGCTGTGGGAAGTGACATTGTGGCCCACACTAGAATTGCACAGCATTTTCTGTGCCGCTTTTGTAAAAGCCAGAAATCCACTAGAAAAAAAATCAAAGGGAGAATAACTCAAAAGAGAAGTTCTTATGAGCTTTTTAATGAAATTCAGTACATGCCTACTTATTTCTAAAGAGATTTGAGAGATGGAGATTTGAAAGTTTTATGTAATAAGATTACATATTTGGTGAAATAATTGTGTATTTAAAACATGCTGTACATATGTTGGAGAAAAAGAGCTCTGTAGGAATTTTGTATACTCTAGGTAAAAGAAAAGTATCACAGAAAATGCAGAAGTTAGGGAGAGCTCTGTGTCTGCTAAATAAACATTTATTATTCCCTGTAGTTAATGTCTGAAAAAGGTATTTCTAGGAATTAATGCCTTTACTGGTGTTTGTGGTCTGGTTAATCCCAGAGTGACACCTGGATCTGAAGGTAATTTCTCAATAGCTATAATTATTGTAATAAAAATTGGAATGATTTTAAGGTTGCAAGGTGACTGGGTTTCTGCAGTGTTGGAAGTCATTCAGATCAATTCATGTAGATCTTATTTTCACAGCCATGGGCTTTGCTGTACAACCTCAGTTGTTCCCATCGCTTAGCACAAGTCTGGTGCCCGTGTCACCTCACAGGGATGAGACGTCCCAGCCTGGCAGAGACCATCCCCTCTGCAGCACAGTTGGTGTTTCTCAGGGAGGAAGCTGACTGTCAAACGTAGATACAGATAGTTTTGCCGGCTTGCCAAGCTTTGGCACGAGCTATAAAAACAACAGCACTTCCCCAGCCTGAAGGAAGACAAAGCCAGTAAATGATTGGAATTGGTGCAAGTGGATGACAACATGCACAGAGTGTGTAATCTGGCAAAGACATGCACCAAGGAAAAGGTGCAGCCCTGGCTTTGTGACATACCCTCTGCAGAACGTGCAAATGCTGTGCTAGGAAATGAATAATAACAACAATGGGAATAGTCTAAGAAGGCAACTAGATAATATTCATGATTGCATAACCACTAAAAGCTTAGTATTGATGTGTGCAGTTGTGTTTTGCTTCTAGTGATCTGTTTCAAGTGCTGATGTAATTATTTCCATTAGTATAAATGAAATATATATTCATTAGCTTATCAGTCCCATTGAACTGTGTTCCCTTTTGTTGTTAATAACTCTTTAATAATAGTAATGTCCAGAAGCTCAAGCTGGGACAAGAGCACTTACTCTAGAGATGTCAAGGCTGCTTTTTGTTGTACGTGGCAGTGATCTCTCTTGCCTTAAGAATCTCAAACTCAGACCTTAACTCTGTGTGATCTAACTGAAAGGGACTGAAGGCCCTTTTCAAAGTATTATCATGGTCCCTTGGTGATGTCAAGACCATAGAATATGAAGCAATCCAGGCTTGAGATCTCATCACTGACACCAGGAAGCTTAAAAGCAAGCTTCTAAAAATACCTCTCCTGGGGAGTGGATATGTGCTGCCCAGTGTCTCCAGAGTCCAGATCTGATGGTGAGTCAGTGGTTTGAGATGCAGCAAATTTGTCACAAATACTGTCACCTCACTAATTCAGTAATAATGTTCTCATTTGCTTGGTTTGGATCATGTATCTGTAGTTGGGTGACCCAGGAGTGCACAGATCTGGAATTAATGACTGTAGATTGGCAGCTTTGCATTCTTGTGGTAGTTTTCCAAAGCCCTTGGCAGGAATCCATTCAAGTCTTGGGATTTTGTTAAATTTTTATAATTTAACTTTTCAGCATATGAGGGACACTTGTGACCAAACACATGGGAAATGGACTCCAAGTTTCCTGTTTGTATTGAGATATTTTCCTTGAAGTATGTACAAGTGCAGAATAAAACCATGTACTTTCTTAATGCAAGACCCATTCTAGCTCACACTTATTTCTCCTGGGAGTCTCTGAGGTTCCTACATGGTTCAGGAAGAGCAAATATATTGCCTTTTAGGCTCCCACTGTGGGCAGATCCTACTCAGTGCAAATTGCTGCATGTGGCTAAAGAGCTGCTGCTCTGGCTTTGCTCTTTATGTGACAATTTCAGCTCCTCAGTGGGGGTCATCCTCAATCCATATTTTAGTGGGTCATCAGTCCTCCCTGCTGAGTTACTTCAATGGTAAGGCAACCTCTTCCTTGGAATAATTTGCCCTTCTCAGTAAGACCTAGGTAATTGTCTAGACTAACTGCAGTACTATCATATTATACTAAAATAAGATCCTCTGTTGCTGTCTTTCTCCAACCATCCTTCAAGGCCTCAGATCAGAAACAAAGAAAGGAAAGCAGAAAACATGAATGGCTCTGCAGGCAAAGTAGAGTATGCAGCCCCTGTGTATGGTAATGATAGTTTATAACTTCCTAAAAGAATTATTTAGTAGATTTCCTAGTGCATACATAAATAACAACTATATTTCTGTTAATTTGTGTTGTAAAATAATTGCATATATTTTAGATGTAGAGCCAGCTTTTTATCTGCAGTGTAATTCTAGAGTAAGTCTGGAGTCAATGTTTTTGCTAATGTTTAACCTAAATTAAAAAGCTTCGGAATGCAGTGGGCGTGGTTTCACTTCAAACCGGATTGGAAAGCTGAGAAGTTCTAGTTGGTGTCATCGCTTTTGTCAACAAGTTCTAAGATCTTTGACAGTTGAAAGCTGAGGGAACACTGATGTAGCATTAGAATCTGTCACACAATATTGAATTTATTCAACTGTTATCCTTTTAATTGCAAGTAATTCCATTAATTGCTGCAGAAATTCATCACCCTGACCTGGCTGAGCTCCAAAAGAAAGTGTGGAAACTAATTAAACGTTGAGTTTTAAGGTAAAATGGTAAATTGTTCATTAGCCCCCTTGAAATTCTGATTTATTACTAACAGAACAAAGTAATACTTGACTTTGCAGAAACTGGGTCATAGCATTCTTTCGTAGTCTCACTGAAGGTGCTGTAGTTGAGACATCAGTTAATTGGTCTTCATTTTTTTGCAGCAGTACACTTGTTTGGTTTAACCT
The DNA here is from genome assembly GCA_013397795.1 of Orthonyx spaldingii. Taxonomy (NCBI): domain Eukaryota; kingdom Metazoa; phylum Chordata; class Aves; order Passeriformes; family Orthonychidae; genus Orthonyx; species Orthonyx spaldingii. Next base: position 147,209 of record VZTJ01003169.1, read on the forward strand.
GGCAACTACAGCCTGTGGAAGGGCAGCTCTATGAAAATGGAGTTAGCAAAGGAAATAAAGGAACAGAATCCATGGATACTACTTACTCACCAATCGGAGGAAAAGCTTCGGATAAAACAGAAAAAAAAGGTATGTGTAAATGAGAAGCCAGACAGATGATGAATAGTTAAACATTACTGCTGTTCAGATCCTGTATTTTCTACATTTTGACAGTATTTTGAGTCCAGGTTCTATCTTCTTCAGTATAATTTTAAAGATATAAAAAGCCCATAACCAGATAGGTTCCTTTAGCAGAACTCTCACTGAAATTTGCAACCAGCCCATTAGAAAAGGAAGGTTCAGTAGCACAGAGAGAGAAGAGATGAGAGTGTTTGGCTTCTGTCTTAAGACAAGGGAGGGCAGACCACATTAGCCTTGTTCCCTCTTGTGCAGAGGGCTTGGCGCTGTGCCTGTCTTGCAGACCAAAGTCACTCTCAGGCACAGTGAACCCCTTTCACTGGCAGGCCAGGATGGGCAGCAGAGTAGAAATCTTAGTTCTTTTCAAGGCATCCAGTTCTTGAAGGTGTAAGCTGAAGTACAGCATCCTGTCACATCCCGGCTGACCAGTCACAGTGAATCGGCTCCCAGGAATCTACCAAGGCTTCACAAAACCCTGAGCCAGTCTGGCAGCTCCCTGCTGCCAGGGGCACAGCCCTGCTCTGCCCTCCCGCCTCCCTCTGCTGCTCCCAGTGTCCCTGTGCCCACTGCAGGCATTGTCTCCTGCACAACCAGGCCACGTCAGTCCTTCATGGCAGCAGAAAACGGCTTTGTTAAAAAATGCAAATCATCTTCAGCCATGGAAGTGGCTGAACCAGACCTCTTGAGCCGCCAGAGCTCAGATAGAAAAGGAGTGACCTGTGCAGCCAGGGTGTGAAACAGAGAGAAGGAACTGTCTGAGATGTGCAATTCTTTCCTCATAAGTCCTGTCATTTAATGTTGTTAGCTCACCTACTCCAGTATTAGTCACAAGCCCATCCTTCCCAGCTACTATCGTGACAATGCCTTCTGACCATAAAAAGCAAATGGCCTTTGCATTTCTTTTTATGGTACTCAGCAAAAGTGGATAAATCAGATCAGATCAAAGTGAATGGAAGTGAAATATGAAACCTAATCTTTCCAGTTGTTAGGAGGAAAGTAAAATTGTACTGGTAGCTCTGCAATGATAGGAGACTTCCAGAGCTTTCAAATTTTAGAGCAGAGCAGGGATCTGATTTTGTATGTTCTGGGTAAGATCCATGACTGAAAATAGGCAGCAAAGTGGGACGTTGTTGTACCAGTCCCTCCAAGAGGAGAATTGCACTGCACATCAATAATCTTGCAAATCAGTGTGGCACAACTAGATAGAGATCATATTAGATAAATGAACAATAGAAATATATGTAAGGAGAAATGATGCTGTTATCCATTATTTCATCCCTTAGAATGGATTTGTAGTGACTTGCAGTAAAAGTTTTATATACTATTTTATTTTTGTCCTGGTGCACCATGGAAAATATCTCAAATAGTTCTTCTCAACTGCATTAAATCATTTTGTCAGTATATTACAAATTTAATAAAAGGTTTTCCAATGCATTTGGCTTCCAAAGAAGGATGTGTAGAAAAAACATCAAAAACATCAAAAATCTTAAAAAAATTAGATGGCTGGAAATAGGGAAAAGAATATGTGAGTCAATAAAGGCTCAATGTAGTAGGTAAAAACCCAAACCACCTGCCTTGCCCCAGGGAATCCCACTTTTTTGTGTAGCTAAACAACTCCCCCACAACACTAAAGAACAGAGTCCTGTGATAGCAGAGCAATTTCAGTGAGGGCTTACCCAGCAGTTTCAGAGGTCAGTCATGAACAGACCTGCACTGTTGTCTCACTTGTCCCCTTTCACCTTTTGGGGGTAGCATGTAATCCAGAGGTAAAGCTGGCAAGGAGTATACACTTGGAAAAACACAAGAAAAATGATGTGGAATTAGTACATGCGTAGTCTGACTCTGGCTAATTGTTGCTTATTTTCTTTCTTTCTTTCCATCACTTTTAACATATATATATCAGTAATTTTATTCCCAGTCCTCATAACAAAATTCTCCATCTAGAAGTGATGAAAAGGAGCACTTGGAAACAGGCAACTCCTTTCCCTACAGCAGGATACCACAGAAAGTTGATGCTTTGCCTGTAAATTTGAAGCCTCTGATGTCATTTCACAGGGATAAATAACTGCTGTCAGATACTGTGACCTCACGTTTTCCCAACTCAGAAAATAAGCAGCAGCACAGAATGCTTTTCCAGACTTTGAAAGCATAATTTTAACTACTCTTTTAATGAAAATCAAGTTTATAAACCAGCAAGTCGGATTTCTTCAAGAAGTCACTTCATAACACACTGACCCACGGCTACGAGTTAACATTTGAATATGTAGTAATGTGATTAAAAAGTCAGACATCCTATTGATGCTGGTATTTACCAGGGGAGTACAAGGAAATTGATTGTTTCAGGATCAGTAATAATAAGCATATTGGGTACATTCTTGTGCAGGTAATTGGCACCATGCTGTTCAGAGTTTTTGTTTCTTGAAGCCAAGAGAAACCTGTGATTAGGAATCTATCTTCTGTTTTAGACTTCTGAGGAAACTGTGCTTGGAAAGCATAGGGAGGAATTAATACCCTAGTTGGGAAGATTGGGAGCTGTATAAGGAATTGAATATAGATAATTAAATGATACTTTGTCATACAAAGAATCTTTTTACAACAAGAGCAGAATTGTATTGCAGCACTGTAATTTTAAAAGCTTATTTTGGACTTTTTCAAGAAAGAGCAAGAAAGTACACAAGGATAGTCTGTGAGGAGTGTGTCTTCAGGTGCCTTTTTTGTACAGCCAAATACCTGCTTAGTTCAACTAAACACAGAAACAAAGCTAAATTCTTTTTCTTTAAAGAACGCGGAGTGGCTCAGTGAATATGAAAATATGCATTTCAGACATGGCTCCTACAATGACCTTTCCATGCTGTGTGGTTGTCTGAAAAATTAGCATTTGAAAGGCAGAAATTCTGTGACTGCATCCTGTCAGTAGGGGTAGATAGTATGTGTATTTTCCCTTAGCATTGTGAACAGCAGCATGCACTTCTCTCCCGAGGGATGATATAAATGTACATCTAAGTGCATCTGGGTTTTTTAAAGCTTATATTAAATTGTTGCTAAAGCAAAGGTATTTTCAGCCAAATGTGGAAAAACTTCCGAGGTATGTAGCAACTCTAATATGATATTCAACATAATTTGACAATATCAGTTACTGAGAATTCACCCAGACTGCAGACACAATGCTTTTTCTTTTCAACAAAGAAACAGACCTTCTCACTTCAAAAAATAAGTTGTTACTGTATGTTAAAGACCTTGAACACTGACCAATAACACCTTTAACTTGAAAAATGATACTGTATCCTTGACTTTTTACTTAGTGCTCTACTGTCTTGTAATTGAATCATATTAATTACCATGTGTCAATATCACCAAAAAGTTCCATAGTGTTTTACTTAACCCAGGGTAATTGCTTGCAAAGAATCATTAAGATTTAATATCTCTAGAGTATTGGAAATAGGGGAGAAGGTTTTTAAATTTACATAAGCCAAGTAGGATATTTTATGGGTTGGGCTGGGCAGGAATCCACTTTCCTTGTCCAACTGAGGAAGTTTAATTCTCTTTTCAAAACTCAGCATTCAAGATTTTTTCCATGAAGCAAATTGGGCAGAATTAGTCTCACCTTCAAGGGTGTTAAAGCAGCTATTTGGAAATATTTTAACTCTCAAACTAAGTGTGTATTTTTGTAAGTGGTGTATTTTTAGAGTACTAGATTACAAGTTTCTACTCTAAAAATAGACATATTTATGTGATGAGGTGTTATAAGTTAGCTCCTCATTCTTGCTGTAGATTTGGTGACACAAAGCAGCTGTAAAGCTGGAAGATCTGGTACCCTGAGGATTGCTCCTGCCTTGTAAATGAAATCTCTATTCATTAAGAATGCTAAGCACTTCCTACGCTAGTTAAAGCCTATGTAAGGTCCCACTGAGGGTCTTTGTTATTAACACACTCAGGTAAAAGCTGGCCCCAGCTTTGCTACTGCTGTTTTCATTCCTGGGCAGATTTATAAAATTTCACTTACATTATATTGGATTAGATATTTATATGCATTTATTGTAAAAGATGAGGATCCAGTCACTTTGCTCCTTATTATTTTTCACTGTGATTCTGGAATGAAATGAAACATAGATGGATGTGGCTGCTGAATTCAGTCTTCACTTGACTCGTCCTCTAATGCCACACACTATCCTGCTTTTATTCTGGTTCAGAGTATGGAAATGTCAATAGAGTTTCACAAACCTTTCAATGGAATTAGCTCAAATGTCAGCAGGACTGAGTCTGTGATTTGCAGCATGTCACAATGCTGATCACAGGCAGTTAAAAACAAAGATGGTGATATAAGCCAGCAAAGCAAGCCAGCTCCAATTTAATTTGGTGAAGTCTTCCTTATGCATTCTATTTCCCTTTCTATTTCAGTGCTCTCACACCCATGTGTGAAGTTACACATTGTAGATGTCTGCAAATTTATTGTTCAGCATTATGAAATTATGCCAGTTTTGTCTTCAGAGTGCCTTTCCCTGTCCTCATGTCCCTGTTACGCTTTCATGAAGAAAGACCAAGCCAGAACAGATGTTCTTTATTTCTCCAGGACTGGATTAACACTACCATAATAAAACCATTAGGAATGGTGATTAATAGAATCTGAGCTTTGGACAAGGGCTCTGAACTACCAGGTTTGATGGATTTTCTGTCCTCACTGGGGTCCATTTGTGTAGCTTATGCAATGCCCCTTCAGCAGCAGTCTGAAATATGTGCCAGAGGAAGAATTTCCCACTGTCCTCGCTCTGTGAATTCGCAGTTGAATGTGTTTTGTTTGCATAGTTGATGGGCAAAGACCATGGTTTACACAGCAGCAGTTCCACCTTTTCATAATCACTAAAGTGTCACAAGATTTCCAGGGCAAAAATACCCCATGACACCTGTTGTTGGAAATATGTTGTACATTTGTTTGTGTTTTCCAACTTGAATAAAAAATGCAGTTATTTCAGTGTTAGAAGTTGATTTTGGTATATTCCAATATATCTAAGGCACATTTATACCTTGTAACCTTCTCTCTTCACCCACTGTATATACACAACTGACTGTTCTGTTTGCTTCTGGAAAATCAGTGTTTCAGAAGGGCCGGGCCATAGACACAGGAGAAGTAGAGATTGGAGCACAAGTTATGCAGACCATCCCACCTGGTTTGTTCTGGCGCTTCCAAATTACCATACATCACCCCGTGTACCTGAAATTTAACATTTCACTGGCGAAGGATTCTCTGCTGGGAATTTATGGCAGAAGAAACATCCCACCTACTCACACTCAGGTAATTGGAAATGATCCTGATTGTATCACACTTGTATTTTCAAACAGCAGTGGATGGGAGTGTTCACAACACGCTTTCAAAGCAGAGAGGGAGGAAGGGACTGGCTGTAGCCACAGTCTGGTTGTCCTCTTCTTTTACTGAGCTCTAGCAACACCTCAAACTGTGCTCTCTGAGCAGAAGGGACAGTGTCAGAGCAGACAGGTCAGCAGCTGTGACCTCAGGGATGTGACTGTGTGGGAGGCTGGACAGGTACACACTGTCCTGCTGCGTAGATCCAGCATCTTCTCTGCAAGGGATGGAATTCCAGTTCACTTGAAAATGCTTTAATCTTTTTATGATTCCCTTAAAACAAACATATTGCACAGTCAGTGTAAAGAGTTAATAGAAAAGAAAAAAGCTGTCTCTAGTTTCTAAGATCAAAATTATTTTTGAGTGCTTACTCCTGGGGATTTTGCTAGAGAAAACCTAGCTAAGCAGTCATATGCAATATTGCTGGTCACATTCAACTCTTTTTTTTTAGGCTTTAATGTATTTGGCATATGAGGCTGTCGTTTCTATGGATAATAAATTTCTCATCTTTCATTATAGCAGGATCACACTCCACAGAGTGTGATAAACATACATGGAATCATGGAAAGACTGTGTATAATGGACCACTGGAGATCATCTACTCTAACCTCAAAAAATTTTTACTAGAATTTTGGTATTAGAAATGAGCACTTTTAGCTGTCATTGGCTTTAATTGAAGCTGGATCCTGAGTTGAGCTGACAATGAATTTTACTGAAAAACAGAATGCCTAAAAAACCAGAGAAATATATATAATTCTTGAACAGTGATTCATAGAAATCTCTGCTGCTTTGAGGTTAACAGGCATTAAAAGTTGTCAGCATCAACCTGGTTAGGTATTAAGAACTTTCCTGTAAACAATATATACTTATTTGCATTGCAAAAATTAAATATAAAGAAAAATATATTTAGGTTTTGATATTTGATATTGATATTAAAGGGCAAGGATTTAAAAATCTGGTATAGAACAACAGGTTTTTAATCTGCTCTTGGCATTTGAGATGAAGAGCTGCATAGTACAGGCACTGCATCTTGGGAATTTTGGAATTATTCCCATTAAAGAGATGTAATTTTTGGAGTAAATCTGTTGTATCTAGTGCAGAAGGTCTGATTTTACCCTGCCATAGCAAACAGCTATGCCAGTTTTGATGCCAGATTTCTGACCTACCATAATGCTTTTTATATGTAAACTGAAGCTAAATTGACTAGGTTGTGCAATTACTGTCCACATTGGTGAATACTCAGGCAATTCCTCTTAAGATTTCAACTGTTTATTTATGTTTGAAGGAGACATGCAGCGCAGATTCATGAATATTTGCTAGGTGGTGAATTTTTGTTCATTATTATTTCAGTTTGATTTTGTAAAACTGATGGATGGAAAACAGTTAATTAAACAGGAACCAAAAAATTCAGAGGAGCCTCAGCAAGCTCCCAGGAACCTGATCTTAACTTCACTGCAAGAGACAGGGTTTATTGAATATATGGATCAAGGAGCTTGGCATATGGCATTCTACAATGATGGAAAGAAAGTGGAGCAAGTGTTTGTACTAACTACAGCTATTGGTAAGAACAATCACAATATAATTGTCATTCTGATTATTACATTGCAAAGATGTATTTGATGTATTCCAGCTCCTGTTAAGTATTCTCTTAAATATGTTTTATTTCAGCTTAGTTTAATTAACCTCAGTGGAGCAACTTCATGTTTAAGCCAATATTAGACAAATAGCAACATTTGTATATTAAAGATGGATGTTATCAAATTAATTAAGTGTGAAGTTTTCATGTGGTAAGATTTGTATATGATAGCTTAAATGCTTGAGTAATTTCTCGTGTTATCTTGTTCCAAGTAGAAGAGATTATGTCTGCCCTCTCTACTTACATGGGAACCATAAATTCTACAAAAATTATCCAGGCTTTAAGTTCTTATTTCCAGTGTTTTAGTCAGTTGGAAGTTAGAAAATCTTTTGTGGATTTGTTTGTGAGTGTTGTTTGATGAATGGATGCTGTTGTTTTATGCAGTTATTCAAATGCATCATTTTGTTTGAAAACAGAGGGCAAATACAGGAGGCAGTGTCATGGTTGCATATGAGATTCCTCCTGCCTCTTTAACACTTACAGGTGGGGAAATGTTTGCAGATACAGGTGTTGTGAGTGTGCAGCCCTCACACATAGGGCTTTTTTGGGATGTAAATTTAGGTAAAGTGTTGTATTTATGACAGTTTCGGTTTGCTGCAAGACTTGAACCACTATAGCCTTTAGTTAACCTGTTCTACCATATGTTTAGCAAGATGTCTTTACTAGTAATGGACATGCCATCTGCTCTTCAGAACAAGTGGATACTATTTTTACTTTGTGGTAAACACCTTGCAGAGCAGGACAGTATGATTCAAATATCAAGATTCTGAAGGACTTGCATAAAAGAAAAAAATTACAAATTGAGACAGAGTTGTAATGACTGGTTCTGGTGTAAAATTTCGTATTTTCTGTGTTCAAAAAAGTTGATCTTCTGCAAGAAAATATGCCATTATTCGATTCCATCTGAGAAAATAATATTCAAGCAATTTATGAAGCTTTTTGGCAGATGCTTTACAACCACTGTAAAATCTGGCCAAACTCCAACCCAGACTGGTACCCAAATTCCTGATCCCGTGTTTATTTTTACTGTATGACAGCAGGGTTTATACAGGAGGGTTCAAATAATATTTCATTTAGTAGCATAACTTCTACACTCCCCTCCCCAAAAAGAATGAAATTAATTCATGTTACATTTGGTAAAAAAGAAGTTGTCCGTCCCTTCTGTGGCCAATAAGCAAGAGGGACTATGAAAGAGGGCAGTGTGTGAGCCACAGTGCAGGCAGGAATCCTTGTACTTCATCTTTAAAGTGGCCACAAGAAGATATTTTTGGGAAAAAGTCTGTTCATGCTACTGCAAGAATCTACTGCTGGTTGGTGCATTTGAAAATGCTGCCAGCTATGGTGTTTTCATAACCTGTGTGTCTTCTTCTCCTAGTTCTCTGTGCATCATAACTTGATTGTTTCTTTGGGGGTTTCGACAAAAAAAAAGAGACAAATTCCTTGAGGCATTCTTCTTACCCAGACTGTTCTAGAGTCATATTTGCAATCTCTGCCAGCAAAGGAATCAGCCAGGACCAGAAACCCTGAGCACAGAGCAAGAGCTTGGATGCATCTCTGCTGAATCCTCCTGTGAATCAGCCGTGCCCTTCAGCAGCATCTTTTAGATCATATTGCAAGATGCTCCATGATAGTTATGTATAAAATTGATTTTGCTGACATTCTAGCTGAAGTTCTGATCAGACTTTCCCAAGGAAGGTAAATTGTATGCAAAATGTGCCATGCTTCAAGTACTTCCGTTCACTAAATAAAGGGCAGCCCAAACTGGACATTGCACTGAGGGGAAGTGACTTCTCAAACCATTAATTCTTCATTTCAGGTCAATGTAGGGATCACTTGCTGTGTGATTCTAGGAAAACTGAGAAGGCAGGCAAGTGCACACATAGAGCAAGAGAAGAGTTAATAATGAACAGTAATATGAAAAATTAATAACGAGTAGCATTTCTGTGAAAAAAGACTTCTAAAAATGAGCTGTTTTTTTAACTTTGAAGCAGACATCTGTGTACAGGTTGTGGATATCTGATGAACAGATGCATATCAAATGTCTGTTCTTTAGTATAAACTGAAAAGAATGTTTTCAAAATAACCGTAGGAGTTTTCAAGAGGAAACAATCCTTATCTAAGTGCCCATAAATAAAATCAGAATACACTTATTTCAGTTATTTTTATTAATTTTAGGATCTGGGTTTTCTTCTTTTTACTCAATTATTTTGTGGGAAATAATCCCCTCAGTCCTGGAGCTGGTCGGACAGTGACCTACTCCACACAGGATCATCGAAACTTGAATTTCCTTCATATTATTTACACAGAATCAGTATAAATCAGTGAATCCTCTGCACTCCTGTAGGAAATATATGTGTAAATTGGAACCAGCTGATCCACGTACAGATAGGAGCCTGTCCTCAGATGTGTGAGGTTAAGTGGCTTAATATCCAAAGCTGTGTGATAAAAGTATGGGCAAGTTTAAGTTCAGAACTGAAGGTGGGTTTTTTTCCTTCAAATCTAGTTCTTAGTTCTTTATCACATTGAATTTCATCACTGTACAAAAGACTGGTTTTTTGTTTATCTGATTGTATAGAAGTGGAAATCCTGCCCTTCTCCAAGGGATTCAATTCACATGGTTCAAATGAACACCATAGAAGGTAATTTACTCTATAAACAGGTTTCAAACAAATTACTTCAGCAATAAAAGAAAGTGTTTAAGGCGGACATTTTTCAGCAAATACTCGAATTCCTGCAGTGCTTTTAATGGTGGTGAATTTTACATGAACACTTACTTTAAAAGCTTTTTGGTGTAATATAAATGATGCACCTGTTATCTCAAAGCTGTCAAGACAAAATCTAATAAATATTTGTAAGCTGCTGGAACAGGAATTTTGTTTTATGCTCCCTATGAATGAAAATGGGCTTTTTACTGCTTCTGCACCTATTTGTGTGTTGAGATGTGTCCTGCAGGGTGAGGTGAAGATGCCATTCATTTCAAATTCAACCAATTTATGTTTTTCTTTGTGCACAATTGCCTGAATAAACAGAAATCCTGGATGACTGCTCTACTAATTGCAATGGGAATGGAGAATGTATCTCAGGCCACTGCCACTGCTTCCCGGGATTCCTTGGTCCTGATTGTGCAAAAGGTAATCTCATATTAACTGACCCACAGTGCATGACAGGGATCATGATTATGGTGTGTGATTGCTGGGCTTGCAAAGACTCAAAGTGATTAAAAGAGATTAAATTCCTTTTTCCAGCCAGATGGCAGATACAGTACAAGCACACATGTGGAAAGTTTCTTTATACTGTACTTGAGTTAACAGGGATCAACCACTTCTCTCTCCCTGACTTTCAAATTTAATAGGTTCCTCCATTCCCCTTTGCATCCTGTCTGTAATTGTAAAATACATTTTTTAATAGGTGTGTTAGCTTAGCATAATGTTTTCTGTTATTTAAAAGTGACAAACAGTTTCACTTTGGAGAAAACGTAAGTTAATCAAATGCTTCTGTGGTCTTTAATAGGGTGTAGATAAGAAACCTAAAGCTGCTTAGAGACAGTTTTCCAGCATTAAGGCAAAAAAAACATGTTAAGTGAGCTTACTTCTGTTTCAGATATTCTATCAGTATTATCCATTATCCACTGCATATGATGTCCAGAAGTTCTCATGATTTTCCAGTGTCTCCTCGAATGTAGAGTTTATTTTTTTTTAAGACTCAATTGGCTCAGAAATTGATACTGGATTGTAAAAGTAAGCTTCCACATTGCTGGTTTACATTTAGACCAGTAATGGCTACAACTTCAGTGATATTATATATTGTGTCTTCTTAGGAGAAAAAAGAAAATGGCAGGATCTTGCTTCAGTTCACAGGAAAGAAATATTAATCTTACTGAAAACCAGGCATCCCTGCAAATTTTCTGCAGAGGCCAATCAAGGGGAGAGGGTTGTTTCTATCTTCTAAGATATCCCATTTCTGGGTAAAATTAAGGTATACAAGAGAGGCAGACTGAGGAGACACGGACATTGTATTACTGCTGCACTGCCTAGTTCAAAGATTTCCATCTGTTACAACCCTTGAACCAAATGAAGAATTGAGGAGCTGGAGTGGAAAAGCAATTTTACTGAACGATAAATGCAATAAATGTTAATCTATGTAAGTATGTAAATACATTAAAAAGGTCAATCTGCCTTCTTCAGATTCCTGTCCAGTGCTGTGCAGTGGAAATGGAGAATATGAGAAAGGTCACTGTGTGTGTCGAAATGGCTGGAAAGGACCAGAGTGTGATGTTCCAGAAGAGCAGTGTATTGATCCAACCTGCTTTGGCCATGGTACTTGTATCATGGGCGTCTGCATCTGTGTCCCTGGATACAAAGGAGAGATTTGTGAAGAAGGTTTGTGAAGTTTCCTTCTCTGTAGTCAGTGGGGTTGATTTTTGTCTTTAATTTCCACCTGTTTTAAGGTAGTTAAAAACTGGGAAGCACTACTGTTTTGCTCAAAGCCACCTTTACTGTCTCATAGAAAGTAATATTAAGATAGAAAATTTTCAGAGGTAAAGGTATTCAGGTCTTGGTAACAGTCCAGTGGACTGATCAGATAAAGTTCACATTTTTATTGAAAAGATAAAATTATTTATTTTTATTTGGCCAAAAACTCAGGGTAAGGCAGTCAGAAGATCATTTAAGCAAAACATGATGTGGTAGCTCTCCAAAGCAATCAGATGACTGTAATCAGCTTTTCCCTTTTTCATTCTGTTACATCTTAGATTTTTCTGACAATATAAAGCCAAGAGGGCAGCAAACAGGTTCAGTTTACCAGAACATATTGTGTAATTCTGTTATCATATGTCATTTTTACTGGGAGCCTGTGCTCATGGCACTAAGCTGGCATCCTTTAAGGCTTGGCTAACAAAAAGTGGGAAATTCTGAGAGAAAAAGGTATTGTATTTTTGCTGGTTATGGTACTGATGTGTCTCTGCCCTCATCTATAGACAGAAGCAGTTGTTGTTTCCCTCAGCATGTCTGAGGTAGCTCTTCAGCTTTGACTTTCTTCCCTTGTACATAGCCTCAGAAAGCAGAACTCTTCCTCTTGCTCTGATTTGATGATTTTTCACTAGTCCCCTTAGCCTGGAGGTAGTGACAGCATACTTTGTGCTTCCTGCTATAGAGATTTTCAGTAATTCTTTTGAGTAGCACACACAGGAGGCTTTTTATGTTGCTTGAATTCTCTAGTCAGAAAAACGTTCAGGATGGATTTGATAGATTTGACATACCTGGAATGGTTTTTAAAGGGAGGATCAAGAGAATGCTTCTGACATAGTCTGTTGTTGGTAGTTTCAGAAATCAAGAAAACCCAAAAGGGAAAAAGCAAGTAATGCACAGATTTCCTCAGTGAGGCCATGATGCTGAACAAGCCTGTAGCTGGTGAAAGGCTGGCTGCTGTTTTTAGTTGCTTTGTTTCATGCCATAATGAGATCCTGCAAAATGGTTGGGGGGTGGGAAAAAAATGACATAAATGTACTCAGGCAGCTATTGAAATCAAGAGTGTGAAAACACTGGATTTTTATAGTAAGAAACTTATTTAAATTTAAAAAAAAAAAGGTGGAATTATGTAGAAATATGGAAATATGGTGGGTGAAACAAACCTGTGTAACTAAGCACAGTGTGCTTTTATTGTAGCAAACAGTGGGTCCTTGACATGACTGTTCAGTTTGTATTGTAAAACATAATTTGTGCAGTAGTTAAGGAATTCTGTCAGGAATTAAGACTATTTTATTGTATGAAACATGATTTAGTCTTATAGGAGTGCTGTTAACAGACATAGCAACAGATGTACTGTCCAGGGAGCACCAGTAACAGCATGTATTCATTCCTATGGGAGTCCTTTGAATTTGTCCTGTCAGGTTATCATTCCTAAAATGGAATCACCCAATTAATTTTAAAATATCAGCAAAATAAAGAACTGTCTCAGGATGAGAGAAAATTGCTGTGTATTTTTGTCCTGTGCTTAGCAAGATGTGCATTGTCCAGAAACACTGATTCCCTCTCTCAGAATTACACTGTGCTGTGCAGAAGCCTGGAAGGCTGAAAAAGATACAAAATAAATCCTGAAATAAGATGTTGGATTGGTGGCATAGCAGTTCAAAAGATACAGCTTTACTTCTTTATTTTTAGGTTGAAAGGTCCTATAAACTGGAGGCCATTAATTTCTGTGTCTGAAGTATTTAGCCTTCCCTTCCTGAAGCAGAAAAACATCTCTTCATTTCCGTAGCACAGGGTACTGTTTGTTAAGTTTACAGTTTAATTGTTAAAACAGTACTTGTGCTGATACTTGAGAAATACGTAGCAGAACTTTCACAGAGCCTCTTTAACATCAGTGTGAAGCATGATAGAACCTGGAGAGGCTTCTGGCTAATTGTTTCCTGTGCTCAGACCCCACAGATCCTTCAGCTCTGCAGTCTTCCTGCAGCCTCCAGAGAAGTCCTGCTTAAAACCTGTCTTGTTAAAGCAGTGCTGGGGCTTTGTGAAGGAATATGCTGCTCATACAGCACTAACCAGCTGTTTTAAATTCCTCTACAGAGCTCCTGAATTTTTCACTAGGAATAGTTTAATCCAAATTGAGAACAGATTTAGTTCTTTGTTTGCAAATTGTTCATCAGTACATTATGACTTTTATGAAGCTGTTCATTACCTGCAATTGCCCAGCACATATTTTTTATGTGTATGAGATTTTTTTTTTTTACAGCAAGCATTGAGTCAGAGTTTCACTACTCAGTCTTAGTGGATAACCTTTTTTTGTAGCAAATTTTCAGCTATCTCTGTAGCTATCTGTCACAGAAAGGTGCAAGAATAAATCTTTCTTTTCCCAGATGTAAATAAAACGCAGTGCACAAATAGCCAAATGGAAATACGAAGCACAAGTACAGAAGTAACTAATAATTGCTCCAGCTCTTTCCCAGCCCTGCTAGTGAAGCACAGACTTCACCAACTTAGACCAACAGATCTGTCCTGGGAATCTGTGTTTTAAAAATAAGACAAAATCCATGATAAGAGATGCATATGGCGCCTTAACAATCTACATGAGTGCTTTTTTCTTGTTTTTGACTTCTCCTTTTGCACAGATGTTAACAGACTGTTTTTCCCTGGTGTTTGTTAACATTGATTCATTTGGGTATTTGCACAAAAAAAATCATCAAATTAATCTGAATCCCCGTTGTATTTCACTAGTAAATAACTGTAAAGGTGCGAGTGTTGAGCTCTGAGTTGTCTCTTCCCTGCTTTGCAGAGGACTGCCTGGATCCGATGTGCTCTGGCCACGGCGTGTGCGTGCAAGGGGAATGTCACTGCTCCACGGGCTGGGGCGGCGTGAACTGTGAGAGCGCCCTGCCCGTGTGCCAGGAGCAGTGCTCGGGCCACGGCACCTTCCTGCTGGACACGGGGCTCTGCAGCTGTGAGCCGCAGTGGACGGGTTCAGACTGCTCAACAGGTACGATGGAGACTGGACTTTATCAACATTGCCTCTGCCTTCTGCTGGAGTCATGAAAGAAAGTAGTTGCTGTTACTGTGCTAATAGGAATTTCAAAAACAAGGTAGGGAGGAACCAGAGGTACTGTGGTGTGGCACTTTATGGGCTTGTCAGCGGCTGGCTTTCAGTTGCCAAGGATAAGAAATGTGTTTTCTCTGTGACAAGAATGTTTCTGCCTGGTGGCACAGCAGTGAGAACAGTAGTCCTGCAAGAGGACAGGTGTCTCCTGGCATGCACTGGAGGCAAGTGTGACTCTCACATGAGCTGCTGAGCACCTGTCAGACTCATGCAATCAGGGAATTCACAGTTTGGAGAGAGACTGGGAAGACACATTAAAAAAAAATCCAAATGCAATGACTGATGAGTAAGAAAGCTCTGTCAAAAAATCTTCAAACACAAAAGACCATCATTTTCTCGTGCTGGGATAAAAACTCTCTTCTTCCTTAGAGGACCATCAAGGTTTGATCCCACTAAATTTAATTAAGAGTTGAAATGGATTTCCTGTTTTCTTGAAATGAATGCACTCTGCACGTTTTGCTCTGTAATGCAGCATGTCATTACCAATATAGGTACTACTATTTTTTTCCCCTATAGAGCTCACAAGGCCGGAATGTCAGATGATGAGTAGCACATCCCAGCAGAGAATAGATGCAAGTGACAGATTTGCTGAATACTGTGGAATACAACCAGTGGTCCAAGCCACCAATTTTTCTTACAAATCAGCATTCAGAAGAGCACTTGGAACAGTATAAATTTCTGCTCAGGTGTTTAAAGTGTGTGGTTATGATGTTTAAGTAGGGACTTATAAAATGTCCCTCTACATGATGAATTTTTAAGCAACAAGAAATTGACCGGCTGATAATTTTCAGTGTTTGTTACAAAGACCTTGCATTCATTCTACACTCCAAAATTAATGCACACAATTTTAGTCTGACGCTGTCGGACATAGCACCTGCTTTGAAATGAATTGATTTTTTTATTGGTTTTCAGTAAAAGCCTAGTTGCTTGCATTTTTATCCTGTGTTTTATTATATATTAAAAATACTCCCTGAAACTTAGTATTATAGTAGTATTTCCATTAATGAAGCAAATAATTAGGAGAGGTGTTAGCTATGTACTAACTTTTTACTTATCCAGTATGCAAACTAATTCTGTTTTGATACAATGTTATTGTAACTGAAAAAGCAGTGTTAGTCTCAGATGGGTCTGTTGTGTCAGCTGCATGGGGCAGTTAAGAGATTACGTAAGGAACCAAAAAGCTAATAAAGAACCTCCAAAGCTGTTTTGAATATTTTTGGAAGGAAACTTCTTTACCTCCATCAGTAGAGAAGATACCTCTCTGCATTCCTGCTGTCTTCTGAGTTATCAAAGGATGCTTTTGCAACTACCAGCTGGCATCATAACCAGATGCTTCAGACTTCTCCTTTCAAATATATGTTTCTTCTTAGGTGTTAGACTAGATTCAAGATGGTCTTGGTAATACACTGAGTGTTAGACTGAAGTATAAATGTTCCTTTGTGTCTGAGATGTTCTTCCTAGGATCAGTGATTGCTGTGCATGTTGAAAATAAAGCTTGATTTCAGTGAGCAAGGAAAACATCAAATGAATAAGTAAGGAAACATAAGAGGAGTAACAAGGTCACAATAAATGAGCTGTCACATGTGAATGGAGAAAGCCACAAGGTTCTGTACAACGAAGAGGATGAAATGGGGAAAGCACAGACTGCTTGTCTAGAGCCAGAGAACAGCAGAGCTTTGCAACTGAGAGACCAGCAGTCTCTCAGCCTGCCTCAAACTTTCCCATCTCTGTACCACATCATTCTCAGTGCTGTGAAAATTTGCCTCTCTGTAGCACCTTGAAGAATATAGGCTCTTGTTCTGAGGATTTCTGTGTTTCCCAGCAAATTCCAAATGCTTTCAAAATACAAGGACACATTATATTAAGTTTTCTGGAGTTTTTAAAATAGAAATTAGTATATCTTGGCAGACTTTAAAAGGAAAAAATAGAAGGTTCTAGAATGTTTTTGAATGTATGGCTCCAGATATAGTGTGGCCCAACCTGAAGAGGGATGAGCCACCTCTATGATACCTTCCCCTACCTACCCATCTCTAGCTCTTCAGACAATATAAACTTCCATTTTACAAGACAAGAATCAGTATGGGTGGGGGAAGAGAGATGAAGGGTGACTGTGTGACCCATGCATATCCTTAAGAATTGCCAATGTGTGGAGTTCCAGCCTGAGCTCTGGAATCATTGATGGATTTTTTGAGGCTGGCAAAGACCATGTTTTTCATGCTGTTTAATTTTCTGCAGAACATTACCAAAAAATAACAATCATCCTTCAGTTTTTCCTTGACACTCATAGTTTCTGTTTAGTTTTTTGAAATTCAAGCTTCACGCAGAGACTGAAAGTGAAGGGTAGTCTACCATTTCCTAGATAAATTGTTTCAATTATGTCTGGCTCTCTCTGCTAAAAAGTGCACCTTCCACTCCTAGTTTGAATAGGTGCAAAGTCTTGCAATCGTGTTTCTTTCTGTGAGGTGAAAAACTGGCAAATTATTTGTAGCCCTTTCCAGTGTCCAGCCTATTGTCTGCTCTGACCTGGGGACTGGCATAACCCAATTTCACTGCACCACTTCCAGATACTCCTATATCCAAAGTTATTGCTGGACAATTGCCATCCCTGAGGGCCAGAAAATCCTCTTGCAGAACTCCAAAGCAGCTGTCAGGATACGTTTTCATTGTGTTTAATTGGTTCTCAATAAAAGCAGCTCAATATGGCTTGAAAGTTGTACAGACATAGTATTGCTAATCCTATACTACTTGTAGGACCCACGTTAGTCTGACTGTTTGTTCATCTCTGTTCAGATCCATCCTTTCAATATCCTTAGCTGGATATCTGTTTCAGATAAATTTGGCCTCTTTCTACCCCACAATATTGAACTTCCATGAAAAGTTGTTTTCCTTTGTTAGCTCAGATTTCAATTTACCTCTCCCAGAGATGACATGGTTTTCATTTGCGCTGTGCCTTGCTGCTTATGAGTGTCTTTGTAAAGGCTCTTGCTATCAGCTAACTACAAACATACAGATAATACACTTCTGATTCTTCTGCCTTCTTTAGGCAGCATCACCTGAATTTCACCCTGGAAATACTGACAGATTTTTAGCTACACCAATGAAAACACTATTGTTGTGTCTTCTCTACAGCCATATGTGATCAGGAGAAGAAATTTTAAAAGCACCTTCTGTCTGTCTTTGGTTTATTATATGGACAAGATCAAAGTGTTCTGACTGTTATATATTATTATAGACTGACACGTATTTACCACGAGGGAGATGGATTAGCCTGTTGTGCCAATTTGCCAACTGGCCTGAATGCTGAAGGTCAAAAACAAGCTATGGCTTTCTCTGCTTCAAGATTACACCAATGCCAGAAATTTGTAGAGAAGCCACATAGAGTTACTCCAGCAGAGTTCTTTCAAGCGCTGTACCTGGGACACAGCTGTTATAATTCCATTTGCAAGGATCCCAAGCCTGCAGTCATTATTCAAGTAATACAGTTGATTCTTCCATTCCTGCTGGCCTGGGCAGACATTGCTTGCTGCCTTTACCTGTGGTGTAGTCCATGTTGAAATACACAGAGATCCAGCATCTTCTTCTACAGGAACTTTGTTTCTTTAGTTGTTCTATTTGCTGTCCCTTGAACAGTCATCTGTCCTGCTTTCTGCAGTATTCTTTGGACTGTGCAAGGAATGAGGAGATTTATATCCATCTTGCCTGAAGGGAGGCACAGGCATCAGGGTCAAGCTAAGGTGATCTCAGGCAGAGATCCACAGGCATCTCTGAGAAGAGCTGTCTTTCACCATTTTGATTCTCAAAGTGTTTCCAAGACAAAAAGAAACAGCACCAGCACTGCTACAATTCCACATTGTCCAGGATGTTGTTCCCAACAGTCACACCAACCATACAGCAAACAGGTCATCTTCAAGCATTGAAATGGCTTTAGCTCATGCTGAAAAAAAGAAAATGTGATTTGATCTCTTTAATAATTAGCCTGTGAAAAAGCAAATGCTTCTCTGATATATAGCACTGAAAATTAAAAATTCATGATAATGCTAAAAATACAAACATGCATATTCTGTTTTGGAATTAATTCATTGCTGTCTTGATTATCACTTTGCCCATTTAATTTCAGTTTTTGCCTAGTTTTTGGCAAGTCACACAAAAGTTCTCAAAGACATTTAGCCATTACCAATTTAGCCATCTGACAGTGGACATGCCCAAGAGAAACACACAAGAGATTGAGTTTCATTTCTTGTTTAGTCTTCTCCTGCCTCTAGGAGATGCGGAGAACAGAATTTTCATACTTTCTTCCAAGTGAGACTGATTATATAATATGTTTTGTGAAAACCACCTGTACTGGAAAAGGTCATCCTTGGAGTATTTCAGTCTCAGCATTTTACACCATGCTGAACCCTGTTATGATAGTATGTGAAAATCCATTATCAGTCAGACCTTCACCATACATCTCAGCTGACCTGTGCAGTAGGGGTGTGATTCACTGATACATGACACAGTCAGTAGGATGGAAGACTGATATTACATTATTTTTATGTTACCAGGACTTCAGTGTAGTCAACTTTCTACTTACTGTCTATGGATCTTTGTTCCTTTATTTATATGCTGTCATCCAAAATGCCTTGATGTTAATGAGTCATCTCCCTTTGAGGCGTCTAGGCAGTGCTTTTCAGAAAGCAAAAATCAAACTCGGGAGTACTGACTGCTCCTGTCAGGTAGAAGGGAAGCTCTGGCTCACTGAAGGTGCAGCATCAACAAACTGAACAAAAAAACCTCATCTTCTGTTCTCAGATTGACACCTTTAACATGGAGTCTTGAGATTAAGGGAGAGAAATACCAAGAGAAAATGGATGACAGAGTTGTTCAGGGGGGCAGAGCCTTGCATAAATTAGTGTAACTGCAGTGATACCTCCAGTGCAGTCCCAGTGTGTTTCAGGTGAGAATCCAGCCCTGAGTCACTAATTAATTGCAGCACTGTGCCTAAAATATTATAGACTGAGACATCTGTGACAGAGCTGATGCCTCTGACATCCTGTCCTGCATTCATATCTTTAGACTCTATTCAGCCAAAGTAGGCCAGTTTCTGTCCCCTTACTCCAGGACATTTGTCATAATTCCACTGAATCCATTTATATCACTGAAGCAACCTAATTATGATTGGGAAAAGAATACTGGCAGTTCTTAGTCACAAAAACATTCATCCTAAAATGATTATATGGAGATGGTATATATTTAGCATATCTATTTTTGGTTAAGCTCTCCTAGCAAGATTGGTGGTAATTTTACAAAGGGTAAAAATGGATCAGCAGCCTCTTCCTTCAATATCTTGTGAAGCAAAAAACCTCTTTAAAACTGAAGTGCTTTGAAAAATGCAAAATGTTGTAATTGTTGTAAATTGATATGTGCAGAGTGGAGTAATTTAAAAATCATTAGAAGTCTGCATTTTTTACAGTAAAGTGCTTCAAAAAGAAACGAAGCCATAATACAGTATATTAATATAGTTCAAGACATCTCAAATAGGTTTCAAAATTAAACATCAAAAACTGCAACTTGAAAAAATAATTAGGTGAACCCATTTCATCGTAATCAGAAACTCTTCAGGTTTAGGGAATTGCTATGTATGGGTGTCAGTCATTCTCATTCACCAAGGACAAGGATATTCACTACAAAGAGCTTGCAGTAGTGAAAATAGCCTTGAAATTTCCTCAGTACGTGATGTAATGTCGTGCGTTTTCTACAGACTGCTCAGTTCCACGTTGGCGCTTCTACTCTGCTCCCTATTTTAGACAAATCTCAAGAACTTTTTAATTACACTAGAAACATCCTTCACTGTTTTGTTCTTAAGAAACGATGGACTTGCTTAATTCCGTCTAACTGTCCTCTCTCTCTAATTTGTGAGGAGCTTTGCCTATCACTGCTCTGCTAATTAAAGGGATGATTGAAGTTCCCCTGCTGTACATTGTCTGACATTGTAGAAAGACTCTTCCCCACTACTGTATATTTCATTGAAAAGAAAAAAAAAACTACCTGTGACTAGTTTGATTTGTATTTCCTGTAGAGTTGCAAGAGTTTGCAAAAATAGGTCTGGTGAGCAAGGTTTCTATTAAAAACATACTAGTTAAAGATTGAAACACTTAATATGTGTTGCTGCAGAATTTAAAACATGAGAAATTTAAGGCAGTGAAGAACCACTCCAATAAAACTTAATTATCCTACATGTTTAAATCAGTCCACAGGGAACCAAAAATACCTGATGTAGTAATGTATTGATTTAAGAAATAGGATAAGTCAAGGGTATGAGAGATATACAATGAGGAAACATGGGGCATTTTTCAATTGGTTGCTGCTTATTTTGCAGATATGCCAAAAATAATGGCCCTTTCCTTTCCTTTTTCTTCCTGAAAATTAAGACTCTTCATCTGTTGCTGTCCGCATCACATTCAGCAATTATTGGAAATATTCCTCCTTCCAATATAAATGCAATTTAGTTAAGTCAGCTTTTGTAAATCCTAGTCTAATCCACAGCAAGGTATTACTTTTTCCACAGCGTGGAATCCACAGACCCAGTGCTTTAGGTGCTTCTATCTCAGCAACTCTTGGCTTACTCAGGAGCAAAATACCCAAATTGCTCTGGTGATGGCAATGTGGTTCTGTTTACCCACCATTCTGGGTAGCTGGCAGAGCCTTTCCTCTCTGTCTGCATGGCATCGTGCCTCCACAGGGAGCCCATCCTGTCCAGGAGTGTCCCCCTCACTGTGCTTTGTGCTAGGCCAGCCCCAGGAGAGTGATGCTCCTTAGGATCCTTGGGCAGCACCAGTGTGAGGTCCTGCAGATTGCAGAACTAGAGCTCTTAACATAAAGCTGCTGTCATTATCTAGTAGCAAAACCTGGCAAACAAGTGGGATTTTAGTGGCAGCTCAGGTGCCAAAGTGGTTCAAGGACCATTGAATTAGGTAAGCTAAGCAAAGGGTTGAAGGGTCTGAATTTGTAGTCAAGTACCTGCATCCCTCTTTTACATCTCAACCTTGTTGCCTAAACAGGAGTCAATCTACTGAACAGTGATTAAGAACCATACTAAAACAACTGACAGCATATAGGATGGAAAGGTCTTTCATGAACAGTCTGTGTTCAAGAAAATGTCAAGATAGAAATTCTGACTATGGAAGGCCTTGTACTCCACACGAACTCTTTGTAAAAGAGGACTCTGAAGTAGAGAAGCTGTGGGAATATTCTGCTGATGGATGCTGCAGTGGAGGGGGAAAAGCAGCCTAGATGAACAACAGAACAGGAATGACATAGAAAATCTTCCACTTTTAATTTGCTAAGCCAAATCCAAAGATGAAACTCTCACAAATTATCCATACCACCATCTTTTAAAGGAGGGTTCTTGTGTTAGAGTGTTTTCTCACAGCTGGAAATGCACAAATGGGAATTGCTAGAGCAAGGGTACAAAACAGCACTAGAACAACTAGAGGTTTTGTCCTTCAGTGAATTTCAGAACATCTATTGTGCAAAATGTGCTGCATCAGTCCCTAAAAAGCAGCTATTTATAATATTTTTTTGTTGTAATTCTAAGTGTTGTACAAAAATAGCTATCATTTCAATATATTTATGCAACAGAGTCTGTGAATTCTAGCTTCCCTCTGAAAATAGAAAATTGCTATTGGTAAAAGTCAAACCCATGAGAACTTCCCTACATACTGCATTTCTAAGGATTTTGGTTGTGTATGTTGTTGCAAGGGTAATATATGTAGACATGTAAGGATTTCCCAGTCTCTGCCGTCTTGAAAGACATTTCCTTAAATATTTTGGCTCGAGTAATATGTTTTAAATAAAATTAAATTTATAATAATTATCCAAGAATATTTTAATGGCAATGGAGCAAAAACTGCTTGTGTATTGTAGCTACAGTGTGAATTTGGGCGTGTCACTCTTCAGTCCAGGAAGCCTTGGCTATTTTTAAACAGATTGTTAAATAGTGTCTATCACCCTGGGATCCAAAATCATTTCATGATGGGGTGCAGAGAGCTGATTGTTTACGTGGCACATGATTGTTCAACTCCTGCTCTGGACCCCCATATGCTGAATTCAAAAATGCCCTGAAGAAGGGTGGCCAGGCTGGAGGTGCCTCTGCCCGCTCTGAGGCGCCGGTGCCAGGCTCCGCAGAAAAAATGCAAGTCATGAGCTGCACCTTTGGTTTGGCAGCAGCCAGGCAGAGCAGCAGCTGCCAGATGCATGCTGCTATTTCTGTTTGTGCTGCTGACACAGAGGAAGTTATGGTTTATTTACTGGGAGCTGCCTTCTGTCTGCACTCACCTGCACAGGCTCAGCTGTGAACACAGGGACGTTTGCTCCCTGGGCGTGGATGGACACGGTGTTCGTAGGCAGATGCTGAGCACTGTGGAACTTGTGCTAATTGAGGCCTCACTCCTTGTTTTTGTGCAAGAGCTTGTTATGCCTCACTGCTGAGTTTGTCCAAGGAATTGTTTATTTGTGCTAAAATGGGAGAAAGCAATGCCAGCTTCTTCATCTGCTTTTGCTTTTGACTGTGAACCTGAGATGTTACTTAGAAACTGGTAATGACTTTTGATTTCTCACTGTAGTTTTTCCTGTAATACAAATTGATTGTTGGGAACACAGAGACCAAAGCCTTATTTTAGTTGATTTCCTGTTTCATTGAATCATAGACTGACTTGGGTTTAAAGGCACCCTCCAACTTCCCTGCTGTGAACAGGGACATCTTCCACTAGGCCAGGTTGTTTAGAGCCCCGTGCAGCCTGGCCCTGAACACTTCCAGGGATGAGGCACCCACAGCTTCTCTGGGCAACCTCTGTCTGTGACTTACCACCTTCAGAGTTAAGAATTTCTTCCTAATACCTAATCTAAACCTACCCTCTTTCAGTTCAAAGCCATTTCCCTGTGTCCTATCACTACATGCTCTTGTCCACAGTCTCTCTCCCCTCTTCCTTGCAGGCTCCCTTCAGGTACTGGGAGGCTACATTTAGGTCACTCTGAAGCTTTTCTTCTCCAGGCTTAACAGATCTCCATCTGTCCGTATAGACTGGCTCTTCAGTGAGAAAAAGAAAGATAAAAATAGAAGTACATTCTTTTAAAAGCATTCAGTCCCAGTGTGTAGAAGTACATTCTGCAAATCATTATCCCCTTTCCTTCCAAGTGCCAACTCCGTGTCTGATTTGGGCAACAATGGCATCTCTGTCACTTGTGGACTGCCATTGCTTTTACACAGATGAATCTGAAGAGATGTTCCTGTAATACATTGAGAAGTAGTGCCAATGCCCACCTTTTCAGCATTTTGAGCTCTTTCAAAATAGGATAAGTAAAATACTTCTTCATTACTGAAGTCAGCAGGTAAATCTAACATTCAGAGCACAGACCAGCACAATTTTTGTGAGTGGACCCATATCCAAAGGTCATCCTGTAAGCCAGTGAATTAAAGATGGTGCCTACTTGTTGCAAATAATGCTTAAATAAATCATTACTTCTTTACTGGGTATTACTAATCAAAATTAGTAATTAAATAATTGTGGAAAGCTGTATATTCTGAGCGGAGCCCAAGTCAGTGTTAACAATAGTTGTTCTGTGTACCACAGAAGCTTTAGTGCTTGTGTAAAGACATATCTTGATCCCCTCAGACAATCCAGCAAACTTTTGCTGGAAATAGGTGTCTCAAAATCTTTATTTTCTTTTGATGCTGTATTAGTTCAGGCTGTACCTGTGAGACAGCTTTACTGAATGTACCTACTGAGCCATCTCTTTGCCTGTTTCCTTTTTCCCCACAAAGCCGTGGTTGTTCTCCATATTTCCCATCGTTATCACAGGCCATATACCTTACCTGATTCTTGTGCTCTGTCACTTGCTCAACAGGTTTCCCATTTTTCCTGCACTACTGGCTTTTCAGCCCAAGGAACTGTGAATTGCATTTTCCCCTCTGTGAGTGAGCACAAAGGCATTGCTTTCATCTCACTCATTACAGCTCATGACAGATTGATCTGGACTGCTTTCGTACCAGTCTCCTGATCAAACAAAATATCGAACAAGGTAGACGTTGCACAGCACTTCCTTTTGTGGTTCTCGGGGTGTTGCGGAGGATTTCAGAGCTTATTAGTCAGAGTGTAAGTCTCCAGTGATGACTGACATCTCACTGCTTTGCTACAAGTACAACTTGAAATGAAACTGAAGGCAAATTATGAAACAAGACCAAATTTGACAAGGAAACTCCACATTTACTCAGGCAACAGTATTTAAAAAATGTCCTGGTCAGATTTCTGTGTGGTTCTCCTCGCCCTTGTGTCAGTCTAATCTTCCTTCCTGTTAGGTTACACTTCTGCTCATTTATTTTAAACGTTGTCCACACTGGCCTCATCCAACCTGCCAACCTGTATCATCTCTAAGAAAGACACAGATTCTGCAGCTGAAGTCTCTTGTGTGGCAAGCCCAGCATAATTGTATTCTCCTTTACATCAGTGCTATGGCTGGGTAAACAGAGATGTTCCCAGTGGCAAATGAGGAATCCTTTTCGGTGGTATCAATTTTCAGTGCTTGGGCTGCCTGAAATGAAATATCTGTTGGTATGTTTACCATTACCAGTCCAGCTTCTTCAGGCTGTATTGATTAAATTTTTGTACTGTAAAAATACCATTTTGAACCACAGCGAAATCGATATAGGGTGAGGGTTTTTATATATATAAATTGGATTTGGATCAGGAAGAAAATCTTCATCAGATGAAAAATAAAGCTGGGTGGAAAAAGTGTGATAAAAGATCTCAGAAGGGGAAAAAGTTGCTCTGTCATTTCCCCGGCCTCTGTTGTATTTGCCCTCTCGACCTTTCTGTCTGTCCACTGATTACTTTTGTACACAAATAAATTTTCAAGCAAATTGAGGCTTCCAGTTTATAAAAGATACTTGTAAACATATGTAGCATTATCAGAAACTACCTTACAGGGGTTTTTAAATGCAACTGCATTCATATATTTTATGATACACAGTAGTGCTAATGGCAAGTTTCCTATAGAGGCCAGAAGAGTTATTTATAGAGTACCTAATGCATCGATAATAAGTTCAATGAGATGATGGTAGGATTATTTCCAGAAACCAATTAAAACCACCACTGCATGGATAGTGAAACATTCTGAGTAACAAACAGTGAGGATACGGCATTTTGGTTCCAGTGGGTTTATTTTATATGTTGTGGCCTGTGGTAAGAAGATAAGAAAGGTAGTGAGATATCTGCAAGGCAAGACATCAGAACGGTTTTCTACATAGAGCTTACAGTAGGAAGGTTTAAAATGAAGTAATGTTTGGGGAATGAAGAAGTTCTGGGGAAGTTCTGCCTTTGGTAGATGTAGTTGATCATTGTGCAACAATTGTGTCTGAGTTATCCCAAATAATAGTCAGGGCTATGTGAAGTTTAGGTCCCCCCCCCCATTTATTTTTTGAAGTTACTGACTCTTCAGTAGTTCTTTTCTGCAACTCTTGTCTCTCTGAGGAAGACCCAACCTCCTGAAGAGCCTCGTTGCCTCCTGGTAGAACAGCTCCTGAGATAATGCTGGGCAAAACATGAGGAGTGCCTGGACTAGTCCTTTACTCAGTTAGATTTCATCTGCGCTGGTTTTTAAATGCTAGCGAGACCACACAAAAGCTTATTTTCTGGAATCACTAATTCATTTCATAGCAAAACCCATAGATCTTCTGAAGAGAAAATAGTAACAGGTTATCAGTCATGTATCATGAAGGAAAGGGGGTACGTAATATGAATTCACATATTAGAAGACATCAAGAAGACACATGAAAATCATGGTATTTAAGGGGGCTAAGGCATGTCCACGTTTATGTAATGCATGGAAAACTGTAAATAGTTGGAATATATTATCAGCCTCTCTAATATCATTCTGAGCCAGAAATGAGGGCAGATGCAATTTAGAGAAAATGACTTGTTTTCTCCTTAAGATTTTTCCAAATAATTCTTCTTTGGCTTAACATAGCTTTATATGCCTGCTACAGTCCTGCTTCATGACAGTGTCAGAAAGGATAAATATTGATAGCTGAATAAATTTAAGCATTCTAGTCTGATAACAGACTGTGATAGAAAAGTATTTCAGACAAATGTTTCAATTCAGGTGAGATGAATCTCACTCTTTGAGTCTTTTGTTGGAATGGGCCACCATGTCCCACTTTGGGCAAGGGCAGAATCTTTGGAAATTACTGTGAAAATTATTTTGGAGAGATATATGAGAATCAATTCAATGCAATAATTTTGCAGAAAGAGTTGCTTTGAATTTATTCACCTGACTATAACACATTGTTGCAGTATTGTGAGGTGACCTTTAATGTATTTCAGTGTCAGGTATTAGCATGCAATGCATGAAGAGAAGGATAAGGAGTATTGCAGCAAGAGAAATTTAGATTGAGAGAACATTTGTCTCTGAAGACAGTCTGATAGTGGTATGAATTGCCTGTCATAGTATAGTCCTGTCATAGGTTCTCTGTTGCTGGGGCACTTTTAAGGGATGCCAGATATGATTTAACTTGAAACACTACTAGATGATCCTGTGAAGTCCTTTGCAGCTCTATTCTCTCTAAACTTATGTTAAAATAGATGTCATTTGCTGATGATCTATCATATTGATTTATTTTTGATTGTACTAAATTTCACATTAAGTTCTGTGGCAAGTTCCCATCACGTGTTCCTCGGTGGTGTGGAGGATAGGGTAGAGATGGGCAATGCACCCACCGCTGCTGCCTCTGCACACAGGAACCTGATTTCAGTTTTCCAAAGGAAACATGTTCGTAAAACCTGGCAGCTGACAAAGAAGGACTTCAGCATTAATGTTCTGAAGACATTTGCAAATCCCTTTGATTTCCATCTCAAGCTTGAAGAGCAGGTGCCACTGAGCACTGGTATAACCCAGGTAGTACTGCTGTGTTGCCCCTAAAAAAACTGTCCCTTGCTTGATCACAGAATGGTTTGGGTTAGAAGGGATCTTAAAGATCATCCAATTCCAACTCTCCTGCCATGGGTAGGGGCATCTCCCACAAAACCAGGATGCTCCAAGCCCCATCCAGTCTGGCCTTGAACACTTCCAGGGGTGGTTTATTGCCGTAACTGTGGTTGGCTAAGAATGTAAAAACTTACACACCTAACTAACATACTGTGACGCTGTTGGAAAAGCCAAGATCAGATGCAGTTAACATCCAGATTGCCAAAGACGTTTATGTAAATTGGGAAAATAATGCAAGCTGTAAATAAAAATAACATCTCTTCTAGTACAGATATGTAAAACTTGATGTCTGCATGAAACCTCTACAGTGCACTCCTGGGTAACCTTTAAGGGGAACAAATTTCCATTAGGTTTTATAGAAGGGGAAATAAAAAAAGCTCAAGTGCTTTTGAAACTCCTAAAACTTTAAATTTTTGAACTTTTTTGTGGTGTAAAACATTATATTAATAAAGTCAGTTGCTGAAAATGAAAGCTAGAACAGAGTTGTCTCCAGGACACAGCAGGAAGGTAATTTAAAAAGCTCAGGAACGTTGTTGAAATTATCATGCAAATTTATTAAATGCAATGCATATTTAAATTGAAAAAAACTTCTTTATTAGGTCTAGATAGGTGATTTTTTTGCTGCCTCTAGCAGTTAAACTTATTGGGTGAAAGGGTAGATTAATTTCTAATCTTTATGGAAAACCACTTATTAAAAATGGGATAGCAAAATTATTAATACAATACTGAAAGTTTAGACTGTCTGTAGAACAAGACTCACCAGAGAACAAAAGTATAATGAGTGTTTCGTAGTATTTGGCCCCTTTTGTTTACATATAGTTTTGTATTCTTAGCATGATTTTCTTGGAGTTATTTCTGACACATGTTGAATTAACATTAAAATCTTCCCTTATCATTACAAATTATAAAATATTTAGCTTTAATTTCCCTTTTCATAACACATAAGTAGGAACTTATTATAAAACACATTTGAAAGAACTCATTGTTGACTTAGGTAATTAAAATGAAGAGTGTGGAGTGAATTTTTAATGCTTTTTAGATTAGCTCAGAAATTATCAACTATTTGTATCCTCAAGAATATGTACAAATAATTCTTCACAGCTCACATTTGCCTTTTTCAAAGAAATTAATGAGCATTCAGAATTAAGGACGTGTCAGTAAAAATTCTAGACTGAGTTGAACATTTTTAAATCTCTTTTTCATTAATTAGTGTAAGTCTAAGCACTCTGAATTTTAGATTTGATGCAAACTGTATTTGATGAAAGTCTGAGGGAAGCTGCCGGGGTCGACTGAGGCCAGCTCCCGACACTCTGGCAGCACAATGCTCACAGTGACTCTGCACAGCTGGGCTTGTTTCAAAAACAAAATTAACTTTCCAGACCTACATTTAGAGAACCTTGTTTGGATTTCAAAGTGTACAGGTACAAAAAGTGATGCAGGGCCGTGAATTCCTGTGAAGTTGGGTGACTCAGTTGGTTTGCTTGGAACCATGAAAATTCACATGTACAGAGGAATGTGTCTCTTAGCCACAGACCAGCCTGCAGCCCAGCTTGCTGCACAACGTCTGCCTGGAGCTCAGGCAGGCAGGTGTATATCCCACTAAACTGTGACACAGAGGAGTGGGAGGGAAGAGATGGGTTTATGTAAGCCTACAAGCCTAAACACCAACATGGTTGAGGAACTTAAGGAATTGTGAGTGTGGTACTGTACATTGTAAGAATAAATGGCAATTAATGGAACGGCACAAGTAAGGGCTTGTGATGCAATATCCCTGAGTCAACTAATCCAAACTGTACCTCTTGTCACCTGCCTCCCTTGTTACCTTCCATAAGTCACCTCTTTGCTCTTGTCCTCTGCAGTCAGACGATGGCACAGCTTGTGGCTCCTCAGCAGGACAGTCTCTATCCAGGCTGGGATTTGCATCTCCTCCCTCGTCCTGCCTGTGTTGCTGCTTTGATCTCTCCTTGGGCTGATTTAGCTCAGCTAGCTGTCAGGTATTAACCCAGGAAAATAAACTGAATAATTATCTGACAGATCCATGATCTGAATCATCTCACCAGTTTCACATGCTAAGCGCTAGGCAGGGTTCACAGAGCCAGGAGATGGATGGAGAGGAGGAGGACTGGAATAGCTGTTTGAATCAGAGAAGACATTTTTGGCTGTCTCAACTGCTGCACTGACCCACAGCTCAAAGCTCTTGCCCCCTGCACTGGCTCTGCTACATTTTGTGGTGCTTCTGTGTCCTGTAGGATCAACTGCTTTGGAAGCAGGAAGATGTTCCAGTGAGCTGAACAGTTGCATAATGTCTGATGTGCTGTCCAACTTCACTTCTGTCTGAATTTTTGCCACATCAGCTTTATTTGAAGCTATTTACCTATTTAAAGTTACTGTATAATTTCCCATTGCAGTTGGTCCAGTCTGCAGCAGAAACCCTCGATAGAAACACTAATGTTAATGTGGCTCCCTGTTACACAGAGGTTTCTGGGCTTGTTTATCTGCAGCAGGAGTTAAGAAATAGTTTTGCATTTAAAAACAGGACAACCTGAACTCATAATCCTTTTTTGGATCTTAGTTGTTTGAATTAGCTGTGGATTAAAGCTGCATGTTCTACCACAGCATTAATAGGATGACGTTAGGCTTGATTTCCCTTGCTGTGCATGAGAAGTCTGTGGAGAATCTTGGATTTGCATGGCATAACAATACATTACCAGGGAAAACAGCATTTCTGAAGCCTTATGAAATCACCAAAAAGAATGTAAGTCTCAAGGTTGCCTCCAGTGATGATAAAGTGTGAGTTGGTTGAACTACGTGTCAGCTGGGGTAGCTGAGGCAAGTGACTGGTCCAAAGTAAGAAACCTCATTTCATTAAGTCTGGTGCTTACAAAATTGGGTTTGATTTTCATTAAAGAACATCTAGACTCAATATTTTGGGGAAAAAAATTCATTACTAAAAGGAAAGGCAAGAGCTAGGTAAGTTCATTTCAAGTATGATCTTCTGTGGGAAAATAGGAAAAAAAAAAAAAGAAGCCTTATGAGTGAAGTCTATATAGACTAACCTGGGATATTTTTTGATAAGATATGTAATCTAGTATCTCCTCTTCATTAAAAATTAGGAGCTTAATTTGTGTTTAAACATTTTATTCCATGTGTGGGGAAAACAGTGGAAAACTTTCTAACATTTTAAGGTCTGTTTAATTTTGTGGTTTTAAAATGGGAACATGTGCAAGATCTATCCCTGTCCCTGTGGTAGGAATGTGCCTACTTTGCCTTCAGGTCTGTGCTTTTGTTTGTTTGGAAGATGAGTTTGTCATTATTAGATTCTGCGGGGTAGACAGACGGGGGATGCAGCCATGCATGCCGTGTGTGGGAATGTGTTCAAGGTTTTCCACAGCTGGCTCTCTGGTCTGTTCGCAGATACAGAAGTGGCAGGAGCTGCTAGAGCTGCTGACAGGGTCAGAAGCTCTACGTATTGCTTTGTTTCCCCACTTCAGTCATTGCCACTTCTGTATTCCAATGCCTATGATCTTCCCTGAAGTTTCAGAATCAGTTGAACTAAGCCAGCCCCACAGCTGTGAAAATCTGTGTAGGAGAATCTCAATCCAGAGGGTCAAACAGACCGTCAGTTCCACTTACCTCAGCATATTGTAAACTACACAATGTTTCTTAATGTCCTCTTAACTATCTTGGCCACTTGAAGTAAAATACAAAGCAATAATTATAAGGAACTAGAAGGAGATCAGGGGAGATCAAATGCATCCCTCTAGCAGCCTAAATTCTTACAGTAGCAGGTAATTTGTTAGATTTAATTCTTGGGGTAGGCCGATGCCCCAAGCTGGAAGGATAGGTTCAGATAATAGCAGTGATCCTCTGCCAGTCTGCTTGGGGGTGATTCTTTTGTGATCTGGTGGGATTGGTTTTCTTCCTGATCATAGGAGCAAGTATTTGGACAGCTTCAGTACCAATGGAATAAAAAAGCAAGTCCTCCTATAGTGCTCCGAGTGATCTCCCAGTTTTCCAAGGAACAAACAAGCAACAAAACAAAAGAGCCAAGACACATTATGCAGCAAGGGAGAAGAAATCCTTTCCCGTACCTGCAGGCAGGCAGTCCAAGGCATGAAACAATAGATTAATACACGATCAGCAGGCAGCAATCAAGACTTTCTAAGGGATAATGCCCCAGACTCAGCACAGCTTTTCATTTGAATATAACAGAGCAGTCTCTTTTCTTGTCTTACATATTCTTTTTCAGGAATATCATAGAATCGTATCATCAGATAATTATTTTTATCTTGTACTCCAGTATAACACAACTCCCTGCCCAAATAGTAATTATTTTTATGTAGCTGATTTTGACTTCCTAAGGACAGTGCTTTGCAGTTGCTTTTACTGAATTTTGTGTGATGTTCTTTACCATGCCTTCTGCTTCTGAAATTGAGTTTGACAATGCTCTTGCAGTTTGTCACTCACCCATCCTTTTGATTGTGCTCTGTACTGTCATCCTGGCTATTAACAAAAAACAAGGGCTAAGCTCTCACTCAAGACAGAGCCCAGCATGTCTTCAATGTCACTGTGCTGTTCCAGTTCTGTGCTGCTTTTTGCTATGTGCTAAAATGATTGGAAGATAAGATTTCAATTTAAACTTTAAAAACTTTTCTTGGTATATAAGTGACAGCATTTGTCACTACAAATGCTTTTAAGGATGTTTATATACAATAGTTCCAAGGTCTAAATGATCATTGTTTAAAATCTGTCAAGGGAAAAATCTTGCCACAGCTATATATGTAGCACTGACATTTGAAATCAGAGCAGACATGAGTGTTTGGCTTATACTTTAAGTGCTATCAGCTGCTTTCCAAGAAGAAGAAGGAGGAGACATTTCTGTAGCTGGTTAGTTGCAGGATAACAAGAAAATTCTGTCTCTTTACAATAATTATTCTAAATAAATTCAAATTACATGGAACCCTTCTATAACGAAACCATTCTTTTCACAGAATAACTTTGCTATACATTAAAGTAGAATTGCAGTTGGCGCTTGGTGATGTATTTAAACAATTCAGGACTTTAATTCCACTTCACGATCAGGGCTGTTCTACCGTGCCCAGGTAGAGAAATTCTTCCAAGGGCAATGAAGGAGGTATTATTTGAAACAGCTTTTCTGGTTCTTAGCAGTTGACTCATGAAGGTCAGGAAGGAAAAAAAAAGTCCGAATCCTTGAAAGCCATTTTAGAAGCAGGGGGATCTGAATGCCCTTTGGTCACGTAATGTTGTATGCTGCTGTCAGAGTGGGGTGCTTGCCTCGTCTCTTGCTCCCCGTTACCTTTCTGGTGGCTCTCTGTACTGGAAGTGAAGGCCATTTTGTCATCACTACAAACTTGAATATCTAAAAGATTGGTTTCCTTATATGTATTTTATGTGCCACTCTGTCCTTTAATTCAGCTCACAGTATTTGAGTTTGTAAGAGATTTTAGAATTGAGTCTCATAAGAAATCAGTCAAAAGATAGGGACTTTTTCATGTCATTGTATGTCTGGTTTAGACCTATTACTCTGCCCTCTGCAAGTCCATTTGCAGTCCCCACCCCAAACAAATAAATGATCTGACAAGTAACTGCTAAAGAGGGAGGCAGCCAGATTGCATAAGGTCTGCATTGAGTGCTGAAATCCCATATTTGATCCAGCTGATGAGTGATATTCGCACAGAAGTGAATTAGTTGTGATGCAAAGTCTGTTTGCAGTACAAAAGTGCTGTTCCCCATGGTGTACCTTTGTTTTCCTGTGCAGAGCTGTGTACCCTGGACTGTGGCAGCCACGGTGTCTGCTCCAGAGGGATTTGCCAGTGTGAAGAGGGCTGGGTGGGACCCACCTGCGAAGAACGGACCTGCCACTCCCACTGTGCCGAGCACGGGCAGTGCAAGGACGGGAAGTGTGAGTGCAGCCCCGGATGGGAAGGGGACCACTGCACCATTGGTAAGGGGGTTTTGGACCTCAAGAAATGAAATATATAAAACCTTAAACCAGTCCTACACAGATCTGTCACAGCCACCATTCTGATAGAAATGTTTTTGGAAAAACAGAGACTCAGAACCCAAACAGGTGTAAAAAAGGTACCTCTGCACCCTGTTTGTCCCACAGAATAACAGCTTGGCACAGCTTTCTGTATAGAGAAGATAATATAGATTAATTAATTAAAATTTAAAAAAAAAAAAAAAACCACACACAGAAAGGAAAGATATGTCAATCCTAAAATATCTTTGGGATGTGTTCATACGTGAATTTTGAAATTTTGAAGTCAGGAAGGAAAAAAATGTTTAAAAAATAGGTATGAGGGGACAAAGCTGTTCTTTAGCTTACGTAATTCTTACACTAAATCTTTTGCCCTTCTGTCTGAGGATTTACATATTTTACTTACTGTTAATGCTGTTTTTTTCTAGAGCTTACTTCTAACAATATTCCTAATAAGGTAAAGCCTTCAGATCTCTTTAGAAGTCATTAGTCTACTATATAAATGTAATAGTTATATTTTTAATGAAATTCAAGGTTTTTTAAAAAAAAGTCTAAGAGTGTTTCTCCCTAAAATGTCCCAAAGTGAGGTTATTATCTAATTTTCAGAAGTGAGCAGCGTAAGATGTCACATTTGTTTCTTGAAAAAAATCTAGAATGTGTTATTTTCATCTTGATTGTTTTAAGATAATCCATTCTCTAGCTCCAGAATTTACTAAATCAGATTTGCTAAATCAAGAATTAGGTTTGTGATGGAGGAACAGCCTAATTTTCTGAAGATTGTTTAGAGCAAATCCAGAGGAGGACCAAAATACTTAAAAAGATAAATAGACCTGCTCTTCACATTGTAGGCAGTGCCAGGTGTGGCCCCAGCACACTTGTCATCAAATGGAGAATGATCACAAACACAGTGTTCTGGTCACAGCAGCAGGAATAGATCTGCCTGCAGGAAGAGGGAGACATTTTATATCTAACAGGTGTCAAGCCATAAGCAAATGTATTTTTATTTGGTACAGAAGTTTGATCCATCTCAGTTTTGTTCTTTTCTTTTTTAAGCTCACTACTTAGATGCTGTTCAAGGTAAGTTTTTCATATCAGCATTCCAAAAATAATAATGAAATTATACAAAAGTATTGGGAATGGACTGTTTTCTGTTACCCATTTTGTTTGAGCTTCTGTACTGCTAAGTTCCCAGAATAGACGACACATTTGTTTATGGAGATATATATAGATATATATGCACACACAGAAACAGAGAGAGATTTACAGCAGAAAATGCAGTTTTTAATACGTAATGTGCTCAACTCATTTGCAAAGCTGTAGCAATGTAAGCATGTTTTACAGGGCCATCTGATGTGCTGTGTTAGGCAAATCCATTTTTTGCTCTTGTTTACCATCCAAAGTAATGCCAGAGCTGAGGACTTGCTAAAAAGCTTGTGTTGATACTGTCTCCCATGAGAACAAAAAAATATTCTTTTTGTCATTTATGCTTGAAGTAAGTTTCTGTTGATAGAGACGTACTCTTGTTTTCTAAAGCTGTCTGTGCCAGATGTGATCTAGTTCTCTTCAAATCATTTGATACAAGAGTTAAATGTGATGTTGCTTTGTGTCTGGTGCTGTTCATTTGATTCCCGTGCCTTGCCGCAGGTCCTGCTCCTTCATGTCAGTGCAAGAACCTTCCCCCAGTGTGACAGCAGTCCCTCAGCCTGGGCCACACTGAGCAGAGCAGGGATGCACAGCCCCTTCCAAAAATGCTGCTCACTGAAATACCAAACTAACCATTAGTTCAGAAAGACCCGAGTGCTTATTTTCTGTTTCCTATTACATTTCTTCGAAATTAGATAATAATAAAAGCATGTAGGCATGCATTTTATTGCATTTATAGACTTAAGAGGATAACCACCCACAGTAGCAAAATATAATCATGCACAAGAAATTAATTAACTCAGCAGGACAGTGATTGAAAGTGGAAAAACATACACATTACTCAAAAGAGCTCTCACATCCTGCCCTTTCCCCCACCTCCCTGAAAGAGGCTTGTATAGTATATTTGGTTGTTGCCAAGTTCATGCTGTTTTGGAGTAACATCTTCCTTAACTTCGTATGAGAAAATGGTGCCACCCATCTCCAGTTTTTCTGGGCAAGAGGGTAAGACTCTCTGACCCCCCCTGTTTGCAGATGTGATTGATAAACTGTGCCAAGGGTGAGAAGGAGGGAGATCATGTGTCTCTTGTAAAGTTGCCAGGAAATGTGCTGCATATGGGGCTGTGAATCACAGCCTGACAGACCAGACTCTCTGACTGGGTCCTCCAAAGTCCATTTGGAGCATCTTGGGGCTGTCAGGCACTGATTCTTCTTTCTTCCCCCAAAAAAAACCCCTCTCTCTGATAACACCTCTATGTTGAT
This sequence comes from Orthonyx spaldingii, assembly GCA_013397795.1. Classification (NCBI taxonomy): domain Eukaryota; kingdom Metazoa; phylum Chordata; class Aves; order Passeriformes; family Orthonychidae; genus Orthonyx; species Orthonyx spaldingii. The sequence continues at coordinate 183,392 of VZTJ01003169.1, forward strand.
GATCAGTGTCAGGTGCAGAGGGGCTTTCAGACCCTGTATGTCCATGCTGGCAGAAAGAAAGGAGGCATCTTAGAAGTGATGCCACTCACTCTGTCAAACTTACTGCCAAGCTTTATCCATTCTCCTTTGGCTCCATGTGTGACATGGTGAGGATCTGACAAATGTCTGAGCTGGCACTGCACTCTGCAAGCAGATGGACATGAGTGTACACATCCAAGAGACCATTCCTCTCTCACTCTTACAGGCAAGAAATCTAGATGTGAATGTCCAAATTACTCTTGGTTCACAGCTTGCAAGTACATAATCGAGAGGATGCTACAGTCCTTGGCCCAGTTTTGATCTAGAATCAGCACTAGCAAAGGGCGTGTGTTGGTCCTGTTGGAATCAGCTATAAGGGAAGAAGGTGGAACAGGAAGGCAATGCTCCCTCAGTTGCCTTCTGTGGAAAGAGTTGTGTTGTAGCATAAATCAAATTGGCTTTTTCTCAGTCAGATGAGTATTTATGAACAGAATAAAAAGGTCACTTCCACTCCCTGCAATGTGTAGGATTATGTCCACAGATGCCAGTTTGTCATTTAGACAATATTTTCCATGTGTATCTTTGATATAAGTCTTGATTATGTGTATGATATCGTTAGTGAACTACAGTTTATTTTTCAATAAATAAAGAGACAGACATGACTTTAGAACTTTATAGCATGACTTTACTCACTTTTTTCCTGTGCACAAAATATTAAACACTAAAAAGCCTCATTCCTCACTGAGAAACTACCTTCAGGCAAGTAGAGGGAAGGACCAAGTTGGGGAGTTTTCTATATTCAACAGAAATGTAAGTGGCTTGCAAGCTGTGATCATTTGAAGGCAGCAAGTATAGTGCTAGAAGTAGGAATGTTAATGAATAATTGCAACTGCAAAATAAAGAGAAAAATATCCCTTCATGAAGGTTTTTTCTTCACACTTTCTATTTTAGATGGTTGCCCAGGACTCTGTTATGGAAATGGGAGGTGCACTCTTGATCAGAATGGGTGGCACTGTGTTTGTCAAGTGGGCTGGAGTGGCTCGGGATGTAACGTTGTCATGGAAATGGTGTGTGGAGATAACCTGGACAATGATGGAGGTACGATACATAATTCATGTGTCTCTGTTTATCTGTCACATCCTTGACTGCAATTTAAATCCATAGTTTTGGTGTATGCTTTTCTTTTTATCACAAAATGTCAATGTTTGCTCAAGACGGTTGTTCTACTGACTTCATCTGAGTCAGCACAGTGAGGGAACAGACTCTTGTGCTGGATGCTACTGAAGGCAGAAAGTATCTGTGGCCATATCTACCATCCCAGTACTTGTTTCTTTTGCAAACAAAGCACAACAAAACAAAAGTATAAGTAATTTCCTCTATCTCCTTTCCACTCTTTCTCATAATTATGTCAGTCTTTCAGAAAGAACTGCCAAGAGATACCCAAATTAAAAAAACCTCTGTACTTGTCAAAATGCATCCAGTTAGTGTTCTGTTATTATAAATTTAATATATTTGCAAGCATAAAGTGCACATTTAGAGTTGCTTTTTTAACATTAGTCTCTCTCTTAATATTTCTACTGAGACACAACACAGTTCTTGCAATTATCTGGACCTACTTTTGAAGGACTATTGAGGAAACTAGTATAGAAAGGATGCAGAAGAGATTTTGGAAAGTAGTGTAAACAGAGCCCTGTACTGAAATAATCATTTGCTCCTTTCTGTCAGTTGAACGAGGGCCTTTGGCACTAGGTGTTCCCTACCTCAGTCCTCTGTGATCTTGATTTTATTCAAAGGTTGCATAAGTTTTAGGTTTGCTGGGGAAAACATAGTTCTTTCATAAGTTGGTCTCTGCTTCCTTTCCAATAGTTTGTTCTAATACGTGAGTTGGAGCGTATTTTTTAAGAAAAAACATCCAGAGAAGCCACAATGTTCCTCACTGATTGCTCTCAGAGTTAATTATTTTTCCTATCTGTTGTAGGAATACTCATTTACTGAACAGTCAAGGACTGTTGCTTTTCTCTCCTTCATCTACTACCAGCCTTTACCATGTGCTTGTCCCATCCTCAGAGCTGGGCAGCTTTCTCATTCAGAGAGTGGAGTCAAGGCCAGGTTGGATGAGGCTTTGAGAAACCTGATCTAGTGGGAGATGTCCCTCCCCACAGCAGGGGGTTGGAACAAGGTGATCTTTAAGGACCCTTCCAACCCAAATGGTTCTATGATTTTATGATCAGCCCCAAGCACAGTTACATTTTTTTCCTTAGATTGTACACCGAGATATATTTAAATACATATATATTATCTAATTGTGTCACACCTAAAGACCATATCAGTGTCCTGGGTGAGGTCTTATACTCAACTGTAGGGGCAAACCTTGCTATAATGATTGTCTGTTTTCTTCTAGGTCATTGATAAATTGAGCTTGATGTAGGTCCAAGAGCTGAGGTCACTGTGGGACCTCAATATAAACATTCTGACTCAGTGATGATTCCTCATTTACAGATATATTTTGAGACCTTCTGATTTTGTATCCTGTGGGCTCTAAGACCCTGCTGTCCTTTGGCAAAGGCTTCCTCATTTCTGAACTCTATTCAAAATGGCCTTATTCCTCTCATATCCTTCCTTTTCCACCTTATTTCCACGAGGTCCAACAACCGTGTCTCTGCCCACTGTCTGTGCTCTCCTACCCCAGTGTGTGTCCCTGTCACGCAAGGTCCCACAGCTGGCATCCCTGCCCCCCTGAGCTCTCCCATCTGTCGGTGCTCTCCCCTGCTGTCCAAGCCACTGACTCACCCGCCTGCGCTCCTAAATCTGCCCACTAAAACCCTGTTTAGCCTGTAATGCATGGAAAGCGTTTTCTGATACACTCTATGAACTGGCACTGTATAAACTGCCCTGTACTGTGATTTTGGGTGCTTTATATTCTGCAATAACAGTGAGTTATTGGAAGAGGTGGCAGTTTTAACTTTAAATCTCCTTGAATTTGTCAGTTTAAGGCAGGCACTTAACATCATTTCACTGCAGGTTTTAAAAGCAATTTTCTTTTTCCTTTTTAATGGCAACATAACATGGACTAGGACAGCTCTGTTGACATTAAAATTAGAGATAAGTGCAGAGAGAAATATTTAATTAATCTGACTACTACAGATGGGCTAAATGTAATTAAGTTTTCTTCACAATCAATTTTGTATAAGAAAAGGAAATTATATCTACATATTATAACCACTTCTCTTTATACATATATATATATATATATATATATGAAGTTCATAGGACCTGATTTTGCATAAGTATAAATTAGAAAAAATCCCCTAACGTCATTGGAGTCATACCAGTGTTAGATGAATACGAAATCAGAAGCTGTGTGTTTCAGGGTTTGTATACCAACACAAGAGGAGAATCAGGAATTGGGAAGGAGGCATGGCATTACCTCTTGAGTCCTGTTTGCTGGGAGGTTGAGCCTTAGACTATGAGAATGTTATGGTGGCATAGCAAGGTTCCATCCATCAAGCTACACAGCTGGATGGAAGTTCAGCAGGATGGAAGTTATCAGCATTTTCACCTGCAGCTGACGTGAGTTAAGAACTTGCACTCAGTTGAGTTAAAGAAGCACAGCTGACCGGTCCTTAGGATGTGATCATATTCAGTCAGTGACACATAGCCCAAGAGATAATTTAGTGCCCTTGTATAGGCCAAATCATGGAATTGTCACCTAACAAAGCTCTTAATCGTTCCAGTTGTGTTTAAATCAAACATGTATATCTCAATCCTATTGTGCTTCAAGTTCACGAGGAGGAGGTCACCACCAAAGAACAAATCTCTAGTAAAGTTAAACAATTATAATTTCAAACAAGCTCTAATTTTTAGGACTTAGACAAAGGGATAATTCTGTGTAGTATTCAGTTATTTTATCAGTTAATTTGTCATGTGGTACTTTTAGGGACGGAAAAACTGAGATTTTTTTATCATTTAAAACTATATTCAGAGACATGGTAGAAAAAAACCACATTAGTCCCAACCATAAGGATTCAATAATGTCATTTAATTGGCATGAGGAAGTGTTAGTGTTGTTGTTTGGCCTGTATTAACAGCACAAAAGCTTTGGGAGGGGCAAGGTCTTGAATTCATTTTTTCAGGACTGATATAATCATATAAAGAAAAGTCATAAGCATATTCACAGGCATCCTGGTCCTGCAGCCACTCAACCACCAAGATCCCTTCAGTGCAGTTACTCCTGGTGTAAGACAAAACACATGTGGAACTATTCTCCTGGGCAGGGAAAGTACAATTTCTTTTAGAGCCCCATTAGGATTCGCTGCACTTGTTCCCTGGCTGTACCATAACTGCCTTTCCCATTCCAGCTCATAACTCTCTGTTAGCTTTTTCCTGCTCGCCAACTTAAGGGCATGTTTACCTGTTCAAATATCACTACAAATATCAGCAAAAAGGTCTTAGCATTATAACAGCTGCACGACGGCAAGGTTTGCACTTGCTCTCATGGAGTGCTTCTGCAGTCTGTTAGCAGTGTGATGTCCATTAAAAAATGCCAAGGAGTCAAGCAAATGTCCTTTGCAGTGGGGCCTTTCCCTCACTGTGGCTTCCCTCAGCATAATTCCCCATTCCTTACTCTCCTTCTTTCGCTGTCACGGCTGACATGATGTCGGTTTATAAGGTGGCCATTCAGCTCATCAGAGCAGGTCAGTTCCTCTTGTCCTGCCACTAATTTAGACTCATTGGAAGGTCCAGTAGCTCCAGATCATCTCTGGAAAGCTCTGCTGAGCTCTTTGCAGTTAAGTGCCTGTGTCCTGGGGCAGGAGGCAGAACACACTGTCAAGGTGTGGGGGGGACACAGGGCACTCATGGGTCACACCCCACTCAGTTGTAGCCAAGCTACAATTTACCTGGTTTTTGGACATACATTTACCCTGCTGCAGAAACAGGTCTTTGTATCAAGCTGGAAGTTGCAGCCTATCACTCCCATTGGTTTCTTTGATACAGATCTCTCTTCTAAATTTGCCTGCATCACCTTTTATCGTTTTTCTTTCATAAATCAATCTTGCCTGTTTGTTTTTAAGGAAAATACTGTTTACTACAAGCTTTGAATTCCTTTCCAAATATGCCTTCAGTCACTTCAGACAGTTATTGTAGCTCTCTCCAAGCTTTTCCAAGCACAAGGAAATATATGACTCAGCATAGCCTTGGGTTGATAACCAGTGCTGCTAAAATATTGATGTATTTCTGATCTGTCCATTGGCATTTTAATAACCTATCCATCACAGAGATATTGAGTCCATATATAAGTAATATGCTATTATTACCCAATATAAATAATACTGATGGGAATGGTTTTCATTGTTGCTGAGCAGTGAGGACTCCCTAGGGATACTTAGAGTTTCTGAAAAACCTGATATATTTGTATTGTCCTGAGTGTGGAAGGCCAAACACTACTGGTACTCACTGGATAAAATACTCACAGCCTTTCCATAGGTACACTGATGGATTTCTTTATATAAACACCACTGTTCCCAGTTAACAGCTTCACTGTCTGCTGCATGCTATGTATTATGGATAAAATTTGGGCACTTTGAATTAATGCATATGAATAAGCATTAGAGACTCATGACAGTTGCTGCTACTGCTGCTTAGTCTCTTCTGAAGTTACTCTTTGATTCCGTTTGCTTCGATTCCTGGCAACACTAATTAGACTGAACTGAGCCTGTGGTGAATAAAGTCAGCACAGGCAATATTTGAGCAGAAACTTAAATCCCATTTTTTACTTTCTGTGAAAATGTTCTGGACATAGATCTCACAGCTCCAGCTCCAGCTTGCACTCCTTGGGATCAGTATAGATGGAGCAGGAGTGCACTGGCACACACACACCCCTCTGGGTTGCTCTGCAGTGGTGAAAATTAAAGTCCTTACAGTGAAAATGAAGTATTTACAGAATTGTAGAATATCCTGAGTTGAACAGGACCCACGAGAATCATCAAAGTGCAACTCCTGACCCTGCACAGGACAGTCCCAAAAATTACACCCTGTGTGTGAGACTGTTATCCAAAAACTTCTTGAACTCTGTCAGGTTTTGTGCTGTCACAGCTTTCCAGGAGAGCCTGTTCCAGTGCCCAGCCACTCTCTGGGTGAAGAACCTTTTCCTAATATCCAGCCTAAGCCCCCCCTGACACAGCCTCAAAGTGTTCCCTCAAGTCCCATCACTGGTCACCAGAGAGGAGAAATCAGTGCCTGTCCCTCTGCAGGTGTTGAAGACCACAATGAGGTCTTCCCTCAGTCTCTTCCAGGCTGAACAAGCCAAGTGACCTCAGATACTCCTCTTAGGGCTTCCCCTCTAGGCCTTTTACCATCTTCACAGCTCTGCTGTGGACATTTTCTAATGGCTTTATATCTTTCTTATACCGTGGGGCCCAAAACGAAATACAACACATTGCTTAGAGATGTGATTTTCATGTCACTGAGCAAGTCCATCATCAGGATGTGTTGGTGAGCATGTCTGCGCCCATGTTCATGCACCATATAAGCACCTGCACCACTTCTTGTAGCATTCTGGGTTTGATATTACCATAAAACTTCAAACCTATTAGTTTATATTAACCAGGTGGTTAACTTCAGTACTGTCTTCTGCATGTGTGACAGAAGTATGAAAGGGTTAGAGCTCTCTCATTTAATGAACTTTTAAGCAGAAGAATAGCAATTTTAAGTTTTATTGCTAACTAGTTACGTTTTCCTCACCAGAACTTAATGATAGTTTATTAAAAAAACTAATATCAGCAACATGGGAGGTAGAGTGAGATTGGATTTTTCATTTTCATAGCCAGTTAATAAAGTGTCTCAGTGGTTTAATAGAAAAGAAGCTGCTGTGCAAGTTGTTGTGTGCTTCACTGGGGAGCTGGGGAAGCCACCAGTGCTGGTGTGAACCACTTTGTTCTTTGCTGCCCTTACCAGTGTCCCCATGCAGCACCTCTTTACTGTCCTTGGGTGCTCCTGAAATTGTATCTAGACAATTTGTACTAATTCAGCAACATGAGTTATTGTGATATTGCCATATTTGTGCTCATGAATTGCAAGTACTTCAAGGGTGGATGAGAAGAATAGAGATGCTGGGATTTGAAAAGCAGGTGACAGAGCTGTTCATATCAGGCACGAAATATATGACTTGTTCCATGTTCTTGCAATTAACTTAGAGCTGACAAAATGCCTTTTTCATTTCCAACTGTTATTTTATTTTAATGAGAATTTAACACAAATATTATGCAGCACATGGAAAGCTCAAATACAAAACAGAGGAAATGTACTCACTGCGCAGCATTTTCCCAGACACAGAAAGTAGAGAGATATGTATTGCTGGAAAGTAACCAGTGGAGAGGTAGGTCCATAGCCACAGTTCCATTGCCAATTTTTCTGGCTGCTGAAGGTGATCATGCCTGCAGAAGAGAGATTGCTGCCCAATGTGTACATTAGAAAATGTACTGTACCAAGCACAACATGAGCCTACTATGACTGCAGCAGAAGCATAGCTGAGGAAGCAATTTCACATCACTTGTGACATCTCTTCCATCATATGGAATAAAGAATATATATATAAATGTATAAGCAAGAAAATATATTTTGTTTGATGGAAAACTTCATGTGATTCCATTGACACACACTCCTGACACAATAAATATTAATATCCTTCCTTATAGAAGGCTTCCTGAAAAAATCTATTCCTCAGCAAAGGAATGGGAAAATCTTGTCCTAGTTCTGTGATCTATTGCAATGCAGATTGGAGTGGTGTGACTGAAAACAGAGCAGCTTGTTTTGGCATGCTCTGCCTTCTCTTTGAGGTTGTTTAAATTATTGAAGAGTACTATGAAGTGCTTTCTATCCTGAAGTCGATCTTTGTGAATTCTGTTTTAGCAGTAATATTAAACATATTTTAATTTTCTAATTCACTTACAAAACAAAAAATCCCAGTTCATCATTACCCTTGCATACAAAAGAAGGTACCTGGAAAATGGGAAGCCATAATCTCAGACTTATCAAAATGTAAATCACTTTATTATATAATCTGTAGTGCACTATGAAGGTGCCTGACTGTCTTTCATATAAAATAAATTTTAAAATGCTAATAATAAACCAAAACCATTTACACATCTGTAATACATTTTAGTCTGCACCTACGCTGTGATGCACTTTGGGGTAATTGACAGTAAAAACTTCAGTGTACAGGATCCCCTGCTGTATGAATTACAGTGTTTGCTGTTTGTAGTAGTTTGTTCCTACTCCTGACTGTTGTCTCCTGAGATTTAAAAGAAACCCTGCTGATGTGCTAACATGGTGAGCTTTTTAATAGCTGGTTCCTGATATGAAAATTTAACTAAAATCGTGACTATTGGTTGAGAACTGACTAATGTATTTGTAGCATTTTCAAGTGAATGAATTTGACAATATAGTTTATAAACAAGATTTATTTGGTATTTTTTTCTGCGTTATTCTCCTGGATTAAAAATCTCATTTCAAATAGGATTAGCTTGTTGAAAATGTTATCCTCACATGCACTTACTAATATGATTTGCATTATCACAAACTGCCTCCATATGTAGTTTGTGATTCTCTACCAGCTTGGTTTGCCTGATTCATTTTGATGGATATCGTGCTAAATTGTAGGAGTTTCTTTTGGAGGTTTTAGATTTGTATTTTCATCCTTCTTTTTCTTTTAAATTGTTTAATTTTAAACCAATGTCTTGAATGAGCTTAAAGTGAAACAAAGCTTTTATTTTGGCTTAAGAATTCCCTGTTTGCCCTGAAATAGGTGTTTTATTATTTTACTTCTGCACAAAGTGAGAAAAATACTTTTCAGTTCTATCCAAGTCAGTTTCTCTTCTAAATTTTGTTTGATGTTTTGGAGAAAAGCTAGAAGTTGCATTACTCAGACAATTGTAGTTAGTAATTCTAAAATGCACACAGTAGTCTGAGCCAAATATGTGGTGTTAAGAATCCACAGAGGAGCTGGTGCTTCTGCACCTCCTGCCTCACTGCCCATGAAGCATCTTCTCTGAGCCTAACATGTCTTCTCTTTCATTCTGCATGGTTGTGAGGGGAGATTGAAATAAACTCCCATCTGATCAATCCAAATATTTTTTTTAAAAATTCATCATGAGAAAGAAAGAGAACCCATAAATGATAGTCTGCGACCTAGAACACTGCTCTTCTGCATGAATATTGACATTGTGGGTAGCAATTTCTCTCTCTGATGACTTTGTAGCCGTTGTTGCCAAGAGTGTAAGTTGTTCCTGGTGAATCCAGCACTTCATACATTCTGGTGCTGTTAGGACACACACCAGTCTCAAAATGGCTTGTTCAGATGTGCTTCTGGGACTTCACACCCTCCTACTGGGAAACCCCCCCTCTTGTAGCCCTGGGAGGCTGGAGAGGCAAATGAAACCGGGTACAAGTAATTCAAACCAAAATAACTCCATTAGCAGAACCTGGAAGAGTTTATAAGGCAGTCAGTTTGCTGACAAGTAAGCTGCAATGAAAAGAGGAAAATTGAGTCTGACTGGAAGGTGGAAAACTGCTTTCCCTTGGTTTCTTTTTGTGTACAGCCTGAATGCACTGTGTTTGTCACCAGGTATGTAAACTCTTGACTGAAGCAGAGGAAAATGACTGTATTAGAAAAAGCAAAATAGTTAAGTGTTATTCTTGTAGCTATTTCTTTCCTAGATAAGTCTTCATATTCTAATATTTCTGTGACCTTTCACTTTTATTTCTTACATAAATGAGAGAATCAGGTCAGCTCAGTTCCCACATCTAATGGCTTGTTGACAAGGAAAAAATTAATCAGACTTGCTAGTGTGGAATAAATTACTCCAAAATAGCTTCCCCATGGATACTGTTATTCTGAAATAAGTGCTCCCTTTTTCCGATTAGCACGTAATCTGCCAGACCAATGTTTGTCAGGTTTCTCAGGTAGACAGCAGTGAGCTTGTAGAAGTTAGTATCTTCCAGAAAATCCCTTGACTCCTTGAACAAGTCTTATCATTGCCATAATCCTTCCACTGGCAGAGCCCAGCCCTGAATGGCCTGACCATGTCAGAGCCCTCTGCAGGCACCACCACCAGGATAAACCATAGCAAGAGATTTCAATGTCTTTGTGACATTTTCAAGTCTAGTAGAACTCTTTAATGTTTGTAGTCTTGGATGATGTGCTGGAAAGCATCTGTAACTTGATGCTTTTAAATTCACTTATTAAGAATATAGAGCGCTTCACTCCTCGGACAAAAAACAGATGAAATAGTTATTTTTTTCCTTGCAGTTTCAAGCCTGCTCTTCAAGTTTCAACCCAAAACACTCTTTTATTTTTTCATCAGAACCCACTGAGAACCCCTCTGGTTCATGTTGTGAACTCCTCCTTCTGTTTCCCATGTGTTTTTGTTTAGATTGGAGGCTCCTTATTGTTTCAGCTTACTGACTTCGTAGCAGATTTCAGTTGCTTCCTAGGCTTTCCTGAATGTAAAGTGACTGCTACGCTCCAAGTCAATAAACTCAACATTGCCCTGTGAAGTTCTTCTCCCACTGCTGGCAAATATCTGTTGTCTTTAGGATTTGGGGAATATGGAAAGAACTTAAAGCACACACTGACCTGTAGCCTTGCTGGATCTGAGGGTCCTAGATTATTGTTGCTAGCTATCTACAGTTGCCCTTGGCTCATTATCACAAAAACTTGCCTGCTCTATCTGATTTCCCAGCTGCAGAGAATAGATTTGCTAATATTTTTTGCTTAGCCAAGCAATTACCTTGCTCAAGGTCAGGCAAGGATTTTCAGATACCAGGAAAGCCCATTTGATTATATGTGTTTGTTCTGTAGAAGGGCTTTTGCTTTCTTTTCAAAGTGCATATTTTATGCTGCTGTTTACTGAGCATTTGCACAGCGCTCTGTTGAGAAAGGAGTCGGGTTGGCTGGGGATTGGTCTCGCACCCATTAAAGTCAATGACAAAACTCCAAGAGCTCCCCTGCTGGCACAGTTTGCCCAGAGGAGGTGCAGTTTGATAGATTTAAACGTGTTGGTACAAACAGAGCGTGGAAAGTCAAAGCATGAAGTGAAAATATCTGACAGTATGTTGATCCTATAGCATTCCAATTTTAACACAAGGGAGATCCATACAGGGATGTGATGACTCCACATTTATTCAGACCAACCTTGTTAGAAATACAAAGAGGTGTCTTTGTTGAAGGATAAAACCCCTTTATCTTGCTTTAAATGCAAGCAGCTTACAGCTGCTAAGTCATAAAGTTGATGTTGAAGAAGACTGTTGGATATTTTACCATCTCCTATTAAATCTGTTTCTGATTGAGTATGTAATTTAGGCAATTTGGGCATCTAAGCTGCTGATAGAAGCAATTAAATGCCAATAGCCCAATTTTAAGTTTTATTTAGGTGCTTAATTTAGATGCACTTCAGTGCTTCAATTTTCATCATAAGCTTTAGATATTTAAGTAACTTAATTTCACCCACAAATGTTGCTGCAAGTTTGTCCATGAAGAAATGTAGATTTCTGAAAAACATTATTATTTCTTCTATTTTTCATACTTGAAAATGGATAGAGGAGGAATAGCTTTATTTTTACTTTCCAGATTTGCTTTCCTGGTGCAAACATCTCTAGAGAAGACTGTAACTGGGTCACTGGGATAGAGCCTGAAATAAGGTGTCTTTTCATGTATCACCAACTGCAGGAGTGTAGTTATGATTATGCTCTTTCTGGATCATTCTGGTGTTGCAACCAATACATGAAAAGTAAATATCCTAAAACACTTGTAAAACTATTGTAGGGCTTAAAACAGAAGTCAGACAACTGTAACAGTATTTTTTTTACTACTGCAGTGGGGACACTTAGGAAGGTTGGGTAACATTCCAGACCTCATTACAGGGGCCTGGTTAGTGAGTGTGTGTCCCACGTGGGGTGACCAGGCAGTGCTGACAATAAAGGGCTGTTAGAGGGAGCAGCTGCACAGCGTGGATCACGTTGCACTGACAAGTGAAGTTTAGTGACTTTCTTCTGCCTGTTCTGCAGGGAAGACTGTCCTGCTCTTCCCTGTTCACTTAGTTTGTGGTTCTGTTTTCTCATTGTGTGAGGACTTGAGGAGGTGATACAGTGTTAATGACTGAGACAAATGCCCCTCCTGGACTAAGCGTGTACGTTAATGCTTTATTGAATTTGACTGTGTCATAATCAGCATGCATTCCCATTGATTACATCCCTCCTGTGCTCTCTGGTAATAAATGTGGTGCTTTATTCTCGGAACTGCTCAATTTCCTGAAGTTTCCATTCTTTCCATTCTAGATGGCCTGACAGACTGTGTAGACCCTGATTGTTGTCAGCAAAGCAATTGTTACTCAAGTCCTCTCTGCCAGGGTTCGCCTGATCCCCTGGACCTCATTCAGCACAGCCAACCACCTTTCTCTCAGCATCCTCCAAGGCTCTTTTATGATCGAATCAGATTCCTTATTGGGAAGGAAAGCACTCATGTAATCCCAGGAGATGTCTCATTTGAGAGCAGGTGAGTCTTCTTTTAAATGAAAGGGTTTTCTGAGTGTTAAGAACTGCAATTAAATTATTTAACCAGGAAAAAATGGTGACACCTGGATAGCTGAGAATTCTTCACCAGTGCTCATAAAATACTCAAAACGATAGCAAACTTTAAAGTCCCAACAGCTGAGGATCTTGGTTATCAGATTATCATTTCTGCCTGTCTGGTTTGTGGAAGTGTCACAGCAACAAACTCTGCTGCTCTTACTAACAAGACTGACTGTTGTGGAAGGTAAGTTTTCTCATACTTGTAAAATCACAGGGGGAAGTTCAGCCCTTCACACTGTGCATACCTGATGGCAGGATGCAGAAGGACCAGTTGGATTCACATCTGCTGTCTTCAGTCACCTTTCTGCTCAATACAATTTGATTGGTATTTACAGTGAATTTAATATGTGTCACTTACATATAATCTAGACACATAATTTAAAAACTTCCTTGGCTTTGCTGCACATTGATAAAGCAGTGTGGAGTTTACCATTTTGTGCTGCAGGTTTTCATGCAAAGAGTAGAGTGATCCCTGAGTGTTTGTGAGATTGGCTTTGCCCTTTAACAGGAAGGGACTGTGCAGTAGAAAAAGGGCACTTACTTGCTCAGAAAAACTGGTAACACATATTTTCTTGAACATTTGAAATATAGGGGCATGTAAGTTTTTATGCTGCAGTTCACTTGGGAAGCTATAACTCTACATGCTGACAAAGAGATCCACAAATCATCCATATCACCTGACTATTACCCTGTCAACTAGGCCTATGCATTAGATAAACCATGTTCCAGTAATAAGCACATAAGAATTTTTTATTTTCACAGTACATCGCACTTAGGTTACAACCTCAACACAATCCCATAGCTGCACATAAATTCAGTGCATTTCTTTTCGTTGCAGCATTAATTTTTAATAAAGTAAATTTGTAAACAGAGTCATTATTGATCTGAAATACCTAAACATTTAATCACTATTAATAATGTAACAGGATGTTATAAATATGTAGAACAACAGGCCATGAAGATGAACTCCATGAGAAGCACCTGCCTGCCACTGGTGGGTCTCTTGGAGTGTGTTGCACTTATGAATGAGGCCAAAGCTCTTGGGGCAGGGTCCTTGGCTGCCTCTGTGTGCAGTTTAAACCAAAAGTCACCACTGAAAAATTTTCCTCATCAAAATGCCTCACAGTGAGGCGTTTCCAGAGAGGAGGTGAGCGCTCCAGTTGCCTGTACAGCGTTCTATGACACTGCAAATGTTGGCAGCCAGATTGCACATAATCCCATCAAGGTGCTTTTATAGATATAAGGAATTGATCTTTTAAAGCTATCATTGATGGGATTTAACGTGGATTTAAAAGCTTTTTCTGAGTATTTAGTTTCTTTACCCCAATACCTGCCATACCTTTGAAGACTGAAGAGCAGAAGGTCTGTGTGGAAGCAGCGGCCCACCCTCACCATGGCTTCTTCCTGCCACTGAGAAGTAGGACTTTACTGGCATTGGTGTATCACTAACACCCCAGATATCATTTCCTTCCTAGACAAATTCATAGTTAGTTTGATGAGAAGATCTTTGGGATTCAGATGAGGGTGGCTGCATTTTTGGAGTCAGGGCAGTGCCTGGAGGCTCATGCTGTGCCATGTCTCCTGGGGTTTGTCAACACTAATCTGCAATGTACTGGGCACCCCACAGGGTTCCTCAGTCCACACTTTGCTTGATCCTTCAGTCTTCCAGGCTGTTGAAATATTGTTCACCCATAAGTCAAATATTATTAAAAACTGCCAGAATTTTCCTCAAGGATGAGAGATAAGCAGGGTCTCTGAAAGAGGCAATAGCTGAGCTGTGCTGCCTCTGTTCAGAAATCTGCCTCTGACATTGCCAATCTGACTGTCATCTTGTGTCAGTTCTTCTCCTGGGAGTTAAGATTACTGAAAAAATATAGAAAGACAACTGCTGCTACAGTAAAAAACATCAGAAATCTGTGATCCAGCCTATCTGGTAAAGACCAAAGAATGCTTGGGGGGTTCTAATCTCCTTTGGGCTATTGCTGAAAAGGTTCTGTTCAGGCAGATGATGTTAACATGGCTGCCTGCAACGCCACTGATTTTATGGCTTTGGTGGTTCAACATGAAATGTTAGAGGATTGGATGTAACAGTGGCATACATTTATTTCAGAGCACCGGCATCCATTCCCCCTGGTGCTCTAATTTTGCAAAGCCCTATCTGCCTTTTTTTTTTTTTATTTCCCTTTACAAGAAATCTCTGAGACCATTAGGAGGATTAAGGAAGAAACATCTGTCCAATGTTTTCAGTCTTCTGATTCAAATGACATTGTGCAGTGTTTTACTGTACCACAGGTCAGTGGAACTCTAGAATGGGTGATGTTTGCATGAATCACACTGGAGACAAAGTGATGTTGATTAGATCTTGGAAAGCTATCAAAAATGGTGAAGATTATCTCTCTCCTTCAGACTGGAAGTGTTTGGTCTCTGCCATATCCTGGAATTTACCAAATAATCTGAAGTACTAAAACAGGCTGTTCTGACAGCTGCTGAGACATCTATCCCTCTGTATTTGCATCTTGGACTTTTGCTTAGGTCTAATATTTAAATATTTGGCTTCTACAATACAGTCAGGATGTTGCATGAGCCATAGTTAAATACTACACCAAAAACAATGTTAAAGAGCCACACGTTTGCAAAACATATTTTACTTTTTGTTATGTTAAAGCTATGTCATAGGCACTGGGTTTTTACCAACTCCCACTTAAACTGTGACATGCTGAAAGTCAGATTAGAGACATTCTGAATAAACGGAAATGTACTTGCTTACATCAGGCATGGTTTTAACCTACTATATGAAGCAGGGTGTAGCAGATTATAATGTTTTTGTCAACTTCTGTTCTCAGGAAGGTTTTTAGCTTGTTTCTTTGCTGAGGTGTTTTGGTTTTTTTTAATGCATGCTGCTGGCAAGCTGTTTGACTCGCTGCAAATTGCCCACAAAAAGGGTCCAGTGTGTGGTACTGAATTAATTACCCTTCAAAGGCTGCTTACAGCAACATTGTCAGCAGGAAGAAACAAATGTACCTCACTAGCCTGCAGCTTAATTTCTCTCATTGAAGATTTTAATCAGAAATGTAATACAGTAAATGACATCTTCTGGTAATGTGACACTTGCAAATTCACAAGCTGCTTGACAGAGTTCCATATCTGAGCCTAATGTCTCAGCCTGAGGTGCTCAGAGAATATTGGAAACTTAACATGCAAAACAAAATCAAGAAAATAGCAGGTAAGTAGCAGCAAAGCAAGGCAGAATGATGGTAGAATAATAAAATGCTTTGCAAGTACTGAAAGAATGCATCTGAGATTTCATCTTCTGTTCGTATTTAAGTGAGAGATGTCAAACTGTGTGACAGCAGAGACCTGAGATCCACAGAGTAGTGAGTTCCTCGGTTACTCGTGGAATGACCCATGAAGCATTGACAGAAGAATCCTACTTCTTTTAGGCCACCTGCAACCCATGGGAATCTCAGCTTTCTCTCAAAAAGCCAACTGCTCCCTCTGGAGTTGCAGATTTAGTGCAGCTTGCCAGGGGACTGGGAACATTTTTAATGCATTCGAAAACACTCAGGCAGCTTATCAGGGGCATGTTCCTGCCCAGCTTCACCAAATGAAAGAAGACATTTTTGCACTTATTTTCAAGTTAAAACAACTTGGAAAGCCTTAGGTCTGAGATTATGCAACCATCACAACTAGGTGACTGTTGGACAGATAGTACAAGTTATCCCCTGTGAGAAAGCAAAGCAGGGCAGTCACAAGAGTGTGGAATAAGTCTTAGAGGCAGAAAATGCAGTGCATTGAGGAGACATCATGATCTTCAGAGGTTTCTCTGCTCAAATTAAGAGAAGCAGTGAGTGGTAGCAAGGCCCCCAGCTCATCTGGGAAGAGGGTGACTGCTGAAGCAAGGAAGCGTGAAGTGGCAGTTGACTCTGAAGGGACATCACTGCAGGGAACTTGCTCTAAAAGCTCTGGTAAGGGAAGGAATTAAGTGAGGTGTTCTCTAAGCAGCAGAGCTGCAGGGAAACCTTCGTGCCAGCATGCCTGGGGACATGAGGTCTGCTCTGTGAGCTGCCAGGGCACTGGGAAACAAGGGAGAACAGGCTGCAAGCTGGGGCTCTTGGTTGCCTCCCGAGCCTTGGAGACTAGTGCTGGTCATAAAGTGACTGAAAAATGTTTTCCTACCTGCAGTAAATACCAGAATTAAAGCTCATTCTGATCAAATGCTTAGTCAAAGATTTAGTAGGTGCCAGTAATTCAAAAAGGAGCCAGCAAACACTCTTCAGCTTAGAGTAGGTAATAAAGAGACATTAAATAATGAGGACAAATGTAGGAAGACAGAGGCAGACTTAGGACCTTTAAAATCTAAGTGATTACAAAGACAATTCAGTACAGATAAATGTAGAATAAGGAGGTTTATGTGTCTTTATCACATACCATAAATATGTGTGGCTTGTAGAATATGATGAATAAAAAAGGAGAATGTTGAAAGGTAAGTCTCTTAATATTATTTATGAATAATCGGAAGTAAAGTGAATGAGTAAAGAAAGACCATGGATGAAATAAAGGAGATTTTGATGAGCTGTTATCATACAAATCTGTGTGCTTGATAAAATATGAGGACAGAGTAGTGTCAGAAGGCAGGTCTGTGTGGAATGAAGAAACAGGAGTGCAAGAATAATGCACTGAAAAATGATTACTCCCCCGGGGTGTCACTCTCACACCAATGTGTGTTGTAAATATATGGAGTGCACTAATAAAGGTAATAGAAAAGAAAATGCAGGTCTGTTGATGTTATAAATACGTGAAAATAATAGAAACCAGTATTTTCTGCTCTAACAAATCAAAGAGTAATTGGACCTGGCTGTTCTGTTGAGTGAGTCTTGTGAGTCTGTTGAGACAAACAGGAGCTCAGTTGCCTCAGTGGAGCAGCAGATTGTGGAGTACAAATAGGACCACAACCAATTTACTCATGTAGAAAACGAAAAAGGTGGTAAATCAGAACTCTTGTTTTGCATACTGGCAGTAAGGCAGCCCCTCCCATTCCTCTAGCATTTATCAGCATCTTTCCATGGCCTGGGAGCATGGAATTCCTATTAGCAGCTGTGGTGAATGGTGTACTCACAAAGAGGTTACTTTTTTTTTGTTGTTGCTTTTTCTCAAGTTATAGTCAGATGGGTTTGATGATATCATGGTGATAAATCAGTGTCCTGTCAGTGGCTTGGGAGAATGGGATCTTAGAAAATATGTCAGAATTTTTCAGACATTTATGTTCTCCAGTTTCTGGATATGATTTCATTGGATCATGGTCAGTCTCTCTAGGGATATTTTTTAAATTCATATGTAGGCTCCTAAATAACTTTTGTCTGAGGAGCTGTTAAGTGTTTTCCTTTAGCTCATATATTCACTGTGCAGTGAATGTGTCTGTTGAGGTTTGCCACAAATTTTCAAATTGAGAAAGAAACATAACAATGCCTAAATTTATGCTCGGCATTTATATTGAGTAATTAATGCCAGTTCACTTTATAAGTATTCTATTGGTTTTGACCCTAAATGTCTTAATGGTACCAAGAGACCTGCATACACTGTTCGCTTCATTATGTAAAACTGCAGTTCCAGGAAATAGGTGCAGCAGTATCATGAGTTCACAAGACCTGGGTTGGTTCAGCTAGTGGAGGTGTGTTGATGTGGTGTAGCTGACAGCACAGGCAAGATACTGGGAGGAACTTCAGTGGAATGTAGCTGTATAAGCTCTTGAAAATCCCACTAGGTCCTAATCTGCACCATGAGGATATTTTACTTCTTACTTCTCATCCTTAGGAGACTGGACTCCTTTATGTTTCTTTATTCAGATAGGTAAAAGGCTGAAGCTAAGAAAAAGAGTACTCTCTTCACCATTTCTGTGACTAAGGCGAAAGCAATGGTCTGAAAGGACAACAGTGGAGATTCAAATTGGACAGTAGGAAGAACTTGCCATGAGTAGAGCACTCATACAGAGGCATGGGAATGAGTTACTTGGTGAGCTTATAGAGTTAGACAAGCATCTGTCTGGACTGATGTAGGCATAGTTGATCTAACCCGAGGCAAAGGAATGGACAAGAAAAAGTCTTGTATTTCCTTTCAGCTCTCATTTTCTGTGATTCTGTGATCCTGTTAGCCTCCGATTAGACCCACTTAGTAATGAGTTCACTTTCCTGTCCATTGATTTTGATGTGTTCTGCTGTGCTGCCATGCTCCAACCTCTTCACTGGAATGTGAGGATAGAGGAGAAAGTGAGTGCAAGTCCAACGCATCCCAAAGGGAATTTAGAAGGGCATCACGTGTGATGGGGGATTGAGAAAAACGTATGTTACACTTGATTAGGCACCCTGTGAATTTACCCATATAACTTTCTGAAGTTCGGTGAAGCCCGTGTATCTCACTGCTGCCTTATCACATTAGTTCAGCTTTTTTTCTAATAGACAGCAGTGCCCTATACATAGCAGCAGAGAATGAGGTTGCATTCTATCCTTTCACAAACCATCACTCCCTAGAGCTGTTGCAGGCTAAATCACGCTATCAGTGAAACCTTTGCAGTGCCATTCAGTGGCAGAACAAATAGTATGCTGAAATATGTCTGGTAACAGGAGTATATTCTCCCTATGCCAACAGTTCATGGGAGAGTCTGTGTGTCATCCTTATGAGAGAATGCTTTTTCAAATAAATCTTTTGGGCTTGTATGACTTTTCTTTCAAAAATCAACCATCACTCTGATGTCAGAGTGGTTCTGTCTGTCTGGGACCAAAGCACAGCCCAGTTTCTGAAATCAATGCCCTTCTCACCCTCCTCATGTGTGTAACGTGTTGCCTTCTACTCTTCTTGTTACAGACGGGCGTGTGTCATCCGAGGCCAGGTTGTAGCAGTAGATGGAACCCCTTTGGTTGGAGTGAACGTCAGTTTCCTGCACCACAATGAGTATGGATACACTATCAGCCGACAGGATGGAAGGTCAGGCTTTCATGTATGATCCTCCCCTGGTTTAGGTTTGTGTACTTGAGGCCATCTGCCAACTTCTATTCATGTACAAAATTTTCATAAACATCACAGTTCGTAGTGTGGCTTGAGGATGGCATCTGGCCTTTTGCTCTGGGAGCAGAGTTGATTGGAGCTCTCTGTAGTAAAGGGACAAAAGAAGAAAGAGAAGAAGAAGAAAAACCTGAACAAAATTACAGTGACATTCAAACTCCTGGAGTCAAAATGTGCCAGGTCTGCTGTAACAGTACCTTCTTGACATTGGAATATTTTCACAAGTCAGGATTTCCAGGAAATATCCTGTCTTCCCTCTTTTTTTCTGTTGTTAAGTGTGAATCATCCAAGTAGTTTATTGATGTGTCAATGAAGTCAAATCCTTTAGTTGATCACCCGAGACATGCAAGGAAAAGTGAGAACAGACTCCAAAGACAAATGGTTAAATTGCTGTTCCATAACCAGCCCTGGCTTCCCCTTCTTCCCCAGCCTCACAGGTCTGAGTTCATTTCTCAAAGACAGGTGAGGTTTCAATATATTCTATATTGTGCTCCAGGGTTGGCCATCCATTTGCAAGAGGGTCATGATTTCCTCCTGAACGTCAGTTAAGCTGTTAAAGGCAGTTTAAGACTTCATTTTCCTTGGCTGGATTGTGAATTACAAGCAATCTGAAGCTGTCTTCCAGCAGGGAAAAAGTGGTGCAATTTGTCACTGTTTCCACTTTTTTTTGGTGTGTTGTTTGGCTTTGCCAGTTTATAAAAGTAAGGAGCGTGCATATGTATCTCACCTTAGTTTATTGACTTTCAAATCGCACTACTGAAAGTTAGTAATTATCATTTCCTCCTTACGCTAGCCTGGATAAAGTTGTTGCATTAAAATATGCTACCTGTACTTTGCTGTGAATGTAATCGGTGTCATTTGGGAAATGTGATGAGATATGCATAATTAAGTCTGACTTCTTATCACAGTTTGTTACCATCAAAAACCTCCATAATAGATGCATTCAATAATACAGAGAGTGAAGTAGCTATTTACATATTACCTTGTGTTGCCTGACTGTGGATGTCAGAAACTCTGGAAATTGAGACTGTATATCATGCCTTCTATGCCCCACTGTTTTGCAGCCCAAATATGTCAAAGGTTCTTCACAGTAGCTCCCAGAGGATTACCCTCCTTGTGTTCAAGAGCTGACTCAGTTCTCAGCGCAATTAATCATCATCTTTCCCAAATATTTCACATCCTGTGCAGGGAGGTATTTTACTCAGTGTACTCAACCTTTTCCCCCTGCTGCTTTCAGGAAAAGGGAGAGGGTTATGTTAATAGAGCTAAGGCCTAACAGGCTTTAAGCCTTATTCTACATGCTCTTTCTGTATAGATGATGAGTGGCATCTTTTTTCTGGGATAGGAATTTCTTTTCATATAAACCAAAGCACCTGGTTCCACACTTTTGTATAGATGACTTGTTAGTATTGATTCTAGTTGATAAATAGAGGGGAGAGAGGCCAAGTAACAGTCAAATTCTGTGCCTTGCTGTTGATGCATACAGGGAGAAAGCACACAGAGGTAAAGCTTCTTTGTGGATGCCAAGGTGATGGAAGGAATGTACACTTGAATGATTTCACATAATAAACTAAGAGCTGTAATAACATAAAGTTTTTGTTTGTGATTCATTGAAAGATGTAGTAATGTGATGAAAAAAACCAAAAAGAAACAAAACAATTTGTTTTCTCTTTTCCAGTTTTGACCTTGTGGCTGTTGGAGGAATCTCTGTCACTCTAGTTTTTGACAGATCTCCTTTCATATCTGAAAAAAGAACACTTTGGTTACCTTGGAATAGATTTATCATTGTAGACAAAGTTGTAATGCAAAGAACAGAGTCGGACACACCATCTTGTGACATCAGTAGTTTTATCAGTCCAAATCCAATTGTACTCCCTTCCCCCTTGACAGCGTTTGGAGGGTCCTGTCCTGAAAGAGGAACTGTTATTCCAGAACTACAGGTAATGAAAAGACTTTTAAATTAATGGTTTGTTCTGTTGCAGAACCAGGTTTAGACAATCTTTGAAGATAGTGAGCAAATAACTGCTGTAATGTCATTCATTTGGTAGAATAGCACCAATGCATATCTGTTTAGTACTGCTTAACAAGATGCTGTTGTCTTTTTTCTTCCTTTACTTCTTAATATTTAAATGTGCTTTATTTCTTACCTCCAAGTAGAATACAGTGGGGAATGCTGACATGATTTATTATTGAAACCCTGATTGGTTGATAGTGATGCACAAAACCATTCTTAGTTACAGATGAACAGTACAACTTCCCAAACATCAGTGTGAGACATGATGCTTTGAACATTCATGGGGTGTTTCATCCATTCACAGCTTTATGTCAGGTTCTTGGGTTTATTACTTGCTTTCCAAGGTAGAGCAGTTTTAACATGATCTTTAGGACTTCTTTTTTAATTTAAATGTATTTTCTCTTGATACTCCCTTAAGTGCTTAAAGTAATTTTGAATTAACCTTGTAATTAACTGTTCTTTTACTTGGCACTTAAAAGAGGTTGTGGGAGTTGAACACTCAACAAAACACAGCTCGGGTCATATTAATGCCCTTAATTTTTAGTACGTTGTTTGAGCAGTTAGATTTTAAACAATAAGACCTCTTTTGGGTTCTCTTTTAATTTCACTGAGCAAGCCTGGAAGATACTTTGGAGGGTACCTGTAGCCTCATAAAAGCGTTGCTACTTTATTCTAGGTGTGAGAGACCTCTGCTTGAACTCAATTATGTCTGAACACCTCCATAAGTATTATCATGCTTCATCCAGTTGATGGTCATAGCATTGCTTCACAGAATGTACTATGTGAAATTAATGAACATAGATTAAGAATAACTGCTGCACACCAGTAAGAAAAAACTGGGTCACAGTGCTCCACATGAGGTATGCCTGGGTCTTCTTGGAACAGTGAGGTACCCATAAATGCAGTCTACTCAGAAACTGCTCCCCAATTCTTTCTTCTTCTTCTTTTTTTTTTTTTTTTTTTTTTTTTTTTTTTTGTTCATTGAAGGTTTCTTAGAGCGTTGAGTTTCATTGTACAGTTCTGGGAATCGAGCAAAAAGTAACTGAGAATAATACAAGACAGAGATATATTAGCATGTATTAATGCATGAATATTTCTTCCTACTTTTCTATTAAAAATGAGAAGGGATGTCAGATGTATGACAGAGAGGGCAGCTGGGATGTCAGCAGGAAAGAAGGGGAACACTGCAAATCAGGAACAATAAAGAGAGCAGGATTTCCCTGGCAACACTACATTTCATATGTTGAAACGACAAGTGCTGGCAGGCCTCCAGCTGTATTGCAGCAATGCTGTGACAGTGATAGTGTTGCAGTGTGTAAATAAAATGGGTTGAAAGTGAAGTAATCTATTGTTAAACAAGGCAAATTTAAAAACTGGGAAATATAAACAAAACAGTTTGTCTTTTTCCAAGCATGATGAAGTTAACATTGTGACAGGTTGGTTCATTAGTACAGAAACACACTAACATCATTAACCTTATCAACCACAGTTTTCAGGTGGCCTTTGAGTGACTGTGGTAGCATCCTCCAAGAAGCCATTCTCATCTCTTGCCCCCTCTTCCTCATAGTCTGTCCCAGAACAGCTCTTTTCTCTCAGGAGACCACAAGAGCTAACTCTTTTTGTAGCTCCAAGGCTCACATCATTCAAAAGGTCAAGGCCAAATTTCTTTCTTCCCCTGACAAGCTCAAAGCCATTGCAGTCCTTCTAGTTGCTGAGGGCCTATCTCCATTGCAGTGGGAGTTGATGCCACCCCGCAGTGGGCATATCCAAGCTAGCTTTAATCCAAGTGGTTCAGACAGCAGCACTGACAGCAGGGCCCTGGGATTTGAGTTCACTTGCACTCCCTGGGGACTTACCTGTGAGCAAGATGACTCTGATGCTCAGGCTGTTTCATCCTCACTGCTGTGTGTCCCCAGTTAGCTTGTTAGGTTCCTAATGCTGCTCCTTCGTACACCGTGCCCCTTCTTGCTGGAGCTTGGCCTAACTGCACAGATGGTTTCGCAGGAAGGTTTGTTTTCTTTCTTAACACTCCCCATGTTAAAGTTATTGCCTTCAAAGCAGGGTAGTATCTTCACATCACAACATATATGATAGAAGGTATGTGTGTATTTAAAAATGTTTGAATTGTATTCCAGTTAAGAACACTTGTTAAGTAAACCAAGTAATAAAGACAAGGTAAAGCTGTACAGCTTGTATGTAAGAATATATGTGTGGATGCAGTATTTGCTCCCCAGTAGATAAGAGTAAAGCATCAGAGGAAGAGGCTCTTTATCAAACAGACAGCCTGCCATCCAGTAAGTTGACCAAGCAGTGTCTGATGTTGGACATTTTGTCATGTGTCCAACTGCTACATTGCTGAAATAAACCCAGTTGTTTCAGTGGTGCTGTGTTCACATCATAATTGTGAAACATAAAATAATTGCCTGCTCTATTATAATTTTGCACTTTTCTTGGCTATAGATATAATGATGTGGTTTTTTCCAAGGTGGTCCAAGAGGAAATAGCAATTCCTTCAAGTTTTGTGAAGCTCAGTTATCTCAGTAGTCGGACACCGGGGTATAAAACTTTGCTGCGCATTATTTTGACGCACACAACCATCCCTTCTGGAATGGCAAAAGTCCATCTGATAGTTGCTGTTGAAGGTCGCCTGCTTCAGAAATGGTTTCCTGCTGCAGCCAATTTGGTGTACACATTCGCCTGGAATAAGACAGATATATATGGACAGAAGGTTTCTGGTCTGGCAGAGGCAATGGGTATGTAGAATCACCTTGATGTAAGCAGAAGCACTCACACACATCAAGCCAGGAAAATATGGCAAATAAATTTTGTTGCTGCTCCTACATAGCTTTAAATCAAATGCCTCTTTAGCTAAAGTCACTGAAGTGACTTGTATGATTTCCTAAGAACATTTATTTTCTTGTTCTTCCAATGTCATCTTTCTAATTTAATCAATTTGAAAATTCCCTTTTCTC
Organism: Orthonyx spaldingii; assembly: GCA_013397795.1. Taxonomy (NCBI): domain Eukaryota; kingdom Metazoa; phylum Chordata; class Aves; order Passeriformes; family Orthonychidae; genus Orthonyx; species Orthonyx spaldingii. Next base: position 208,079 of record VZTJ01003169.1, read on the forward strand.
TCAGAGAATGGTTATGTACTAACAGTATTATACTCAGCTGTCTCTGTATTTGAATGTTACTTTGAATATGACCTTTGGTGTGTCATTGTTTCTGTCATTTTTTGGCTGTGACATTTAAAATGTCATTTCCACTTAGGGTTTGCAAAATTCTAACTTTTGGGCATCCTTTCTTACTACATTTCATGTCGCCAATAGTTAAAACTAATTGATTTGTTGTTTAAAGATGTTTATCCAAAAATCATCATGTTTCATAGGCTTTGTTCAGCAAGTAGCACAGGCTATTTTGAGAATTGCTACAGAAGTGCTGTCTGTGCAAATACATTTTATTTAGCCAGCTTTTTTTTTAAGGGCTCTTTTTAAATTTAATTTGATGTTATGTTGCTTGATGGACTAATAGATGCTTTGTATTAGAATTATTTACTTTACAAGCAAAGCTTAGTATTGTGAATCAACCCCATTCACTTCCGTAGCAGTTCTGTTTGCTTTTTAGGTCAGGTCAGTTATAACCAGCAGCACTGGCAGATCAGGCTATAAGGCAAGAGTAGGAAGGGCGACACAGAGCCGTCCACCCTCGCAAGGACTATGCCTCATTCCATATATGAAAATGCTGTTCTGAGGGGCAGCCAGGAGCTTCCTTCAGTATGTGTTGTGTTGTCCGTGCAGGCACAGTGCCTGCAGAGTGGCCTGTGCAGAGCCAAAAGGTGCCAGCCAGGCTCTGCAGCTCCCAGAGCCTCTGGTGTGTGACGGTGTTACTGTGTGCTCCCAGACAGGTGGTCTGGGAGGCAATGGGAAAAAGGAGAATTATAGCATTTTCCTGGTTATTTCTTCCCTGAGAATGATGCAGGCATAGACAGACACGGGTGTCCATGATGGATTATGAGAACAAAATATGGAATATGATTATGCAAAGGAAAATGTCAGACTGGAAGCTTTTCCCAGAGCTGTGGTCCTCCCATCTCCTTCAACACACACAACACAGGCTGCTGCTGGCAGGGACATTCCCACATTCTCTCTTTACCCATGGGCCACCACTCACACTCACTTGATCATGAAATGAGCCAGATCAGGAACAAATTCAGCTGAAAACTGAAGCAACCAAGAAATAAGTGATACATTTTTGGCTTCATTAGTTTCCTGATCTCCTATGAATGCTCATGCAGAAGCTCAGGTCTTCTCATTCCAGCTGTAGCTGACACATTGCATTGGCCTCAAGGAATCTAAACTCCACCCTTGCTGCAAGGTCTCCAGAACTGCTGCATCATCTCTCCTGTCTGGATCTGATCTTCCAGTTCTGGCTCACATCTACAGAAGGGTGGGCAACTTTTTGCTGGGGTCAGTCAGGTGCTGGCACTGACACCAGGGTTCTGAACGTCCCTGGTGTGGTGTGTGGCAAGGAGCAGCAGTGCCCTTCTCAGCCTCTTGAGATACAGGAGACCCTGTGAGGGGGCAGATCCAGCCTCATCCCATTGCAGATACCAGTTCCTGTTTGGTTTTGCAGTGAGGGAAGCTATTAAGTGAGCTGTTGGCACATATTTGTGCAAATCCAGAAATAAAAAAATATTCCAGCTTGCCCTTCAGCACTCCCATAGGCGATCAAGCAGGACCAAGTGGGTCACAGGTGCCACCTGGGGCTTTCCTCAGCACGGCCACGTGTGCCCTGTGTCCAGAGGCTGTCACTGCACGTTGTCACTTACGTGTTTGAGAGGGAGCAGTTGGCTATGCTGCTCCTGCTGCGTCATTTAAGAGTCCTCTAATGATTGTGCAGTCCAGTACATATCCAGACTTTAAAATATTTTAATTCAAATACATAGCATCTCATGAAATGATACTGTAGTTATTTTCCCAAATTAAGAGTAGATGAGCTTAATGTGTTTAAATATGAATAAAGCTTACACAATAGTGCTGGATAACAACATTTAAATTATTTAATTGGTGCTTAATTTTTTTCTTTTCCTTAAAGTTTAGGCTAATTATGCTTCTTTCAAAATAGGAGCAAAAATCTTGATATTTTAAGTGCATTACTAGCATGCTTTGTTAGATTCCAATAAAGCTTTATTTAATTTGACACACTGTAGTTACTCAGGGACCTTTATCTGCATCCATTATATGAATTTTTGTCAAAATAATTTCCTCTGCCAGTATATTACCAATATTTAATAATGCATTCTGTTCAGTTTTCATTTTAATTAAATTGAATTGGAGCAGGTTGAAGTCCTGGAACTCAGGATTATAACCATCTGCTTTTGGTTTTCTAAATACTATAAACATCTATATTTTTCTTCAGGGTTATTGACAGCACTAATCACATAACCAGTTACAGAAAACAAAACTTTCTGAGCATATTTCCACATGCAAATGAGTCTGTTTAAACTTGTTGGAGAAATGTTTGCTGGCGTGTGTCCAGTCCCCAAGCTCCTCACAAGAGGCCATTTTCTCAGAGTAACAACTGAGATGACAAAGCAGTAATTTTTTGTTCTGAGTAAATAAACGTCATGTGGATGTTGACACACAAAAACTTGGGGGTAAAGTCTATGTCCCCTTGTAATCTACCAAAATAAAAGGATTTCAGTTAAATCCTCAATAAATGGTCCTGTGTAATTCCATACAAACTCCTGCAAGCCCCTACATCCCACACAGCAGCACTGAGGGCTCTGCAAGGATGAACCCTCGTGGGGGTGAGCATAAACCAGCTCTCCAACAGTCCTACCTGGTCCTGTGGTTGAGTACATTTTATTCATTGTTCAGAGAAGATGGATGCAGATCAGTACAAATATTTTAGGGGAAGTTGAAGTTATTGTTGTAGTTAATTGTGTCTTTTATTTCTTACCTGTATTTTGGCAACAGCCCTTAAGCTGTAGGTCTGACACCAATTGTTCTTCTCAATGGTTGTGTGAAAAAAAATCAGGTTGTGGTACAGCTGATCAGTAGGTCTTTCAAAATCCATTTTGAGAGTGCAAAGAACTGTACTTGCTCGCTCTTAATGTCTAAAACCATAGTCACTAAAGTTCACATTCATACAGTGAAATCTCAGTCACCTCAAAAAAGTGCTATAAATTAATTAGATCAGAAAGTAACACCCCACAATGAGAGTAAGCTGACAGAGATTTTAATTTCACTTACATAATTACATTTTTCAAAACCTGCCTCTGATAAAATACTTACTTCTCAAGTGGCACTGTAATCATCCCATTAACTTTACCAGTATTGCTTTGCCTTGATTACTTTGCATGCGAAATGACTGATAGGAAATTTTCATGGATGGTACGCCAGGACTTTCAGTTAGATGGCTCAGGAGACCCTGCTTTAAGATCATGTTTTTGGAGCATAGGTGTCTTTCCTAAATATGGGTAAGTTTGCATAGAGACCTGGTTGTGGACACAAAGTGAGTGTCCATATATCTCTCTCCCTGATGTGAGGGGACAGAAAGACAGCTGTGCACAGTAACTGTGAGAGCAGGGAACAGTGAACTTCTAAGAAAGGGGGTGATAACCTCTGGAGGGTGTTTGGCAGCTCAGAAACATCAGCTGTAGGCAGGGAATACTGAGGCTTTACAGAGTTAGCTCCAGCCCTGCTAAAGGTGCCCCAGCGGATCCCTGGGCCCGCATTCCAGATACTGTAAATTGTTAAATTGTTCTGTCTCCCTCGCCCAGCTCACAGCACAGTCCCTCCCAGCAGCTGCTGAACTGTCCTGTGGGTCCCTAACAGGTCACTGAGCCAGGCTGAGGGGCTGCCCTTCAGGGCTTTGCTCTTTTCAAGCACACACGTCTGACCCAGGATTGAATGTGTTAAGCGCATGGCTGGAGGAAAGATGTTAATGTGTAGGTGGCAAATGTAAGGTTGCTTCACAGGAAAAATCTGCCCTTTATCTTCTGTCTGCATTAACACCTAGAAAATCGTGTGTTCGGTTACTGAACCTTTATGAGTCACCCCAGCACAGGATGTGGCTGTTCTGGATGTTTCATGCCCTTACTTGGGCTCGCAGCTCAGGGAGGGACCCAGAAGCTTTGCTGGTGTTGGTTGTAAGAGCTCCTGTAACAGAAGAATTGGACAAAGTGGCTGCTGGACCCTCAAACTGAAACTTGTAATGTTTGAAACATACAGTATTTATAGTACTTAAGGAGATGTGATTTTTACAAGTCAGAGCTTAGCTGCAAAAACAGGCTCTTTCTGCTAAAATGGTGAAGCAGCTCTAGAGCTGTTACTGTAAGGACCAGCTCTCAGTGTGCCATAAAACATTTATCTTACAAACACAAATGTTCCCTGTTAGAGCTGGTCAAAATATTATTATTGTATACTGTAATGGAATTTAGGTGGTATTAAAACCATTTATGGTTTAAGTAAAATATACCTAAAGCTGTTACATAGAAAAAGTGAAAAGAAACTATTAAAAATTTCATTAAACTGTAGGGTTTAATATTTTTTTAATTTTGCATCTTAAAATATTTTTAAAGTGTTTTTATTTTGGAAAGGTTGAACTATTTCAGTATTTCCAAGGTCAAATTATGGAATCTGGTGTCAAAATAATATTCTTCCTTTATGAATGAGTTTCACTCTAGTAAAGATAAATAATTTTTTTTGAAAGATTGGTATATTAGAGATATTAGAAATTTGGAAGTTTTTGTTTTGTTTCACAGAAGTACTAAAGGAAAAGGGTTTTAATCAATTTGAATGCCTCAAGACCCACCATCCTTAGGGAAGTTCAAGATTTTTCATCAGGTATTTTGGTAATGTGCAAGCCTGTAAAGATAAATGTGTAATTCTAGAAATGTTCAGCTTGTCAAACCATTTCTGCCTAACTATAATTTTTACAGTCAGCAAACAAATTAAAACCAATTCGTTTTAGCATAGATTCTTTTCTATTTAAGCTGTTATTCAGGTAATTAGCAGAAATGCAATAAACAATCAAGTCAGGAGTCATTGGATATTTATAATCTTATGAAATCCATAACTGATACCACAGACAGTTTTCTGCTTTGAAGCAGTAGTAGCTAGAGCTGTAATAACATACTAATCTCTTAAAACCCTTTTTTCAAAAAAATACCATTCAACAATAGCAATCAGGCAGAGGAAAATTAGTGGCATCATTACTTGACAGATGAATATCAAAACCTGGAATGAAAAACTGCCTCGCAGTTCACAGAGGAAAGGGTAGACTGAGAGATCTTTAATTATTTGTTTGCAGTGTCGGTGGGATATGAATATGAGACATGTCCTGATTTTATTCTGTGGGAGAAGAGAACAGTAATCCTTCAAGGCTTTGAAATGGATGCTTCAAATCTGGGAGGCTGGTCTATAAACAAACACCATGTATTAAATCCACAAAGTGGTAAGTCCCTCCTTTATTAACTGCCCATGCAGAAGGAGAATACAAATTTTAAAGGAATTAATTGTTCAGATTTTAAGTGTTACACTTCCTAATGTGTAATCCTCTTTGAATGTGCACACTCATTTATTGAGAGCTGAACTGTAAATGCCATCTGAAAGGATATTTTTAATGTTCTGGCTCCCGGGATTAGACATTAATATCACTGACTCTCGCGATCGCTAACACATTGTGGTCGTTCGGATGGGAAAAGGGCAAACTAATTTGGGTTCATTCACACACAGCTGGTATAGAAGTGCCACATTTCAGGGCAGTCTGTGGTGTGTTATATTCTCAGTGAAGTGTCTACACCCCTAATTCATCCTATGACTGCCATCAGTTCGTAGCAACACAGCCCCAGGCAGACAAACCCTGCTTGATCACAGACCAGCACTTCCAAACCCACGCTGCCAGTCTGGTGTGCAGCAGCTTTTGTGGCTGCCCACTCTGTGGAGAAGCACAGTAAGTCACTCCTTGGTACGAGCAACCCAACACGTTTCAAAGCATTAGTAAAAAAACTGTAAATGCCTTTAGTGTCATAACATCAACCCTGCAGAGAGATTCTTCAAGCTAGGAGGCTTGAATATTTTTTCCTATTGCTTTTATTTTATACCTGGGGAGGTTTTTTTTTCCTCCATTAACATCTATGATTGGGAACTAGTGGGACTAAATTATTAAAACAATAGTTGTAGATAAATTATGGTAACTATATATGGTTTTGCCAATAAATAGATATCTCATTGTCCAGGAGAAGAGAAACTTGAGGTCAGATTTTAGCACTTAGAAGTCAGCAGAGTATTGGATTCAGTAAAGTTCTCTCAATTTGCTCCAGCTGAGAGTCAGTCCAATAAAATCTATTTCCCTCTGCAAACTTCTGCTGATGAAGATTCATGCACAGATGTATGGCTCTCAAGTTTTACAAGTTCTGTTGCTGAATGCACAGCTACAGTATAAATATTCCAAATACAAAAGGTCAGATTTAGTTTGTAAATTATCTGGATTTCTGTTTTGATTTAAAATAGTTTGACATTTTAAACAGCAGTTCTTTCATTCCCTGTCTTATTGGTTTGTATAGATTGTCTCTTTTAAATGCCAGCTATTGACATTTAACACAAAGAGAAATCTGACCTCAGTCAGCTGAGCCCCCAACTGTGAGTCCCATAGTCTGCTCCTCAGTGCCAATTTACCACTTCCATAGTTTAATTTCAAGACGAAATTGCTGGCAGTAACTCCAATTTATATGACTATCTGATAACTGCAGTGGTTACTACTGCAATTCACCCCATAGGCACTAACATGTTCTGAGATTTTGTAAAGTATGCAATTATAATCCAAGCGAGGCTAAGCCATTGCTCTCCTGAGCACGAGGGATGTGGTGACAAATGGCTTCCTGTCCCCATCTCAGCTGTGTGGCTGAGCATGCCAGAGGGCACTGACCTGTCAGCCTCAAGCCACCTCCTCTCAAATCAGCTGGGCTGTGCCCACTGCCTGGATGTGCGGCTTCTTACAGCTGCTCCTCCTCCCGGCACATTCCCACTGTGCTGGATGCGATCAAGGCTGAAGTTGGGGAAAGCTGCCAAACATCGTCACCCAGCACTGGCAGAGACACGGGAGGGGAGGGGAGGGCATAGGCACATCTGACTGGAGATCCAGGGTCTCTTCTGTTTGCAGAGTGCAGGTCAGAGCACCTCCAGCGAGGCAACAAAGCCCAGGCCTGGGGATGTGTCAGAGGTTCCTCAGGACTATTACAGGCTTTGAGCACCCACACCTGGCTCCTGTACACCAACTAGAAAAGCAGCTAAGGGCAGAAAAACAATTACTATAACAAAGCTGGTGCACACCTACCAGAGCAGCCTGTAGGTTCATATTAAAGCAACAAAACCAAATAATGAACTGTGGTAACCAAAAGGATAAAAATAACAAGTGTGCTTCTGGTCTTATCTCGAAACAAGTGAACTGCACTTCCATTTCAGATACATAAAATGGGCTTTAAATAAGGACAAGAATATGATTCAAATTAGAATTGTGTTTTTCAGACTTATCTCCATGCCACCATGACTGATATGAAAAGCAGTGAGTAGTCTTCTTGAGTATGAATATATTAAGATTTTTCACTTTTAATTAAAGCAACTCCTCTGTATGTATGAAGAGCTGCTCTTTTTAGAAGGATGAAAACTTTCATTTTTTTGAAACACTGCCACTGAATTAACTACAGAAACAGCATTGGAATATAACATTCTCTACTGCAAATTGCAATTTTATTTTCAAACTAAAACTAGAAACACTTTGCTTGATTTACTAGTCTTGAAGAGCTTATGTTTAACTTCAGCCACTAAGCCTGGTCACCCAGCAGGTCTGCTGCTGTGCACAACATTCCTACTCGGAGCCAGGATAGACATTATTCTTTCCCTCCCCATGAAGCCTGCTCATGTTAGAGAAGTTACAAAATAAATTGAGTAAAAAGAAATAGATGCAATTTTACAGACTTGCAATTCATAGTAAGCTGTGGAGGTACATGTATTAACATGTAGGAAGCTCAGCAAGTGAAAACTGTGTTCTACTGTCAGAGGTAAGGATTTACAAAAAGAAAGAAAAAGAAAGATGCCTGATTCCAGCAGAATTGATGTGAAATAACAAATATTGTTCCAATGTGGCTGTCACTGGAACCTCAAGTTTTTTAAATGTATGCAGTTTTGCATCAATCTGGCTGTTAGGTTAACAAAGGATCACATCCTGTTCTCAGCTATATTCCCACTTTCCTTCTGCTCTTTTCCCACTTTTTTTCCCCCACCAATTTGGAGGTTTGATCACTTCTAATTTGTGACATGATTAAAGTTTAATGCTTTCTGGTACGAAGGTTTTTGTCGGTTTGGAAGATCATCAGGGCATTTCTCATAACCAAGAAGAGAACAGATACCATAAATATTAGCTCCTGCATAGAGGTCTTTTAAAGACACCTGTATCTCATGAATACAAATGAATGTGCTATTAACCAATTTTTCAGGGTGTTGTTTGAATTAAATTTTTCTTCTGATGGGCAAGTGCATTCATTCCATTTTTATTTATCTGGGGCAACAAGGAGTAGTTTTAGAGGGACTTTACACTTCAAGGTAATTTCAACCCCAATGCAACACAGCATCAACTAAAATTAAAGCAGCGGCTCGAAAGCCTGATATTAAGCACACACTTACATTTATTGACAGCAAAACATATTCTCTAGAGCCCTAATTATTTACTGGCATTTGTATGAGGATGTTGAAAGATTACCTTAACACTGTAATTTCAGACAAAGGGCAGCATCTTCATTTCATAGTATTTTTATCCACTGCATAAGAGAGAATATTGCCATTTATTTTACTGGCGTATTTCCAGGATGCTTTTTTTAAGCCATCACTCAAACAAATATATGCATTCTGTCCTCTGTTGTTCATAAATAATTTTTTTTAAATATAATTCTCCTCAAAATAGCTGTGGTAACATTCAGTAATTTCCAAGGTGAATTTTAGCTTCAGATTTACCTGAAAGTCACAAAAAATAGTTTAAGCAAAAGTTAGTAGAGACAATACATAAATACATTTGCTGTACTTTAGGAAAACTCAGACAATAATGTCTCAACGTGTACTTCCTGTAGTGTCTAGAATATTCTCATTTCCCAGCATGAATCCTCCAGAAAGTAAATTCCCTTGTGTTTGTCCCTTTAATAGTTCCACTTTTCCCATGATGTGCTGGGGTTTTCAAGAGAAATAAGAAGTTTTGGACTAGGATCTAAAAGAGAACCTATCTTCTGTTCAGCAGTAGCCAAATTCTTGCAATAACATGTCATTTCAAAGATACCTCTTAAATATATTACCACATCGTTACTTAAACACTAGAGCTATCAGCTTGAGAAAATACATCTTTGTACTAATTCTGGTATCATCAACATAGTAATTGGGAAGACTTTCAACAATATATGCTGCAGAGCAGTTCTAGAATACACTGGGAAGATCTTTTAGACTTTCTGGCAGAACTTAGTATATTATTGCTGGGAAGACATTCACTTGTGCCTCACAATTGCTCCTTGACTCCTAACTTGGCTTTGCTGCACTTGGCACCATTTTCATACACCATGAAGGACTCGCAGTTAAATTTGAATATTGATTTTGTACTGCCACTCAGTGCTCTTTTGTGAAAAATGCATAGTAGTCCTGCTATTAATCTCCTTTAATTAAATATTCAAACTGCCTAAGAAATTCCTCTGCTACCTAATAAAAATTTATGAATAAAATGAATATTAAAGCAGTAATCCCCAAGAAATCAGATAGCACTGCAATTAGCAGTCAATTTGTTAGAGCATTAACCAACCATGAGTTCTTCTCATGATGTTGGCTTTAAAATAGCCACTAGCCACTACTGAACAAAATGGTGACAATGAAGTCTGGGATGAACAACATTGGACGAGATTAGTGGAACCCTGTGACAGTCTTTAAAATATCGGATGTTTGTTGCTATTTTGGTAATCTGGTTTTCTAGTTTTCATAATCTAACACTCCAGAATAGTTTAAATGCCATACATTTGCTTATTTTGTCTCTCTTTTTTTCCCTCCCCTCTGTCTAGGTATTGTGCACAAAGGAAATGGGGAAAACATGTTCATTTCCCAGCAGCCTCCAGTCATCTCCACTGTGATGGGCAATGGGCACCAGAGAAGTGTCTCTTGCTCCAACTGCAATGGGCTTGCCCTCAACAGCAAACTCTTTGCCCCAGTTGCCCTCGCTTCTGGGCCTGATGGAAGCGTCTATATTGGGGACTTCAATTATGTCAGACGGATCTTTCCCTCTGGAAATTCAATTGGAATATTAGAATTAAGGTAAAAAATAATTGGCTTTCTCCGATTCGTGTGCATGATCCTGGCTGTGATATGCCTGTGAAAACTAGGGTGAGCTTTTATCCCTTGGGACTTGAAGAAATAGCCACATGTAGTTGCTTTGTGGCCACGTGTGTCATCAACTATCAAACTAACTTGTCAGAAAACTTACACTTACTTTTAGTGAACAGTTAAATAGGATGTTTTAAGTGGCCTTTAGAACAGGTCTTGCATAATGAATTCCTGCAAATTGCAGAATTAATAAAGCTGATTTTTCTTCCTGTGAGGTTTTGCACACATTTTCTCCAGAAGTTAAAATATACCATGATGCATATTTTTGAAGAAAACTGCATAAGTCCACAGCAAACATGCAGAGTATCCTGTCAAGTCACAGCACTGGGCCTATAGACTTACCATGTTTACAATTAATACAGTTACACTGTTCCTCATGCAGCAGAGGATGTGGCTCAGTTTGAGCAGACAGGAGCAACCCTGGCATCACAGACGTGCCAGAGGCTGAGCCTGTGCTGCCCTTAACAATGCCCCTGGAATTATCACCCCAGCTTCCCATTCCCTTTGAGGGGCACAGGGGAAGGCAGGAAAGATTTTGGACATTAATACATGAAATTTCTCGTACTTAACACCCATGAATCTCTACCTAGCTAACATTGCTGGTGATGATTCTGTGTGCTGATTGTTCAGAATTAACTTGGCAATGCGTGGGCAGTGCAAAGGAAACAGTTTGAGAGAAAGAAAGAAAGAAATACCAAGTAAGAGGATAAACAATGTTTTGTTAGTGGGATATAGCTCTGTGAGCAGTCAGGAAAAGAACACATTTCTGTCAAGAGCTAACATTTCCTGTCTTTTTCTTTCTTTTTAAACCTGAACCGATCTGTCTTTCCAGGAATAGAGACACAAGACACAGGTAAGTAAAACATAGTAACAGTGATATGTGAACCACATTCAAGGAAACAGTCTTACAGAAGTGCTGTTACAAGTCTGGATGTAGAGAAACACTCTGAATTTAATAAATATAAATGTTAATAAATGCAAATGTTAATCAAATTCACCTTTGTTTATAGTACAGAAGGTTTGATTTGTTCCTGTTGAAGTAGTCTCCCTCTAAAAATCAGTTTGCTGATCAAGAGATGGAGAGGGTTAAACCTGAACACTGAGAGTGCGTTTCATAGCTGCCATACCCATTTCACATGGTGTTTGATTGATCACAGATACAATCATCCAAGGAAGCTGGAGTTTTAGCTACCAAAAAAAATAGTTAAAAAGGCTACAGAAACACACTGTACTTTAGTGGACTGTGCTTTAGAGGTTCTAGGATACCACGAGTGCATGGCAGAGCCCAGAACTGAGGATGCTGTGTCACAGCTCAGTCCTTGCTGCTCCAGCTAAGACAAAGCAAGTGCCTTTCCCCCTTTCCAGCTGGCATTTCAGCACTGCAATGTAGGGATTTCTTTAAAGGAATGAACATTGCACATTCGGCTTCTGCGACAGACGGTGAGGGAGTTGGTTCCAACAATCCAGCTGCAGAAGTGATGTTGCATGCTAGAAAGAGACAGCAAGGCACTCTGTCTCCTTAGAAAAAAAATTTCTTAGCTTTCCAGTACTTAAATGAGATGAATAAACCAGCACTAGTACAATATAAGGCAGTAACTTTGTGGCATAGTAGGGAGCAGAGTGCAGACTGAACTGTATTTACAGCGTGAGAGTATTGGTTGGAATTGCTCACTTTAGTCACAGGACTGCTATTGAATACTGTAAATTATTTACCAGATTATGTCACATCTCATATATTTTACAATTAAAACTTGAAAAAGAAGATTAATTCCTAGTTGGTAAGTGGAAGGTTCCATTGTTTAACTGAAGGGTTGTTTCCATTTGCTTTAAACTGACCAGTTATCTTTGTAAACAAAATTTCTGTATAATGCATTAAGAACATAAATCAGCTTTTATGTTTAGAGATTTCTTTTGTAAAGTAGATTTTTTTCAAATACCTGTTCACTAGTAGTAGTTTCTCTAGATGAGTTTCAACCTTAATTGAATCAAGTTTTGACAATATTCAAGTAACCCAGCCCTATTAATTACAATAATAATTGTCTCTGTCACTATTCTGTCCAAGTGAATTTTGTAGAAAATTGGAGGAAATCACTTGAAGTTAATGTAGTCTTTGAGGTGATAGGAGAGTACTCAACAGTCCCACTGTGTGCCTTTCTCTTGAGGCTGTAAAGGTCATAGTCATGGTGGAAATTTCTAGAATGCTCAAAGAAACATGTAGAAGCAGCAGGTAAAAGATTACTCCTGACAGTCCAGGCAGGAAAACTCTTCAAAATCCAGCTCCTCTACACAACTTTTAAGCTTCCAAAAGAGCAGGGGGAAAAGAGTTCTTTTTACCAGGTAAAAAGAAAATACTGTGTAAAAAGGGAGGGTTTGGCAACCAGTAAACAGAAAACGCCACTGAACTTATTTTTGACTTGTTTACAAACAGCTCATCCAATTTGTTTTTCTTGTCATCGTGATTTTAATAAGATACAGCAAAGCTTTTTAAAATGAAAACTAAACTTTGAGAAAAATATAGAGAAAAATTTAGTATAGAATAGTACTGAAAAGATTAATTTTAAATTCTAGACTACTTCATATAGTTCTCAAAAGGCTAATTTAAATCAACTCAGATTTATATCTGATTACAATCTTCTGCAAAAATAGCAAGTTTTTTTAATTGTGTTCCATTTTTTACTAGTACTCTTTAAGCATTTTAGTATGCAAGGCTTTAAGCATAAACATGAAGAGTTTTCTAACAGCTGGTCTATTAAACATAACAACAAGGATGACAGAAAATGTGTCTACAAGGAGAGTATAGAGTGACCCCTGGTTCTCTGCAGTTTCTGCATACTGAACAACATGTTTATTTAAAATCTACAATTCTTCTTGCAACTTTTGTCATAGAAATGTTTTATTTAAAAGTCATCATTTGGCTGGCCAGTCATTCCTGACCTCAATCCAGAGAGCAAAAATGATTCTTGATATTTTCAACAAACAAAATTTTATAGTGGTGAGATATTGGCATTAATTGCTTTTAGCTCATCCTCTTACTCATCTTTCATCATACCACTGCCCTCACATTCCCTGTGGTTCCTTGGACTGGGTTTCACATCTGTTCCCCAGCTCTGAGAATATCACAAACCCACCACAAACAGAACTGGCCAAGGTAGAGGAGGAACTCACTTCACAACTTTGTTGCAGCAATCTTAAGTGTTAGTGAATTGTACCAATATTAATAAAATATCTCTTCAAAAAAGGAGTATTTTTTACAATCTTTTTAATCTAACTGGGCATCTAGAAACCAGCCACTTGTCAGAAGTCTCCTCCTTCACCTTAGCGAAACACATTAGTTGTTAAAATATTGTCTGAGCACCTAAAATCTCAGCCTGTGCCTCTCCCACCATTTCAGTAAGTAACTGTGTGATGTAAAGGATCTCTATCTGGATTTTTAGTTAGGCTCCACTGCAGGCTCAGCAGGCTCAGGAAGTAGCATGGTGTGCCATGTGCTTAAAAAATTTCTTCAAACTGGAAATTAACTTTGCACTGAGAAAGAAACTGAAAGTCTTACTGAATAATAAGATGCAGCCCAATTCTCAGATTAGAATTTATGATCCCCACCATTTAATTAACATATGTAAATATTTTGTAAAATAACATTTTATAATCTCAATAAGGCAATGAGAGTGCATGAATTATGGTGCATTAATTCATGCCTACTTGCACTGACAGTACTTGGCCTTCTGCCTTGCTCCTGACAATAGAGTCGGCATGAATTAAGGCACCATATTTCACACCTTCAGATTTCCTAAGGTTTAGAAACAGATAAAAATAACCAAGAGTGGGTATTTGTGCCCATGCACAACAGTCTGTGATTCACTTTGCTACAACTCATAGATTTGTTTTCAGTGCCAAGAGTACTAGGAGGTATCAGATATAGAAAAATGACCTTGCTTTTGATAGTAATAATTACAACTAAGCTGAAGTCACTCCAGTTAGCTTTATCCTCAGTGGTTTGGTACTGGTGGACAGACCAACTCCCCCAGTACCAGTCTCTGCCCCAGCTCACTGACCCATAACTCGCGGGCCAGGCTCTGTAGCAGGACACTGGTGGTGTTTTGAGCTGCTCTCACTTATGCCTCTGTTCTCTTCAAATGACTGAGCTGATGTCTTCAGATAAGTAGAATACAATTGTTATGCTGCCATAGAGATGTAAAAGAAAAAACAAGTTGACTTTGATGCTCTTCTCTTCTATTTTAGTACAAGTCCTGCACATAAATATTACTTGGCCGTTGATCCAGTGTCAGAGTCCCTTTACTTATCAGATACCAACACCAGAAAAGTCTACAAAGCAAAATCTCTCACTGAAACAAAGGATCTGGCCAAAAATGCAGACGTGGTGGCAGGAACAGGTGATCAGTGCCTTCCTTTTGACCAGAGTCACTGTGGAGATGGTGGAAAGGCATCCGAGGCCTCTCTCAACAGCCCAAGAGGTAAGAAAAGACCATGTGTGAGGTACTTAGTGTTGGTCATCTCTCATTTTCTTCCATTATTTAGGAAGTCAGATGCAACTGGATGTACAAAAATGTGTCTGTGGCAGTGATTTAACCAATTATTAGCAAGCCAAATCACTTCATGAGGCTTACTCATGTCTATAGTTCAACCAGTCCTTCATGAGGGACCAGCATGGGGAGCAGGCTCGAGCTTGAATCCTCTGATTACTCTTCCCTGTATGACAACACTCCTCTTTAATTACCTTTCAATTGCAAGGTGGCAGCATTTAATTATATGTAACTCTTAAGCAAATTATATGATATCAAAGTCCATTTTTAAGATTTTATGCATCAGACACTTGTAATGTTAACAGAGCTTACGCATACACAGTAAGTGAGGCTGGCTGTTCAAATCAGCCAGCAAAATCAAGTTTATTTGGAACTCTAGTTTGTCCTTTCTTATTAACACACTTTGCAAAAGATGAGCATCTCCCCTGCTGCACATGAAATAAGCATTTTACTGCAGCCTCCCTGTCAGAGTACATCCAGTACTGTCACAGGCAAAATGCATGTGAAGCCTTGAATCCCCACCAAAGCCACAATTAATCCCCTTGCGGTGTGCATTAGAACAGCGATAAAGTCTCTGGATTTGGTGCTCTGAAGCAGCTGATCACTCTCAGCTCCCACTGAAATCCCTGGAACAAAGGGGAGTCAGCAGCTCCCAAGGCAGAGCCGTGCGTGGGCTGGGCTGTGCTGTGCTTCCCCCACGCCTGCTCACAGCTGGCTCAAAGGAAGGGGTTTGGTTATTTTTCATGAGCTAATAAAGGAAGGCTGTACATCAGTAGGAAATTAGAATGTATATCCAGGCAGAAATACCTCTAAGACAAGCAAATAATCCTGGTTTAAGGTTTAGCAAGAGACACATTGTAATTATAGAGTGACTTTAGCATGTTTAATAATGGAAGGGAAGTGTGAGGTAAGTACAAATAAATGTTAATCTTCAGGCAGCTAATTAATGTAATGAATCATTTCTAAAAATAGTAGAAGAAAAAGGTTTTCAGATCCTTTATCAGGAAAGTGTGATTCTGTGAAAGTGATCAATGTTTTATTTCTGATTACAATTGATTATATCCAATTACAATACACTCAGTTGTTCCATCTTATTTTCTTAGTGGGGAAATACGTTGATGAAAATGTGATACGCTGCTTACTTTAAAGATACCCATACTTACTTTCTGAACAGAAGGTTCTAGTCATAAAGAAATTAAGAGGAATAAAAACATGAGTCAGGAGTTCTGGGGCAGCCAGCAATTATTAAAAAGAATTGTCAGCAGACAATGACTCTTCTTTAGATAAACTCAGGCAATGACTCCCAGGTGCTTTAGATTTATGCATCTCTTCTAAATAATATCAGTTTGAAATTACCAGATTTGTTACATATTTTATTTTAATCTTGAGGAAGTCTGGACTGCCACATGCCCTTTTTGTACAGGGCCTAACAAAATTCAGCATCAGCTTGTGGTCCCCAGCAGTGTGATCAGGGCAGCATCGTCACAGCCCAGTATGTACAGGTCCTTGTTTGCCCCTAAACTTTAAAAGGTTGAATAACCCTGGAAAGCAAAAGGAAGTATTTGCCTGGTACCCATAGATCTTTATTAAGAAACAGGGATGTCTTCCACACTTTAATACAGTTTTAGAGATTCTTTTGGATCATTTATTTTGCTTGTTCTTGAAATACTTGTCAAGTCAGAAGATGTCATATTTCTATTGAAATAACATTCAAAAAGTATAAAGGAAACTATTTTCTATAGGAGGCAGGAAATTTTGACAAAAACTTCTTAACCATGTTTTAAAATCCTTGGACATGCAGACACACAGTGTTGTATAGCATTTGACCACAGAAATAAATGAATTGTTACCTGTGAGATTTTTACAGTGCAACAATAGGTCCCAGAGAAAGAGTAATTGCCAAGATATGATTAAATATAATCACTTGCATTATTCAATGAATAATTCGTATTTATTTTTAAGCTGATACAGGAATATTATTAGTTTTTTTACTTCACTTGCCTTCTTCTTTCTGTCCTGAGTATTCCTTTTTCCCATTATAAATGAAAAATAAATTTCCCCCTTACTTGATAGAAAGATAATATGTGAAAAAGGACTCCATTTAGTGGTTGTCTGACCTTGGTTAGTTATATATTAAAAGCTGGACTCTGATTTTTGCTACCAGCTACTTGTAACTGAATAAGGCCTTATCTAGAGGACTCCGTTTATCCATTTGCAAAATTGGTAAGAAATACCAACTGTGTAACACTTGTGAAACTTAATCCTGTTTAGTAACATCCTCAAAACTATGTTAATAGGTAGAAATTCAAATTCTCTTTCTCACTTACTTTTCTGGATGAAAGTTACTTTGAATAGTGCTTTAACTTTTCTGAACTCATACCTATTTTTCTACTTCCTTGAACATGCAGGGAGGTTTGAGGAGAGTCCTAGATTGTTATTTAATTATTTAAGTCTTTCATCAATGTTTGTTTCTCATTATCTTTATTTGGCAAGACTGCCTTTGCCTAGTGACCAAGAATTAAATGCCAGACAGGAAAATATCATGAAGTCACACTAATCAATTATGATTTCATCTTTCCACAACTTTCATTTTACATGTAGCAAACACATGTAGCTTTGTTCAGTCCGTTCCCAATTCTCTGTGAAGGACTAGAGATGGGGCTTAGTGAACATTAATTTTCCACTATTGTATGTTGAGCTGACTTTGAAAGATGCTTTTAAACATGCATGGCTGATGTAGTTGAAATTTGAACTTCAATATATTATTTTTACTGCAACTTTCTTTAATTCTGTAGAGATCTCAGACTAATGAGTCATGTAATAGATGACCAAGTACTTAAGCAGAATGTGAAATGATACAAGGTGGGGACATAAAATAAGATCTGTGACAAGCTGAACACATTTATTACACAAGAAGATATTGAAAATGAAGAAGTAACTACACAAGAGATTAATCATTGACTGAATTCCAATTACTTGAACTTTACCAAGTAACAGATTTTAATTTTGGGGTGGGGAATTCTGTTTGGTGGGTTTGGAGGTTTTTTTATAAAAATCATTTATGGCACATCTAGTCACCAGCACTATCTTTTAAGCAATCTGATTAGTATTTATGATAAGGCACTTGGGATCGTGTCCTGATTTTAACCAGATTAGTCATCGAGTATTGGAGCGCTAAGAGGCACTAAAATGAGTGGAAATACCTGGGACTTGTACTTAGCCCTGCAAAGCCAATGCTTGAATCAACACCATTAAACACTTACCTACCCTGCCCTTCTGAAATCAGTGGGCTTTAGACCTGTAAATAGATTTGACTTTCTAAGTGTAATTGACAGAGGCAGTGAGAGGTTGAGATAATCAAGTTACCACATTTTTGCTGAGCCCCAGCATCTCCCAGGCAGCAGGGTAAGAAGAGTGTCCGATTAACATCCAGTTTCCATTACCTTGTGTCTGTGACCAGCATTCACACAGGACAGCTCTGCTGGAAATGCAAACTGTGTAACTTCTGTGAAAACAGCAGGTCCCTCCACTGATACCACCCTAAACATCAAAAGTGATTTACACCTTTTGGAAGCCCAAAGACTAAATCTAAAGATTTAAACGTTTCAGGTCCTTCAGTGTCTGCTTTTTGACTCCTGGGTCCAGACCAGCATCTAGAACTAGAAGGCAGATGGACACACTGTCTGTGCAAGCCGTGTCAGTGCCTCGAGGAATCTGCCTGCACACTGAGTACAGAGTACTTGGATGCAGTGCAGTGACCTCACTATAGATGCAGTGACCTCAAATAAAGCACCAGGGAAATGTAGAAGGCTGGAGTAAGCTCTAAATCCCATGTCCAAAAATACCTTATCCACAGCTGTAGCAAAGAACTTTTTCATTCAGACCAATGGCCATGAGATAGAAACACAAATGAAAGCCTAATTTAAAAATCATTTCTGCAGTGTAGTTTTATCTATTTTGCTTGCAATTACTTTACTAAGGAAATATTACTTTTAAAAATCATGGTTTTGAAGATGTGTTCACCCCAGTAACTTGCGTCCTGAAATAATCAGTCTTGTTGCTTCTCATCCTCAGCAACACATTCTAAAGTAAATAAAGTTGTAACAGCTGCTCAGACTAAGCCTTTACATTTTTCAAATGGAAGTAGCCCTTTTAGGACTGCTCCTGTTCAGCTAGAAGATTCCTATTACTTTCAGTAGGATGCACACCAAATTCCTAATATAGCCTTTTGTGACAACAAACCCCCTTTGTCAAAGGTAGTTATTAATGCTATTTTTCCAGCAATCTTTGCTATTCTGCAAATTCCCAAGACCTTTTTAATCTTTCCATAGAATTCAAAAAGGAAAGTAGAATGGAGTGAGATTTATCATTAGCAATATATAAAGTTAGAAATAGATGAGCCAAAGTTATTTGCAGCCTCAAGTCATTGTCATATATGCATCATAAAATCAGCAAAAAAATAATCTCGTGCCGTTTTTGATTAATTTAAATTTATTCCTTATTTTTCTCTTCAGTAGCCTTAGCTACCTATGATTTTCAAAGTATGGGAAACTTGTAGAACATTGTAAAGTTTTTGAACAGCAGGGTTTTTTTCCTAAATTTCATCCAACGTTCATCTGAAATTCATAAATCATTCACTTTTCTATTCACCCATGTCAGCAGGATGACCCCAGTCACCATGTCTCAGGCTGGAAGCTGAACATTTTCATTCACAGTCAGTAGTTAAAAACGCTGTTTGCTCCAGCTCTACTGATCTGCCTCTAAAGAGAACAACACTCAAGTGCAAGTACTGAAGTCGTGTTCCAACTGACAAAGAACTACTGAATATTTTGCAGCTAATGGTGAGACAGTAAGGAAGTAAAGATGACAAAGATCACAAGGCAACAGACTGCAAATCACTTGAATCATATTTTGAGTGGTGTATTATGGTAACCTATAAATAACTAATTGCATAAAATTGCTTTAGTTCCTAGATGGCAGCTTTAATTAAAAGCACCGAAGACATTTAGAAGTTTAGAAATGGATGGCATGTAATTTGCCCTTTTAACACCATAAAATGGTAATTAACCAATTTGATTCACTTCTTCCTATTAAAAGTTTTATGAGAATCGCAAATTCCTTCTAAATACAGTTGTTCTTCAGCACAAGGTGGCATTTTCTTTTATCCTTCATCATCAGTAGTTGTTTTAAAAAGTCTTCAGAAGTTTAATTAGAAGTTTTCAATATAGAATGCTCATTTGTAAGTTTTTAGCTGAGCAAAAAGTGTGAAGTAGAATTTCTAGATGTGGGCAACATATAGTTCTTGCTGCTCTTTATGGATGTGTTTGAAAAGGATTTGTTCCCTTAGAACCTTAGAAAGCTTCCCTTAGAATGCAAGTGTGGGATATGATATGGGATGAAAAAGAAAAAAAAGAAAATACTTCAATAGGGAATTTAGTATATTACTTTTAATCCATATTTTTAACACTATAAACTTAACTCCATGAATGCTGAAATGCCAAAATTTCTAGACTGAATGATCATATGATTACACCTATGATAACTACACAGAAAGCAATCAGTTTGCTTTCTAAGTGCTGTTTGCAGTTATAATGTTGTATGTATGTGCACTAAGGCAGAGCTGCCAAGGGAAATAACCCTTTAACGAAACCACTCTGGAGAGCAAATAACAAGAGAGGTTATAGTCATCCTTCTGTGTTTACCATGGGTGTGGCCAGCCCCTGTAGTAATTATTATTTGTTGGAGTAAACAGTTATAAAAAGGAAAATTTTCTGCATAGTCTCTCTAGTGATAATACTTGGTCGCCACATTTGACAGCATTACCAGCAGTTAATTTTTAATGTTAGTTAACAGAATTCAAATGGTACTGATTAAAAGACCTCTGAGTGTTATAAATATTGTTCCAAAATGTCTGCATGTAAATCCACTGGAGATAGATCTTCATAAAAGCTACTGTTTTACATTCAGGTACAAAACTCAGCCCTATGTAGGACATTCCCAGCAGCTAAAATATGACCAAAACCAGTCCTTCAGCACAAGCATGTCACTCAGAAAGTGAGATTGATACTCATCTCTGAATCAAACATCAAGACTAAATCCTGGCACAGATTTATGTTGTCCTTACCCAGACATCAGTTTTTAATGAGGAATCTGTATGTAAGCATCTGTCATTTGTGCAATAGGTTATAGGTCCCTTCAGTGCTCAAAGTCATCATCAGTTGGACATAGAATTTAGTGCTATAGTTCCTTAAAAAACAAAAAAACTGAATCAGACTGAGAGCCTAATAAAAGCTACATCTTCTCCTCTAAAAAAAAAATTACCTTTCTTACTCACTCATGGGGTGAGCAGTGTTCCCACTTGCACTCAAGTGCAATTCATTGCCCTCGGCATGTGCATGTTTCCTCCCCCAGTTCCTCAGTGATTAAAGCACAATTGCTGTGCTGTGTGTGATTTGATTCTGCGTTACCCTGTACGTCAGAAAAGGATTAAAAATAAGCTCTTGGAGTACAGATTATATGTACCATCATGTAAGATGTGAGAGGAGCATTAATGAATCCAACTCTAATGAATAAATTGGGACAGTTTAGCCACAAATCTGTATTGTTTTCCAGTGGATGCTTTATGTAGGGTATTTGTCAACAAGATTTAAATGCATAAGTAATTTTTTCGAGTAGGTAGAGTTATGTTGTTTTACTGTAGAGTCAAAGGCTCTGGAAGCAGTAGGTCATTGTTGAACATCTATACATTGGTACTTGAAGAAACTGGCTTATTAGGAAGTGCCAGGAATTTAGTGCAAATGCTGAAAACATGGGCTTGTTCATGCCATTGCACTGGCATATGTCCTTCCCTTGCAGACAGGTTGCTTTTCTGCAGCGGCTGGAGAGCAACAAGAACGCTAGAAACATTAAAAGATCTTTGCTTTTCTTATGTAGTCAGTGTTTGAAATCCATTCAACAACACAGCTGAGTAGCTTTATTTCAGTGCAGCATAATTTTTGATTTTTATATAATGGATGGTTTGCAGCCAACACAGCCATCTGTTCTCAGGGAAATTGCGCAAAACAGAAGATGCACTTGCCCCAGTGACAGATCCTGGCCTTGTGTTGTCTGTGGTGTGGATCTGATCCAGCTGAGAAGCAAAGCTCCTCGCTTACCGTGCAGCACCTCCCCTCTGCAAAGGCAGGCTCAGACACAGCACATGTGCTGCCCTTCCCACCCACATCAGGTTTCTCATTTCAGCTTGTGAACCACACTGGAAAGCAAATGAGATCCCATCTGATATCGATACATGATGCAGTATCAGTGAGATAGAGGTACAAGGGTCCATCCCTTCCCAAAACTGGAACACACAGGTCATCCCTGACACCAAAACAAACCTCTTTGCTTCTCAGACTCACCCTTTACCTCAGCTCACCTTCAAACCTTCAGCCTTTTGAGTCTGGACTTCTCAGAAACAGATGACAGCCAGGAGCTTGCCAGTCATTCTGAAGTTTCCAAAGGCAGTTACTTTCTAATTAAAGACTGAAGATCCTCTAAGGGAGACAGTACCAAGGAGTCACGATTTATGAGCTCGCAGGCTGGCAGGAAGTCAGGCTCTGAGATTTTCTGCTCCTTCTTTAGCTGTTTTATAACCTCCCAGTTTTCCCCAACTGACCCATCCAGCCCCCACCAGATGATTTCAGTTCCCCAGGTGACATCTGTCCTGCAGAACCTTCAGCTATCTCACAGAATGAGGAGATGTAGCCTAGCCCTGTGCCTGGGGCACTTGGCAGTCCATGGGCACTTTTTGTCCTGGATGGAGGAGGTGATATGATGGTGAATATCCTCCTCCAAGGGCAGTTCACAGTCAGATGGATACCTTGCATTGACAATTTAAAGAATTCATTTCAACTCCCAACACTGTGCAGGTAACCTGAGAGCTGGATGCAGTAGAGAGTGTTACACACTAAAGTTAGCTGCAGTGGCTTTGGGATTTATTATGTGATGATACCCTCAGAACTTTGTGATCATACCCTCAGACCTTTGCAAGGTGCCTGAGCATCACCTGCAGTGAGAAGGCACCTCAGAAGCAGTCATGGGCAATTTGTCTTGGGAGCCTGCCCCCAGGCATTAACGCTGGAAGAGAAAGCATATTTCACTCAGTTATGTTTGCAACTCAAACTCAACCCCCAGGCATTTCCAGCTTCCAGGTAAAAGATATTTTATGGGGCTTTGGGACACCATCCCCCCCCCTTTTCCCAGCCCCATGGGAGATGCATGTTCTGCCTCTGCCCCCCAGACTGCTTAATCTCCCTTTCCCCCAGACGTAACTGCTCCCATCTATTAAAAAAAAAAAACCACCTTAAATATAAGGAGATGGGGTTGGAGACTGAGGATATTCAGTTTGGGGCTATTTTTCTTTTTTAATGGCATGTGGAATTGCTGTGTGAGATCCTAAACTGGCCTGCAGACAAGTGTTTTGTAAACTTAGAGTACATGCAGCCTTCAGTTGCCCTAAATGCAGGGGACAAAAATCAAGAACCATATAAGCCACTGTCCAAACCATCTGTTCAAGTCCTCTGCCTTTCATTTCTGTGTAGCAGAACATAAATTCATTATTAAAATAGCTTGGCTGTGCACAGCAGCTGCTATAATTGCAAAGTTATGCAACTTTAAATGGGAAATTATGAAGTAGTTTAAAGCAAGAAATTGAGCGGTCTTGCTAGGAAGGATTTCACAAGTCTAACATGAATAGAAGTGCTCTTTGAGTTATATATTCAATATTTGAGGGAAATAAGATCTTACTTACAGTTCAAATTGCATGCAGGAAGAACTGCAGGGGAGCTGTTACACAGGGCAGAACAAGGTTGTGCATGAGTTGTGGCATGGCTGTCCCAAAGCTGCTGGTGGGAGACAGCAAACCTTCCTTTCCTCAGTTTCCCCACTGAAATACAGAGGACCATGACCTTTCCTGTGCAGAGTCCTGGCATTTGAGTTCCATCCCTCCCGTGCAGTGCAGTGCTGCAGGGGCTGTTGCAGATCCAGGAGTGGGAGAGCTGCCCCAGCTCCTGCTGGTGACTACAGCTGTCATGAGCCTGGTTCCAGTGCAGGACCATCATTTTGGGAAGCACTGCCCTGTGATACAGCCTGCAGCACAGCTGCTCCTCCTGCCTGCTGAGCAGAGCCTGGTCTGTACCATTTGTATGGACAGCCCCTATCAGAACAGGTCTCTTTGGCCTTCTGTGGATGCTTCTTCCTTGCTCAGACACTCTCATCATTCAGAGAGTACAGCAATTAAAAAATTGTCTCTGCATAAGAATGAAGAAAGTGAAAAGAAAATGAAGAAAAATCACCTGTAAGATAAGTTTTTAGAAACGCTAATCTTGCCCACTTGTGATAGACATGAAGTTATTGAAGAGCCTTGTTCTATGTATTTAAAATTACATTACAGGCAAAGCCTCTGCTGTTTTGTTTTGTTTCATCCTCACATCTTCCCTCTTTCTCTTTAAGACAAAGCCATTCTGATAGATGGGTGTGAACTTCCCATATACAGTTTGTATAAGCCTCAAATAGTAATGGGTGGGGGGAAAAAAGCCATACTTTTTTAAATCAGTAGATTTTCAGAGTCTAAGAAGAGAGGAAACATTTTAAGCTCATACTTTTTAATCAAGATAATGCCAGTACTAATGCTCTTTTTACCCTTCCCCTTCATCCAGGTATCACTGTGGATAAGCACGGATTTATTTACTTCGTTGATGGTACAATGATACGGAAAATTGATGAGAATGGTGTGATCACAACAATAATAGGTTCAAATGGCCTCACATCAACCCAGCCATTGAGCTGTGACTCTGGGATGGACATCACTCAGGTAGACACCTCATTTTCACGTGTTGTCACTTTTGTACACATTGTAGAGACAGATCACTTACTTTCTTGTACCCAGATTGTGAATCAAATATGCTGGATGAGTCAGATAATTCGGAATGGCACAGGATGGGGTAGTTCTTCCACTCACATGATTATTTTAAGGTATAGAAATGTAAAACCACACTTGATTTTTTTCCCAGGAGATGGCTTGTGAATGTATAGAGGGACCATCTACAATTACAGAATGTAGAGAATACAAACCTTTAGAAAGTTGCTTGCTACGCTGAGATAGATCTAAAAAGTTAATCAGAAGTTTAAAGTGCTTTCCTTTAGTCCAGCATTCAGACTGATTTGCTTGAAACAGTAAGTGGAAAAAAATAGATATTCTGTTTACATCTAAATCTGTTCTAAGTCATGGATGAGCTTTACAGTAAGTAATTACACCACAGCAGCATTGTGGTGAAGCTATTGCATTTCAGTTTCTCAAAATGCTTTTCAGTTCTTATGTCAAGAGCATGGTAAAAGAAATAGGAATAAAAGAACTTATTACATCTCTAGTTTATGCTAAAAAAGGAATATGGATAATCATGGAGAAACATAAATGGTACTCTTGGCTAGTCAGTGAGCCACACTTACAGACAGCATGAGGAAGGACTTGGCCTTTGCCAAGAAATAATTGAATTAATCAGCTTCAAAACAGGGGAGAAACTGTACTTGAAAAAATCTCGAAGCATTCAAGTGCCATACTAAGCTGCCCTTTCCACCATCCTTCACAACTGTAAAATCACAGTTAAAATACAATGCATAACAATATTAAGAGCTTGTTGATTGTTTCTAAGTAGATTTTCAGTAATAGCAAATGACTGTGGTCTTGCATTCACATACCTGAAGAATGTGGGGTCAATGTTTTGGGTAGTTCTTACCAAATTTCACAGTCAAATGAAGGGATTTAATGCTGCTGTCACAGAAGCACTTAGAGATTTTCTTACTAGAATCAGAACAGAAAAATGTGTCTGTGTTCCACTTCACATATCACCGAATCACAGAATTCTTAGGGTTGGAAGGGACCTCTGAAGATCACCCAATCCAACCCCCCTGCAAGGCAGGGTCACCTGGAGCAGGTGACAGAGGAATGCATCCAGGGGGGGTTGGATGTCTCCAGAGGGGGAGTCCCCACAGTCCCCCTGGGCAGCTATTCCAGTGCTCTGCCACCCTCAACATAAAGAACTTCTTCCACATGTTGAGGTGAAACTTCTTGTGCTTTTCTGTGTTTAGTGTTTCAGTGGACTCTATCTGTTTGCAAACGTGGGAAGGGGAACCTCAGCCTCCCTGTTCCCAGTTCTAGGACAGACAGGCCTTTGTATTCTCTCGGGTCCGGTTGATGTGTAATTATTTCATATAAAGCGGAACAGGGTCAACTGGCTTAGTTGTGCTAAACCCAAGCTTAAATTAGCCTGGTAATTGTCTTAAGATCACACAGCTTCTGGGCACCTTGGCTCCTGCTCTGGCCCCTCTCGTTGAGGCCAGCCAGTCCCGCAGACGCCGAGCAGGAGCTGACAGCCAGCAGCATTCCCGCTCCACTGCCGCCCACCAGCTGGCAGGAGCGATGCTTCATGGAACCCACAGCTGCCTGGAGCACATTTGCTTCCTTCTTGGATACATCTAACAACTGCCTGGGGCACCCGTAACCAGATTAGGTATCTCTGAGGTCAGGGAAGGGTGCCAGGTGCAGCGTCTGCTCCCTGCCTTCTCCGTCTGGATCT
This sequence comes from Orthonyx spaldingii, assembly GCA_013397795.1. Taxonomy (NCBI): domain Eukaryota; kingdom Metazoa; phylum Chordata; class Aves; order Passeriformes; family Orthonychidae; genus Orthonyx; species Orthonyx spaldingii. Next base: position 234,510 of record VZTJ01003169.1, read on the forward strand.
GCACTCTCTGGCTGTACAAACAACTGCTTTATTTACCTAATGTAGTATGTGCTGTGTGTTTGTGTTCAAATTTTTGCTGATTTTGCTCAGTAAGAAAATGCCTCACTAAATCTCAAATAGTGAGTTTTAATAGTTTTCATTTCCTTTCGAAAAATGCAACTACCCGCTAGCAAATAAGTCTCAGCAGGGCATCTGGCAAATATAGAAATAAAATTATTTACTTATTAAATTAAAACTAAATTTAAAAAGTATACATTTTGGGCTGAAATCAAATGTGCTAAATTTGTAAAGTAGATTTAAATAGCCCTAAAATCCTAGTTCTTCATACATTGGCTCACCTCACCCTACAACACAGTTCCAATGCCATCGAGGATGGGTTTCTGCAAAGTCATAGTTAAGAAAAATGTTGTCATAGAGCAGATCATTCTTCATTCATCTGGGATAGGGTCTCCTTTTCATAGAAGCAGAAATAAACACTTTTTTTTTTTCCATGAACACTCTAGGTGCTTCCATGCTGCACCACCTACAGGAAAACATTGCTGCATATTTCTCAAAATTTTTCAATTTTGTCAGCGATCTGGGAAACTAAGATATGGTCTTACCCCATAAATTGAGATAATCTTCAATTAAATTTTGAATGCATGACAGTAAATATTCTAAAAAACATAATAAATTACGGCATATAAACATGTCCCTAAAAAGTGGGCAGTCTCATTTTCTAAGGATAGCAATACTATATAATCTTCTTTATAATTTTTCACTGGTAAGTGAAGTCACATTGTGGAAACTCTGCAACATACAGCCTTTGGAAGCATTTCTTGTTTGGAGGATTTGATTTGTGGGAGTTTAACTAAACCTCTTTATTGAAATTTTCCACAAAATCCACACCTGTGAGGTTTTTCACATGCACAGTAAACCACAGACATGAAATAAATGCCAAGAATGCATGTTCTGAGAAGTAACCATATGAAATTTGCTCAATCATCTTCTTCCAAAATTGTTGCTGATAACCAGAAAACCGTATGAAATAATCACATCCCCTTGAAGTCAAGCATGTTAATCTGGAATTGTATCAATGAAAATAAGGGAATGATATTTCCACTTAGAAACAAGTGTATATCCGTGCAAGACTGCTGAGTTTATTCCAGAATGGCATAAATATAAATGAAAAATGAATTTGGCCCATCTCCACTTAAATTGGTTTTTGGCTAAGTTACAAATGGCATTTAAATCAAGAGAATGTGGGTTGCTCACAAATTGTGTGTTTAGAGAGACTTATGAAATAGGTTAATAAAATCATTTCTCAAAGCTAAATTTGTTCTGACAATAAAATCAACGACTTGCCTAAAATCAGTATTTCTTAATTTACTGAAGTACGAAAATGTACTCTTGGAGTAAATACATAGAGTAACTGTCCATTGCAAACACCACCATAAATGACAAGCTTTCGCTTTAAGGCATTCACTTTAATAAATGAGTTGATTATGAAAGGGTTTAATCGTTTATTCCAATATCAGTTTTCATGGTATTACTTCTTAGTAATCATTCTGTGTTTGTTATTTACCACCTTCTCCTTCTTAAGCGTACTACTCTGCATTCATAACCAGGGGAGGGAAGGACAGCTGGGGCTGAAAAGATTATATGTTGTGGCAAATAAACCACCAAGCTCTGACTAATTACTTTGATCTCATACTTCACTGTGGGGATGTTAACCTGGATTTAGAAGGAAAGGGATACTCGGTTGAAGTGTTTATGTGGTACACCAGCATTCTCAGTACTGTTTCAGCCTGTACAGAACTTGGATGACTTTTCTTCCTTGCACACCTCGTTTCAGTGTTTACCGATTAGTTAAAGGAGCAAATCTAAAGCAAACGGCTCTGCAGAGCTGCGCGTGTGAATATCTATGTGTACATGCTCAACACTCACTATTGGTGCCAGGACCTCAGCAGACACCTGCATGGTCATGAGCCACAACAGGAATGCCAAGGGAAGGGACTGGGATGGAGAGAGAAAGAAAAGAGATGGGATCATGATTCTGTGTCACTGCCTGATAGCTTTGGACTGGATCCTCGTCTAGACCAGAGGTCTCTCTAGATTGCTTTTTATCTCACATGTACATACTCTCTCCATGTTTGCACATCCCTAGGGTACACTGACATTTTTTTGCCTGATTATTGATAGCAAATGAGAGCACATTGTGTGGGTATGTCTGTCTGTCTGTCAGTATTCTTTTCCTCACAGTAAATTAAAAGCTTGGGCCAATTTCAAACAAATGTGTAGAGAAACACCAGCCTTCACAGCAATTAAATTCCTACACGTTCCATAAAAAATATTAATCCAGTTGGAGGACAGAGACCTAAAGTGCCCTTTCAAAAGGAAATATTGCAGCATAAGCTTTCTTTTATTAAACTCCAGAGATTCCACTCAGGATGTAATAAATGCCCCATTCAGAGGAAAACTTCATTTCGCGCTTGGATCTTATTAAACTCCCAAGTCAGTCAGCCATGAGACAGAAGTCCTTAGGAAACCAGACTTCATCAGATCCAGTGTTCTTGGAAGTTATATTGACGTTGTGGGAGTTTTTGTGTGAAAGTAAAAACACTACAGCTCATCTTGAGTGATAAGCTTTGCTGTTCTGCCTCCTTGCTACAGTGAAAGCTGAGGAGAGAATTAGCAGATATTTCTACCATCTTGCAATTTCATCCTGTATCTTTCCTCCCATGAGAAATATGTGGGCTGAATTTCCACTGCTCCAAACCACAAGTCATTTATATCTGTGTGAGTGGCTGCAGGTATTATTTGGGAGCTGTTTAAACCAATCTCAAGCACAGTCACTGCAAATCCCGAGACCAAACATTTGCAAGTCAACAAAAAATGAATCCCAAGAGCTTTTTCTTCGCCTGTAACCATGGCCTTGTTCTCGTGCTTATGTCAGTCCCATTAGGCATGAGTCTGTGCCAAAGCAATAGCTCCAACCTGATTGATGGTGTTAATAACTGTCACTGCTGTGTTCCAAAATGAAAGGTCTGGTTTGAAGACTTTTTCTTGACATTTGCACTTCATCAGCCTTTGTTCAGCAGTTCTCCACGTGAGGGAACCATCTATATTGTGTTGCCTCACATAAACTTCAGTGACACTGCAAAATGTTTTGCTCCCTTATAAAAATGTGACAGTGTTACTTACGTAGGCAATTTGCTTGAACAGGTCAAATTAAAAAGCAGATTTCTAGAACAGGGTTTAAAGGCGACCCATGCGTGGCAGGAATGTCGTGTCCTGGACAGCCTGCTTTGAATGATGGAGGAGAGGGGAGAGGGCAAAAAGTAATGCTGTTGATGACCTACTTGAAATAGTGAAGTGAGAGACAGACTGCTGGGAAGCAGGAGTAAAGATGAGCAGAATTGCTTGAAAATGTATTATATATCTCAAAAATGCAAACGCTGACATTGCTCCCGCAGTCACAAGTGCTGCAGGCACTCCCCACCAGCATCTGCACAGGCACAATATGCTTCAGTGGCATTCTGGAAGCTTTTTGAGCAGAACAAAAAGCTCCCAGGACATGGTGACCTCGCTTGAAAGCAGCAATGAGGGTCTGCTCATTGGAGCAAGCACAGCCTCAACAAAACTTTCACTGCGTACGTTTGGAGGAAGGAAAGAAAAATGTAAAAGACAAAAATATGATCTGATGACTGGGTGAGAACAGGGGGAGTGAGCTGCCAGCACAAAACCAAATTGATTCCCGGCTGAAGTACTCCTAAGCCAGGTTGAGAGTAGAATATTGCAGGATTACGTGGGGCTGATTAATTAATTAGTATTGCAGGTCAGAACAAACACTGTTCCTTTAGGTGTTTCTGTATGTACCCGATATTATAAACTGCATTCTTGTAAAAGCAGAAAGAACAAAAGGCATATTTTAGCACTAGATGCATAATATTCTAATTGTGTTAGCTGCCATCAGAAAGGAACAACTTTGTTTTCACTGTAGCAAAGTACTGCAAAACTACTCCTGCTCTTCCTTTCCTATTAGTCCTCTACCTGTGTCTTTTGATACATTCTTCTAGCTGTGTGTAATTAATGCAGCATAAATATTCCAAATTACTGAACTGCATTTTTCAGTGATTTGCAGAAACATGTCTTACATGTATTTGTGAAGTTGCTGAACAAAAGCACACAAAGCAGAAATAACAATTTATAGACCCTTTTATTTTTTTTTTTGCGGTCTTCCCTTACAGAAGACTTTCAGAGCTTTTTTCTTTTTAGAAAAGAACTTTATTATTTTTTCTGGGTCTTGCTGGATGAAGGAGCCCACAAAAGCTGTTATTTTTTTTTCCAAAATAAAGTCATCTTTTCTCTGGTTCTTTTTACTCTGCTGCTTAATTTCATGTTCTTTCTTCTCTGGCTTTGCTGGAGTACCAGAAAAGATAACGAGAGTGGAAGTCGTGGCCCCAGCAAAGTCAGCGGCTGTTTTGCCACTGACTTCAGTGGAACCAGGACTTCGCCAAGCTTAATTGAAAGGGTAGTGAAAGGTGAGTGTGTAGCAAGGAGCGACTGTATCTCACAAGTATGTGCTTCTGAAAAATAGACCAGAACAGGACTTCACTGAGGCATTTTCAAAGCTTTTCAAAACTGAGGCATCCCTCCAATTAATTAAGTGTTACTCTTCGGAAACCATAAGTCTATACAAAATTGTTCCAGCCATAATAGCATATGCAGGAACAAGCAGTCACTAGCATCCATACTCCGAAGCAAAACCAAGCTGAAAGCCTCTTTTGAAAAGGATCTTCAGGTATAAGGGAAAATAATCTTTTCCCAGGGGTAGAGGAGCAGCTAAGTAGCCTCTCTTCAACAGGAGCTGAGAGAAAAAGACTCATAGGATTAGGACCTCAAGAGAAAAAAAGTCTGAGAGCTCATGAATCAAACTTGTAGGTGTATAATGTGATTTTTTTTAATATCAAATAGAAAGCAGGCCAGTTTCATCAGCGCTAATTTATATTCCAATCAAATTATTCTATCACTGAATTTGAAATATTAGTCATAGATACAAGATCGCATCCGATGAAGTCACACTGCAATTTCTCCCTTAAAGCTCAAATATTCTGTTTGTATTGGGCACCTGAAAAACAGCAATTTATTTCAATTATCTGCCATAAATAATCCATTCCGACTGAGTAAAAGACGATATACATTTTAATGAACTCCTCCAGTGATTGCATCTTTTCCTTTGATTGTTGAGGCAGTGTTAGATGCTTGATGGGGTAGTGAAGGAGACATCTGCTCATGACTTCTCTCTTACTTCTTGCTACACAGAGACAGGTTTTAATTCTTTTTCAAAAATTTGTTTCTAATAAGCAATTGCAAGAAGGAAAAACCTTCTGTAAGAATTGGATGGTTGGTGAGAAGGGAGCAGCTCAGCCCTGAGTCCAGGTGCTCTCAGGTGCATCTTTCTGACTAGAAGAAACCTCCACACTCACCAAATGCTGCCTGCACATGCACAAAGCCCTTGCACATAACCACCCACCAATTCCAACTCATCCAAGCTGCCCAGCCACCCCCAGACTTCCTGCAGCTCACCCACCACTCATGGCACACTGCCCAGCTCCACAAACTCCTGACTCTCTCTTAGCTGTCTGGGGAATGGGTTCCCAGATGAGAAGCCTGTCTTATTTTGGGCTCTCCTGTCAGTCTGTCATGAGCAACCAACTTCTCTCAACTCTCCACCTTTTACTCCTTATGTGCAAGTAGCCTTTGATTACCTCTCTCATCTAAATATGGTTTCAGTACGATGGAGTCAAGTGGATCAGTTCTTTTTGGCAGAGGCCATCTCTACTGTGTTGAACTGCGCTGCTGAAAATGTTCAGTACAGCTTTGCCAGACTTGTGAGAGTCTGCAATGTGTTGAGATACATTGGTTACTACATCTGACTTTCTTCATCTATTGCAGAGACATAATGGACAAAATGTAAGCATGATGGAGATATTGATACCTAATCTATATTTGTATCTATATATGACAATATCTATGTATATTTGTGTCTGTATACATAGAGGTGTATGTGGTTTCCCCATACACTGCAGAGCTACCATGAGTAATCAGATAGTGAAAGCTGGTCCCTGCCATCCTGGGCTCCAAGCCCCGAGCTGGTCTGCTGGGAAGAGAATGTGGGTGTTGAAGGGAACATGCAGAGCCAAGCCAAGCAGGCAATGGCCCTTCTTTTGTTTTAATGCAGTGGTTCATCCACATCCACTAGCAAGGTTTGCCTGTGATTTAAGAAACAGCTGTTTTGATGAAGGCAATTCCTACATTTAGCCATGTTTTTCAAAATGTCGGGACTGGAGCTGTGTGCATGTTGCTTTCCTCCTCTCACCAAGCAGCCCTTCACATATTTATGGGCTAAAAGACCTCCCACGGGTGTAACAGGTTTTTTGTGTTATGAAGTGAATAACAATAATAACTGAGCTCTATGTGGAGCTATCTTTACTGCCTCTATTCCAAGCCTTTCAGATTGCACACTATTCTGGTTTGGCCATTTGGAAATGTTGCACAGCTTTTTTTTAGGGAGGGGGCCAGGGGAGCAGCAACCAAATGAGTTGTCACAAGTCTGGAGTTTGAGTACAGGGCAGGTTTGAGGGCAGCAGGCACCAGAGGTGGTCTGTCTGGCAGAGATGCCACACACTGCAGGGATAGAAATTCTTGCACTGGCTTGGTCAGAGCAAGTACTGTGGCAGGAGCTGCAGCCTGGGCAGTGACAGCTGAGAATGCCTGATTTCTTCTCTCCATGATGCCACGCTTGCTGCAGCATCTTTTCTATCACAGGTTGCACCAAGGGAAAAAATAATGAAAAGACACTGTGTCAGTGGAGGAGAAAAATTGCAAATGTCAAAACAGAAATGGATTGTACCCATTTGTAGTGTGCCACACAGAGGGTGTGCTTAGAGCTGTGCATTATGGGGTTCAGGTCACAGAGAGCTGGAAACAGAGTGATAGAGAGCACCATTTTATGCAGTATGTTACTCTGACAATAACACATTTACAAACAAATTAGTTAAAAATGTCTGAAGGACATTCAGCTTTTACAAACTGGGCCTCATCTCCTGCTGATAGCTTCCTTTGGGATGAGTATGGCATGCAAAATGATACACTGCCTTGGAGAATAAATTTATGAAGTTTAGCAATGTAGGTCACATTGCAGGAAATCATAAATGTCTGAACATCACTCAATAGCCATTCAATCAACTGCTCAAAGCAAAATGGGAAACTGAACAGCATGTAGTTGTCTCTGGTGAGAACCAGGGAAAGTCATGATACGATGTAAAACCCTTTAGGTCCTCCATCCATATGGACTTCTTTTTTCTTCCTTTTTTCTTGTCAGTTCAGAATTAAAATTTTTTGTCCGTATCAACAATGACAATAAAACCAATGTGATTTTTGCTGTTGCTACCATGAACTATAAGTCTGTTGGGTGGCTCATGAAAGGTGTGCCAAAAATTTAGGGAATGAGGAGTTCAAATGGTTGAAACTTGTATATGTAGTTTAGTCCTAAGGAACTAATTTCATAGTGAAATTATTTTTGTATGCTTTCAGCCAGCGAAAAGGATTTGCTGTCTTTGCTTCTTTTTGGTTTGGTTTGGTTTTCTTGTTTTTGTTTTTGTATTTGGTTTAAAGGCATAAAGAAGAGGTTGTAAAAGGACATTTCTAGACCTAGTACTTGCTAGGGATTCCTTTAGTGTTCTAGGTCTAGAAGCTACTAGAAGCCTGAGATCCAGATATTTAGGACTTGGCTAGAGATGTTGAGGGGCTTTCTGAAGGCATCTAGGACTTTTTTAGGTACCGGGCCTATCTAGATCTACAGCTTTTAGAGCAGGGGAATCCATGGCTGCAGGAGCATGGCTAGAGGGCCACTGGATCTTTCTCCTGGGATAGTTTGGAAGCCTTTTAGAGCCTTTTCGTAGAGCCTGCCTAGCATTTCTGTGAGGCCCATTGAGCCTTCCTAGGCCTGGAGCCATTCTATGCTTTTCTAGATCTAGAGCTCAGCTACTGAAAATCAAAAACTATTTTTTGATCTGATTAGGAACCTGTTGTGAAACTAATTTCAGATGCACTTTTAAAATCTCTTTTAGACAGGAAAAGTGAATGCCTCTCCTTCTACGTCCACGTTAATCAGTCCCAGGCTTGAGATATGTTATTGAGTCAAGTGGTATTTCTTGAATTTTGCTTTAAAAAGCGTTAGTCCTAAACGTTATCCTTGTAAGCTGTTCTAGCACAGTCTAACAGTGCATATCCAAGTATGCATCACAGCAGTAACCAAAGCCCTGAGCTGACAGAAATTTAAAGTAGAGTGCCTGCTTACATTCTCAGACTAGAATCAAACATTCTTCAGTGCATTTTCTTGTATTTAATCAACATAAATGCTCACACAGAAGGGTTGCTGCACAGAATGCAGTTGTCTTGTTTGTTCTGCAAAATACAAGGTGCCTAATTTTTTTCTGTTAGCTGTTTGAAGTCTTACAGCAGTGTTTGCTTTCCATGCAGCACCACAGCGAGTTCGATTGCATTCATTTTCCTCAGTTGAAAAATCTATTGTGTAAATACTTGTGAAACAGTTGCAGAAAATCATCTTGTGATAACAATTGATCTTGGTGCTAATTCTGTAAAAGTAAGGACTCAGATTACTTCTGTTGCTTTTTCTGCCTACCATTTTCATGTCTATGAGAAAAAAATGTATAATTTAATCATGAAACTTTTCTGTAGCTGTTTTGCTTTAACTCTCTGCTATAATTTAGTAAATAAATAGTTCACTCTTACAATGGATTTTTAAAAGCTATTACTACTGAATTGCATAATAGTGTAGGAATTTGCCATAGAAGATGCCCTGCCATAAACATGAATTGCAGGATAGCTATTTTTCCCATCCTATTTTCTTTCCTTTGCAGAAGTTGTCTTTGTGAGTTTAATGGTGTAACTCTTAAGGGAAAGCTTAAACCACAAAAGTGAATTTGTATTTTCTTGTGAAAGCTGTGGAGTTGGCATTTGTTCTGATCCTTGTGGGAATGTGTTTCACAGCCCTGATCTGGCTGAGGAGCAGTGTTGGCTCCCACATCTCAACTGGAAACCTGGCAGCAGCTCCTCATCCTTCACTTCCCCCAGTCCCACTTTCTGCCCATCCCTGGAGTAAAAGGAGCTCTGCCCTGAGGAGCAGAGCTGTTCTCAGAGGTCAAGATCCTGCAGAGACAAGCAGTTTCCTGGGCACAAATGTGCAGGAAGTTTTGATTTCAAGAATTTAATTTCAATTTTCTTTTTGAGTTTGACTCAGAATTCAGGGCAGAGTCTGAGTATTTGGGTGATATATTCACAGTGGCTGGTGTTGCTGAAAGTCAGGGGGTTTGCCTTTTTCAGTTTTGGAAATTTCATTTTATGTATCCTTTCATCCTCTCAGTTTTCAGGCCAGATGCTTTTATGAACCTCAGCAGTTACTGGAAACAAAAGACACCATGATGTGCTAGCTCCAGCCCCTCACTGTTCTCAAACTGCTTTTAATTACTGTCTCAAATAAAGCTTTTAAAGATACTCCTTTCACCTTTCCTACCTTGGCATCACACTGGCTTTCTGTATCCAGAACTTCTGAGCTCAAAATGGAAAGATGAAGCCAAAACTTAAGATTTATGCAACCCCACTTCCGTGCCATCTTGTCTGACAGGCCCCAGGACCTGGAACTGCGAGTTACAAAGTGAGGCACAATGGAGCCAGTCCTGTTATTAGCTTGATTTCCACCTGGTCCCATTCCCTCCTTTTGGCTGTGCAAATTACCTGCAGCAGCATGTTTGGAGGACATCTATTCCCACTCCAGCACTGGAGACATGTTTGGATTAGATTCAAATTCATGGTCTATTTTGAGATATTTTAATTGAAGAGTCTAAGATTCCTCCTCTCAGAGGTACCAGTCTGCTCTAAATACTTTATAAATTCCTTCTGGGCATTTAACAAAGTGTTTCTTTCATAGCCTGTGTAAACCATGGGTACCATGTTTAAACAGACTTAAATGGCTTAGCAATCTAAGTCCCATTGATTTTCATAGTCAGTGTGCTTATGTGACACTGGATAATATTCCCTCTATTGTTAAATAAAGACGATTTGAAAACCGTCCCCGTAGAAATCAACTTTTCCTATCGATTTAGTAGACCCCAGACGCGGTCTTTGAAGTTGTCAAGCAGTAAAAAATAATAAGAAATTATGAAACAAGAAGAGAGCTGGGAAATGAGAGCACCATGACTCTTGTGGCGAGTGAAGCAAAGACAAGCAGTGAAAACTGTTGAAGTGGTGCCTTTCCTTCGCGCTCCTGCAGCGGGTCCCTCATCAGCTGGAAATAATTGGCAGCAAAAGCAGGTTGGCAGGGAGACTCTCTGAGCTGAGATCCTGGAGAACTGGTGGCCTCAGACCTCTGAGCTGTATCTGTAAATGTGCCACAGCTACTCTCCCAGCCCAGGGTAGAAAACAGCAGCCATTAGGCTGTAAAACTCATTTATTCAGGTTTTTCACGGGGGACCAATGAGTGCAGAGAGCAACATTTGTGAAGTCTAGGGTAGGGACTGCTACAGCTGAACTGTAAAATTCTGGATTTTATACTATGGAGCATCAGAAGCAGGAGAAACAAAGGCTCCTCCAGCATGGGATGAGGCTGGAATCCCACTGTAGGGAAGGGTTCCCCGGTGTCAAATCACAGGAACTGAATTGTGTCTCTGTGTGCCATTAAGAAAGGAGCAAAGCTGATGAGGGGAGCCAACAGTGTCAGTGTCAACAAAAAGAAGAGCCCAGAGTGAGAGTAAACTGACAGAAAATGATGAAAAAACATCCGTGGTTGTCAGCAGGGGGAAAATAGAGAGAAATATAGGTAGTGAGATATCCTGTAAAGAGTTCAGGGAAGCAGAACCAGTCTCCTTCAGCCTTGTACACTACCGGCTCACTCCTGATGGCCTGCCTGTGTGAGTCCTTCCTTGGAGCCATTTCTCTCCCAGGAGGAAGGAGAAAGAAGGATTTCGGCAGGAAGAGAGACAAATGCTATTTAGAAGGACGTTGTGGTGAGTGTAAAAGGGTTTGGCCTGGAAACAACATCTGAAGTGAATATAAACAGGACCCATGGGAATGGCATGAAGTTGTGTCAGGGGAGGCTTAGCTTGGATAGTAGGAAAAGACTCTTCACCCCGAGGGTGGTCAGACACTGGAACAGGGAAGTGCTCACAGCATCAAGCCTGACAGAGTTCAAGGAGCATTTGGATGATGCCCTCAGGCACTTGGTGTGATTTTTGGAGCTGTGCTGTGCAAGGTCACGAGTTGGACTCAATGATACATGCGGGTCCTTCCCTCTCAGGATATTCTATGACTCTTAAGATAAATAAGAGGAGATTAAAACAAAGAAGTTAGCAGCAAAAGAGAAATATGGAAGAGGCCATGAGCAGGTCTGCAAGTGCCTGTCGTAGAGCTGAAGAAAGGCAGAGGTAACATAAACAGAAGTGCTTGAAGCTGAGCGGCACAGATAGGAAGTAATCCGTCTGTCAGGACTATCAGAAAAATTTGGCACGAATTTCATACTACTACATGAAATTGAATCAAAATAAACAGCAATGCATGGCAAGAAATCAAAGCAATGGTGAAGCCTTTTTAGAGATTTATGTGGCTTCTTTTAATCCATGATAAATGAAACTTATCCCAGTGAAATTTACCCCCACAACCAAACAGTCAAGCTCTTGAAACTGGCATTTGCAGACAAGGATAAACTTTTCACTCTTTACTTGTCTTACTTTGATATGAATGGTATAAATTGTTTTATATGATTTAAAACAGTACCAAAAATGGCACAGCCATCAAATGTCATGCAAAATGTGCAGAAAGTTTTATCCATATGGTCAAAACCAAAAGTGGAGCAGTGTTCTTGACAAACTAACCCGTGGATGTGTGTACATCTTCAGGCACGTATGGTTAAGTGCATGAGTGTGGACTCTCCTAGCAGTGCCACTTGGCAAAAAACTCACCCTATTTATTTAGTTGTCAAGCTTTGCTGTGGGAAAATGCAGTGGGTTTGTGTGGCAAGGTTTTAGTAGCAGGGGTGGCTTCTGTGAGAAGCCCCCATGTCCAGTAGTGGATCCAAGGCCAGCTGGTGCCAGGATGGCCCCAGTGCTGGCCAAGGCAGCAGCAGCAGTGGTAGCACCTCTGGGATAGTGTGTTTTAGGAGAAAAAACCTCCTCAAGAGAGAGAAGTGAGAATATGTGAGAGGAACAGCTCTGCAGACACCCAGGTCAATGAAGGAGGAGGAGATGCTTCAGCTGCTGGAGCAGGGATTCCCCTGCAGCCTGTGTTGCAGCTGTGGTGAGATCTGCCAGTGAAAATTCATTTAAACTAAAGCCACCTTCGTGCACTTGGTGTTTTCCAGAACACTTGACATGAAGAAATGTATTCGAAAGGTGGGTGTTAATTTTGCACTTCTCAAACCAGAGATGGATTATTAGATACAGCTGGAGCCTTTATGTTGACAGTTAAATGCTGAATTCCCAGAAAGCTGACATGTTAATACTTACATGCAAAAAGTCTCATTGCTCAAGGGTTCACTTGTTTTGTCAGTGATTGCCATTGCATATACTCAGTCCTCCATGAACCAAACCAGAATTGTCACCTGAAAATTTCAGTCTGTGAAGAGTAAATAAACCCTGGCTAGTTGTTTATAATGGATAATCAGCAATGCCATTTCTGGTCACTGCTTAAAAAAAAAAAAAAGGAGTCCCATTAAATATAAGAAAAAGTGCGTGGAGTTGGCCCAATTTTGAGTTAGAAAAAGAATATACATATATGAAAAAGGACTTTTTAAAGGGACTTGTGAAGTACTGCTTTAAATGAAAAGGTATATTAACTGATTTAATATTCTAGCCCTAACTGAGGTTTTGTCTGGAAAAACTTTGAGGTAGGCACAGTGGTATCAGATGAAAATCGAAGTGCTTCTCTGTAATATGTTTATTGCCTTTGAATGAAGCACAACTGATGGTTTGGTCACAGAAGCTGCCAGAGGGCAGCTTGCTTTAACGAGAAGTAAACAACCAGTGACTTTTCAAGGTAACAGTGAACCTGAGGGTGCAGTTACACTTCAGCTTAAGCTGATTTAGGTGATTAGTTTTTAGCCAGCAAACTGTCCTGAACCTGCTCTCCATAGGAACACGTAAACTGCCCTTGCTGCTGGGGGCTGCGCTGGGAGAGGGGATGGAGTGGGACAGCAGCAGCACCATTTTACACCAGTTTAAGATGTCGTGAAGGCTAATCCTGGCAAGAACAGTGCAGATTTTTTCTAAATCTATGAAATTCTTGTTCAGATGAGGAATGCTCAGTGATTTGTGTTATTGTGTATGTTTGATTTTAATTGGCCTATTTCAAGTTTTTTCCCCTCCAATTTCACCAGCATAAGCTTGCAGTGAGCAGCAGTTGGTTTTCATGCTGCAGTCTCCAGACAGGTGTATTCTACCTTAAATATTTCAGATGAGATTAAACCACGGATACATCCATGACTGCTTTAAACCACACAAGGGGAAGCTGTAGGCATAACCTTCAGTTAGCTTTGCAGAGCAGAGAGCCAGGCAGCAGTTCTGGTGTAGCAACAAAAGTTGTTTGGATGTTTCCAACTAAAATTTTATTTATTTTTACCTCACTGCAGCTAGTTTTACAGTTGTGAGCAGTATGAAAGCAAATATGCTTGCAGTTAACAGCTGTTAAGCTTTAGGCACATTGCTTCAAGTGAAATGTGCAGCTGCCTAAGCATTTCTTCTATCTCAATAAACCAAACCAGCCTCAAATAAACCAGGGAAAAAGTTGTTTAGGCTCAAACCAGTCCCTGTTTATCTGCAGGACACCAGACATACCTTCACAGTGGGAGGAATTCACATTATTTGATGGGCAAAGGCGGTGTAGCTGGTCCACATGGGAAAACCAGCTATCAAGGCATGGCAAGTGCTAGGCAAGGTCATTATGGTAAAATAGATAGTTTCATCCCAGGTTTTTAATTGTGAATAATCTAGTTACAGTTAATCAAAGATAATTTTTACAGCAATGCCATCTGTGGAGATCCTTAGAGCTGAAGGTGTCTGTTTACCATTAAAACTAATCCATCTACTTTGGTAGAACAATCAATTATTCTGCATTAAAAGGTGCATTGCAAATATGGTTTTTTCCAAGTTTCCTGGAAAAAGCCTTGTAGAGATTTTTTTGTTAACTGAAGAGTTTTATTTGGTGTCCCAGTGAACTCTCAGCTGAAGCAAGAGCTAACAGTGGTGTGCAAACCAGCCTCAGAGCCGTGGGTGGAACCCAGGCAGTCACACGTGCACAGAAATCAGCGCTGTTAGGGGAGGAATCTGTTTCCAACTGTTTCACCACATTTATTATCATTTGGAAGGACTCGACCACCTGGTTCAGAAGAAACCTTGAGCCCAACAGCATTAGTCTTAATGCCAGTTATGATGCTGTCTGGTCAAATGGGCTGGGCACAAGGAGGAATTGGATTGCTCTGTGAGCCTTCATAATTGTGTGGTAACAACGCAGGATGAGACACAGCAGCTGCAGTGCCCTCACATTATTAAAACATCAGTTACCAAACCAGCAATGTACTTCTGGAAATGAGATTATTCAGGAAATACTGCTGCTTGAGAAAGGGAGAGACTTGGCCTCCAGCCTGGTTCCCAAGCTGACCCCAGGCAGGCAGGTGGCTAGTGATGGCCACACACTCCACCATATGGTATTGCTCAGTGCTGAGCATTGTGTTAGAATCAGCAGTCTCTACATTCATAGAGCTTTTAATTAGCACAGTGGAAAAATGAGCAAAACCAGCATCAAAATCAGTAAGTGAAATAGTAAAAGCTTCTGTGACATATAAAGCATATAAAACTGTTACATTTTAGGCTGGTAATTATTGTCTTCTGATGATTGAAATATTTAGACCAGAAAAACTCCACTCAGCTAAAAGCAGCCATCTCTTCATGAAGGATAACAAGTAAAGCATCCTGAGACAGACAAAAATATGATCTCTTGCAATCTCAGGGGCTCAGTTGTTTTCTTTCTGTTTGACCTTTCCAAAGACAAGCTGAAGTCCAAATCCTCCACGGGCCATGAGGTGGGGAGAGGGACCAGCCTGCTCTGTTGTTGTTTCCCAGTTCAGCAGTCCTGCACTGCCTATTGAGCTTTCTCAGCAGGAGGAGTTTGAAGCTCTGGCCAGCACATGCTGCAAACAGCAGCCTGTGTACTGGTTGCCTTTCAGGCAGCCCCACTTTTGATTTGAAGTGTGTTTAGTTCCTCCAGATCACAATACAACAGGTATCAGATGAGTGAAGTCATTCTTCTGCTATTTCCTCCAGCTTGGTTTGAAACTTTGGTTGGCACTCTTACCTGCATGGAGAAAGGCAAAAAGCTACCCTTAAGTATGACAAATTTACTAAATCCATGACTGAAATAATGAATTCACAAAGCAAAATCATTATAAATAATTAGGCTTGGCTACTGTATCATACAAAGTATGATATATTGGTGTATTATTTTGTTATAAAGCATTAACAAGCTTATATTTCTTGTGACGTTTAAGTCTTATTAATGTTTCTTGCTTAGTAAATAAATAGTGGAAATGTGTCCTACTCTTCTAGTATGTCATTTTCCTTTTGTGCTAAAAGGCAATTAAAGTGTTACAACATTGACAACCTCTCACTGTTTTCCACTCTGCCAGCATTGACTGCAACCTTGAAACAATAACATTCAGACCTAGAAAATTTTCTGGCTGATGTTGCATGACATGAAGTGTGTGTTTTTATTTGCATGACTGCATAGGTATAATAAAGTTCCCGCTTTAATGGACTTGTGCAAATACCTCTCAGAGGGTACTAAATTACTTTTCAAATCAAATTTTGTTCCACACTGGAGTGGGACCTCGGAATAGAGTATGCTTGTTGAAACTTGTTCCAAACCTAATTAAAGGTACCAGAGAAGCAGTGCTGAGTGAATCTGCCAGGTGTCTTGATGATATGATCAGAGGTGGTTGAATAAAACTGCTATACTGCCCTAACCATTCTTTTTCCCTTTTTTCCCTGCCTTCCCCTTAATGTTTTTTCCAGGTGCGGTTAGAGTGGCCAACAGACCTCACAGTGAACCCTCTGGACAATTCACTGTATGTCCTGGACAACAACATTGTCCTGCAGATCTCCGAGAACAGGCGTGTGCGGATTATTGCGGGGCGCCCCATTCACTGCCAGGTGCCCGGCATCGACCACTTCCTGGTGAGCAAGGTGGCCATCCACTCCACCCTGGAGTCAGCCAGGGCCATCGCCGTGTCCCACAGCGGGATCCTCTACATCGCAGAGACGGATGAAAGGAAAATCAACCGGATCCAGCAGGTCACAACCAATGGCGAAATTTCTGTCATTGCTGGAGCCCCATCAGATTGTGACTGCAAGATTGATCCTAATTGTGATTGTTTTTCAGGTAAGGAGATGCTTGTTTTTTCCTGTCTGTTATATGTTGAGATCCTCTGACACAGCTGGAGATCGAGTAAAGTGACAAGGGGAAGGAGAGACAAGCAATGATTCCGTTTCCTTGGAAAGCCCAAAACCTTCTCAGCAGATCTTTGCAAATTTAATCCATTGACTTCTGAGATGTGAGTCTTCCAGTTGCCACTGGAAGAACTTCAGGATGGTCCTAGCTTTTTCTCTTTTGATATAGAGATTACACACTGTACAGGATTAGTTCTGTCTTGCTGTGGCAGCTGCATTTGCCCCTGTTGAAGATGGTGCCAAATTGTACCTAAATGCTACTGGATCAGGCAGCCCTTCTCAGCAAGAAGGGGTTTCATATCAAGTGCAAAACACCAGCTTATGCCTTATCATCACTCATGTCATGCTGCACTACCAGCAAAATGGTGCAAATATATAATGTGCAGAATTTCTTCTTCTTTGTGTGTTTTAAACTGGAACAGCTAGTGCCAGGCCTGGAGTGCGCTACTGGATATTCTGAGCAGAACAGCCTCTCTCCCCTCCATGCACCAAAACAAAGTGTGGCTCTTTTGTGTCATAAAAACATCTTCCAGAATGGAACAAAGGGCAGCAATCCCATACAGAGGTGTGCAGTATGTTGCCATCTTGTCATCTCTAAGAACTGCCATGTTCAGCTCCATAATAATGTCATCATAATTCTTAAGCCTCTCATTTCAAGTAAAAGGTTAATTACTGACAAGAAAACATTAAGTATGTCAAGAACAGAGAGGAAAAAATGCAAATGGTCTTCTGGAGAAGGTGGGTTGCTGACCCAGCATTGCAATGATAATCAAAGCCTCCTGTGCATTGCCAAGTGCTGCCAGCTTTAGTGGTGGCTGCAGGAGACCAGTGAGGAACAGAATCCTGGACAGGGTTCCTATTGAGGAAAACTACTCTCAGTGCTGAAAAATGAAAAACTGTGGCAAATCTAGTGGTTGTGCCAGCCTGGTTTGGTGAAAGGCAGGGTCAGCTTGGCAGAAAGATCCACTGATTTTTCAATTTCCAAGGAAGCATAGGGTATGCTCAACCACTCCAGCAATTTAATGTCTCAGTCAGGAGAAGGAGAGCAATATCCACAGCAATGTGGTTTTCCCTGAGAGTGAGGTTTAATATGCTTTCTTGCTAGTTACACAAAATCCTGCTCATGTAAACTCATTTGGATAGACACATACAGCCCATGATAATGCAAAAGTGCTCCTGAAACCTTAAATGACACAAACCAAGGAAATTGTCAGGAGATATTGAAAGGGATTGTTTCTCAAGACACTTTTTGGCTACTGTTCTTGTTTTGTTTTCCTGTAGTGTTGAGTTTTTAATAAGTATAAACTAATCTTTCCTCCATTGTCATTTTAGCTGAATTACTGGTTTTGTTTTCTTTTTGTTTTATTTACAACACAATTCTACTTTAACTACATGCCAACAGACAGTAAGTAGGGAATGAAACTTCGGGTGTCGTGCTTTTTCTTTCACAATTTTGCATTAAAGCTTTCCTGAACAGCAGGGTTTGGGACTCAGCAAAAATGCTGTGAATTAGATAATTTATATTCCTGTTTGTCTTCACTGAGAGCAATTTAGAATTGCACCAACCTTAGATAATAGGGATTTAATTAGTTGGAAGAGGATATTGTTTTATTGACCTGTAAATGATACTGAGGAGAAGCAATGTGTCAGGCTTAGGGGATCAGTTTAAACAAGGACATTGGAGATTGCTAAAATTACCATTTCTCCTCCAGGTGATGGCGGATATGCCAAAGATGCAAAGCTGAAAGCACCTTCTTCCCTGGCAGTGTCTCCCGATGACACGCTGTACGTGGCAGACCTGGGCAACGTGCGGATCCGCGCCGTGAGCCGCAACAGGGCTCACCTCAGCGACAGCAACCTGTACGAGATCGCCTCGCCCGCCGACCAGGAGCTCTACCAGTTCACCATCAATGGCACCCACCTGCACACGCTCAACCTCATCACCAGGGACTACATCTACAACTTCTCCTACAGCGGGGATGGCGACGTTGGCACCATCACCAGCAGCAACGGGAACTCGGTTCACATCCGCAGGGACACGAGTGGGCTGCCCCTGTGGGTTGTGGTGCCAGGGGGCCAGGTCTACTGGCTCACCATCAGCAGCAATGGGGTTCTGAAAAGGGTCTATGCCCAAGGCTACAACCTGGCCCTGATGACATATCCTGGAAACACGGGGCTTTTAGCAACCAAGAGCGATGAAAATGGATGGACAACTGTGTATGAGTAAGTCCACGACATTAAATGCCGGTGCAAGGAATCCTATTTTAAATGAACACTGAGACTTTTTTAGGCAGTTCTAGTGATTTGAAAAGACGCCCTGCTGCTAACACTGAGACAAGACCAAGCAGTGCTGTTGCACAAGCTTTTAAAATGAAGCACTACCATTTCTTAGGTGCCTATAGTTGTCATATGTAAAAGCTCTATGCATAGTGCCTGTTAAGTACAGCAGAAATTGCCTGAAATTATACTTCATTTCCACTTTCTTATTGTGAATCTATTTCTCTAAATGAAAATATGAGTTTGAGTTTGGAGGGTTTTTTTGTAACTTTAGTGGTAGAGGCAAGTTGTGGTATGAATCAGGAATTTGCAAAATTCCTGAGGAAGGCAAAAAGGAGAAAATTAGCATACTCATCAGAGAAGGGAGTGTTGCAAAGGAATTGAGAATCTCAGTGGAAGGAATATTCAAAGACAAGCTTGAGCTTGTCTCTATCAGCGGAGGAGGAAAATATATAATAATAGCAAAAGGATATGTAATAGCAAAAGGCTGTTTATAAGGGGAGCAGGAAAGTCTTCATAAGCAAGACCATTGACAGAACTTCTAAAAAGCAAGACAAGACAGTTAAGGATGGAGTCAGAGCATCCCAATCTGGTCCCAGAGAAAGAACAACACAAGAGAAAGTTCATTTTTGATTTCTAAAGAGGTGTGATGTATCAAGATCTCTCATTATTTATAATTAATTGTCATAATCCCTGTTTGAGGATGAAACAAGTGCTGGATGGAAATCATGTTAACATTGCAGTCCTAGTTCAGAGTCTTTAAGGAGGATAATAGTGCCTGTTTTCTGTGGAGCATAGGAGTTCATGGTCAAAAACTAAAATGAAAGCCATCTAGGTGAGATAGGAACAAAAAACACATTCATAAGAAGTGAGTTAGTGCCTGAGTCACCTGGAGAGGTAATTGAGTCCTTGTCACTACAGGTTTTTAGAATTATAATTTCTACAAATGAAAGTAGGATAAAAGCAGAGAAAACTGCTGCCTAGTATGTGGGATTTTTTATTTAACAGGATGTTTCTTCATCCCGTTCTCTATTATTCTGCCAAAGACTAAATTAATAGGGTGGGCATAAGTGTAAGCCATTAGAGAGGGCCTTTTTTACAATATGTGGGAAAACAAAAGAATACAGGACCTTCCTGGTTCAGTTATCATTATCAAACACCTATTGATGGAAATTTAAACTCTCTTGCAACAACGCAAAGCTCGCTGTTACCCTGGTGCTGTTCAAACACTGATCACAGTCACCTTTTATTAACAGAACTGACTGTAAATGTATGTATGCTTCTTTTTAATAATTTCAGTGTTGAGAGTTATGCATTTATATCTCCACTTGGTGATGGTGTCAGTCCAGGCCACGGACCAATGACCCTTCCAAAGAGCCTTTACAGTAGCTTCAAGTCATGTCTGTTAAAATGCTGAACACCAGGCCTTGTTGCAGGGCCTTGATTGTTAGAGCATGGGAGAGCAGATTATTTTTAGTCATGTGCCTTTCAGTCCTGGCATTCATGCTCTGTCCCACTGACATTGAGCATAAACCATTTCACACAACTCTTGCTTGTTCCTGTTTTTAAAGTATGGCTCAAGTGTTGAAAGACCTTCTAAAGGACTTTACCTGCTTGCAAGTACCCCCCATTCTACATAGGATAGGTTTCTTCATGAAGAAATACCTGTGGCTTGGGAGGATTGATATGATGTATATGATTAACACAGAGGAATTTTACTAAATTAAACAGTTTTACATACTTTTCCAGCTTTAACTACAGGCTGGGTAACACTGTCCTCACCAATGCTTCAGGTTGTCCAGGCTTGGCACAACCACACCCTTCTGCCAGCCTACATCAGTCAGGGAAAATTAACAGAATTACAACTTTAGCATTACAAAAACAAAACCAAAATTAAATAATGTCATTAATATTTGTGTTCAATATCTTAAGCCATTTTCATAATACATTACAAATTTCTCAATGCCTGAAACACAGAATGTCACCTGATCTGCTCCAGTCAGAGGGGCATGAGCTGTAATCACCTCTGTGCTGAGTAGTTGTGCTTTCAGGAGATGCTGCTCAACTGCTGCCATGAATAGGTCATGGGCTGTGATGGCCTTAGTTATGTTTTACCCAGATATTGTTTTTCACAGAGGTCGCATTCTGTACTGACAGCCAATTTCAGTTTGAAAATTGGAATTTTTTGAAGGGTTTACTTATATATATGAATTGCTTGTGAGCACTGTGTGAACGCAGCATTGGAACTAAGAGCAACTTTCAAATTGCTTGATATCATCTTCTGTGCTTAAGCTAGTTTTGCATTCACATCCAAAAGTTCAACCCATAGCACTGTCAAGCTGAAATAGGAATGGGTTTGTTTAACAACACATATCACACATACTTGGGAATATGAGCAAAGATAATGACCTGTTCAGAACATCTACCTATATGTCAGATTCACTCCCAGAGGGAAATTATTAAGAGGTAGAAAACCACCTACAAAAGTACTTGTCATCCATCTACTCTAATCTGATGGAATTGAAGTGCTGAAAGAGCTCTTGCATACAATTATAGCTAATGTACAATTTTAAGTCATCTAGATTTCTTTTAATATTGTGTCATTAAAGCTTTAAAAGGGGAGGGGAAGCACTGGGCCTCAATTAAATCAAGGACAAGAAAATACCTTCAAGAAACAACACTCTCTGAAAAAATTAATTAGACCTCTTTCCCTTTGAAATGATATAACTCTTAACTGTGCTACACATAGAAATGCAAATGGATTGTGAAGCAATATCCCCATGTGTGCATTTCAAATACTGGTGAGCACTTCCTCATGTGAGTACTGAAATCAATGCAATTATTTGCATGATTAAATGGTCACTGACATGATTAACAGTGGCATAACTGAGCCCCAAATTAACATTAAGAAATATGTCATGATTCCACCCCTATTAGTATGGGTAGGACATTGCTCTGCAGGAGCTGAGTCCCAGTGTGCTGCTATTCATCATGTGGAAGGTGACAGAACCTGTCCTCAGAGGGCTGGGTTTCTTGGAGCAATCTGGAAGGAAAAAAAACTCTTTAGATGATCATGCTGTGGAATCAATACAGAGACACTCTTCTGCATGTCCTCCTTGAAGTCACTGGGACCATCTACACAAGTGAGAGGCCTCTGGCACGTGCTCGGGTCTCATTACGAGTCAGCACCCATCTGGCCAGCCAGGCAGGAACAGTTTATCCCATTTTCAGCTACACAGGCAGTTTTGTATCTCAGCAGCAGCACTATCAGCAGCAAAACTGGATCCTTAGTGAAGATGGATCCCGTGTCTTGAGCACAAGTACATTGCAATAAACCAGCTGTATTTGCACCTTAAAAATGCAACTTTGGGGGATTTTTCTGTGGTACAGTAGCAAATCCAAATAACCTACCAAGCTGTCATATCTGTTTGATCAAGCAGTAAATGAAATATAACTGCCTGATGTTCATGGAGTTTTCTAATGATGAAAAGTAGTGATCTGAGTCAATTTTAATCGCTGCCTGTGGCACCCAGTCAACTTGCACAGAATCAGCATAAGGGGAGAATGTAAATAAGTCACATGATGTATATAAGGGCAGTGAGAGGTGAAAAGGAGAGAGATTATTTTGAATTTAGTATTTGATTAATTTTAATTTATTTGTCAAAGAACCACAAGATGGTCACTAGTTCTTTCTCTAGTGTGTCATTGGAAAAGAACAGATGCTCTATTTTTCTTTTTTTGTATTGGAGGGAAGACAAAAAAATCCTGACTTTTTTTTTTGCCAATACTTCTTGTGACATATAGATTTTGTCTGACTAATTAGGGGCAAATAAAGATCCTAAGGAAATGATGCCAACGCCTTAAGGGGAAGGACATAGTCAGATCATCTGCTGATGTGAATTGGAAGAGCTCCATTGGAGGCAGTGCAGTTCTGCCAGCTGATGCACCAGCCGAGGATATGTTTCGTCTATGAGAGGAGACAGTTAATAATACATGAAAACTTAATTATGCTTTCCTATCTGCACAAATAAGTTTCTGTTTTATGAACATGAGTTGGTTTTGCTCATGCAATTGCTCTGCAATATCAGTGAGTTGTCTTAGGTGAATAAAAATATGTCAGCATCAATAAATTTTTTTAAATGTGAGGCATTATTATGAAACAGTAGCGAGCACCAAGCAATGTTCTGTGCTGGTTTCCATGTGAACCATCAGAAAGAAGAAATACATGGGTAGAACTGAAAAGACCTGTTAGAAACGCTGCTCCAGAGCTCTGGAATTAATTATTGACTTTTTGGTAACATGGCCTGATTCACAATCAAGCACCTTGAACTACAAAAATTTCTTTAGCGCTGATGAAGTTTAGGTGAACTGAAATGTGGTGCTCTAGATTCTAGGTGAGAAGTTCCTGCTGATTCAAGTAGGCCCACAGGAAACGAAACACAAGAGTAAAACCCACGTAGGCAACTTAATTCCTGTGGATTTCAATCTCATTTTATCACTATTGTTACATTTTACATCCCCTTTTCACATTCACCACTCATATTATGTACTTCACACATCTGTGACAACAGGCAGCTTTTAAGTGTTGCAGAAGTAAGAATTGGTTTTATTTAATCTTACGGGTACGAAAACGCCGTTTTAAGGGTGAGTTGGATGCCTGAACACTGAGTGACCTCCAGTGGCCTTGTTCCTGCATCACAGCCCACTGGGAAAAACCCCAACCGGCTGTGAGCAGCACAGGAACCTCTGGCAGAGGCTGAGTGATGTAGGTAGCATCTCACAGTGTTCCCAGTTGTATCTGATCCAGCACCACTGAAAAAGACTCCAAGCAGGAATTCAGATTGGGTACTGAATGCATTTTGAGTGACTACATGGACCAATTCTTACCTTTTTACTTACTGCTGAGTATTGAAAATGCTTCCTATTTTTTTTCACTATCTTTTCTGCTTTTAGGAGTATCTACTCGACGATAGTGGTATATTTTCATGGCTCTTTAACATCATGTTTGCAGGTATGACTCTGATGGCCACCTGACCAATGCAACCTTCCCAACAGGAGAAGTCAGCAGCTTCCACAGCGATGTTGAAAAACTGACACGAGTGGAACTTGACACTTCAAACAGGGAGAATGTTATCACAGCCACAAACTTCTCAGCTACCTCTACAATATATACTTTAAAACAAGGTAATAAAAGCATTTCTGTTATTTCTTTCCTAATCATTGTGTTTTGAACCCTAGACATTACTGCATTCTTAACAGTTGACCAAAAAAAAAGAGAGTAGAATTAGGTCGTTTGTTTCTTCCTTGCTTCAGCACAAACAGCTACAATTTTCCTGGCCTACGACTTAGAAACAAGCCACAAGTGAATTCTACTCCTCCTAGAAGAATCCCATGGATAGAATCTAGTTATTAAAATCTCTGATGTCTCCAGGCTTTACATGCTACTTTCTACTTCAGTATTTGGAGTACTTGGACTAACCTGTAATACATTGAGCTTTGTTATTCTAAGAAATACTTCCCAAAAGAATGACAGGTTCCACTGACATTTTAGCACTGAAATGCCCTGTTTGGCCAATACTGTGTATTCTTTCTAGTAGTTCTGTGTCCTGGTGACAGCACTTGTAGGAAGGGGAAAAACATGACCCACCTCTGCTAGTGGCTGCCTCGGAGAATAGATTTTGACTCTATCCCTGTAGACACCACAGCATTTCCCTGGTAATATTATATATCTAGAAAAAAAATTGCTCTCTGCCTAATGCAAGTGCCCCAGTGTCCTCCTCCAGATTTTGCAGATTCATCACCCAAGTTCTGGGTTTATACAGTTTAATCAATCTGGGGTCTTTTGTCCTTGTTGGGTTTCTTTGTTGTCACTGGATTGCCCGGGCTTTGAGAGGGCAGGTGCTGGGAAATAGCTCTCTGATTTCTTTCCAGGTCTGCTATGGAAAAGCTTTGTAATTGAGCACATCACAGAACTTTTCTTTCTCTCAAGTTTTGATCTATAAGAAAAAACTAGGAAGAATTCACCTCACAAGATACCCACTCATTCCTGTTTACTATTATGTAGTAGAGACAGCACTGCATAAATAGAAATAATTATATTGTGTCACCTGTTAGGCTTTGTCCAAGTGACTCCATTTGCTCTCTGCATCATCTGCTGCCTGATCTGTCTGTCCTTAAAGCTGAAACTCTTCAAAGTTGGTATATTATCAAAGTCAGTCTCAGGAAAGTGCTTGCACACAACAGGCAGTGCCAGAAACCAACAGCTCTAGTTATTATTATATGTGTCATATAAATTCAGATAATTTGCATGTTTACATATCTCTGAGAAACTAGCACAAAGCACCCTGTGAACAGCCAGTCACGTGAGGTATCCTAACATCCAATTGTCTTTACTTTCTGGCATACCCTACTATTTTCCATGTGTTCACATGTCAAGAGCTGAACCAGTTACTTCTGTGTGGACCAGCTTAAAAAAAAAGGATGCTTTGGATACTCCCTAGCTGGAGTGAGTTTGGAGTGAGTTCAGCCTCGCTGTCAGGGTGAGACTTTTGTTTTGTATGTTAGCACTAAACTGGGGCTCATGTTGGAGTTCCCCCTGGCAGCTGAGCTTCAGGAACATCCATGGCCAAGCCTGAGCAGATGCCAGACAATGTGGCACAGCTCTGCCTGCAGAGGAGGAATTACAGTGCCCAGGCAAGGGGAAGGAGCTCCAGTGTGTTGCCTTCATATCCTCTCAGTGGAGACCTGCTCTGGATCCTCCACGTACTTCTGGTAGTTTCAGGGAGGAGAGGGAGGCTGTGCTGGGTCACCCCAGCTCTCTCAACAGCCCTGCGTGGCACAGTCCTGAGCCTCTGGAGCTGCTCACGGTGCCACCACTGCTGATCCAGTCATTTTTCTGCCAACAGTCACTTCCCAGTGGGTCTCTTCACCAGGCTTCAGCCTTGTGTCTGATCATCCCTGTGCCTCAAGCCCAGGGTCCTGCTGCTAATGAAGAAGAGGACGAGGCTTTTGTACAGTGACACAGGGAAGAGGGACAGAATGGGAGACTGGCTGTCATCCGAGATATTTGGAAAACAGCTTTCTTGTTTGACCTCAGATACTCTTGCAGTTGTTCAAGCAGTACGTTGTCCTGTTGGGATCTGCAACATGCTAAGATCATCACAATATCAGAGGTCAATATTCAGCCTATGGTTTTACATACTTTTAAGCTGAAAGCAAAAATTCTTTATTCCTGCTGCAGGAAACCTTCACAGTGGAAATCATCAGGCCAAATGTAATAAAAAGCTCTTCAGACTTGGGAAGGCCTGGAGGTTATAGCTTGCAAAACTCACACTGCAGTTGGTGTTCAGCTGTCTGTAACCTGCCTGGGTTACAAACTCAGCCACGTTGTGCCTAACATTTTGTTTGTAAATCTGGAGATCTGAACTTCTCTCTGTTCCCTGATTTTTGTTGTTTTTTGACAGATAACACACAGAACATCTACCGGGTCAGCCCAGACGGGTCTCTGAGAGTCACCTTTGCCAGTGGAATGGAAATCACGCTCAACACGGAACCTCACATTCTAGCAGGGGTTGTCAGCCCCACGTTAGGGAAGTGCAATATCTCCCTTCCTGGAGAGCATAACTCAAATCTCATTGAATGGAGGCAAAGGAGGGAGCAGACCAAAGGCAATATCTCTACGTTTGAGAGAAGGCTAAGGGTAAGGCTTCCTCTTGTGTAAGTGCGGTGTTCCCTTTGAAAGTCGTTGAACTAAAATCATGTTGAAATGTTACACTTTGTAAGAACGAAAATTTTATATCAATGGTGGGCCCCAGCCATGAATTTCAAAACCAAACTCTTCCGACAGTCTCAGGGATGTTTGATCTCTCTTTGATTTTGATTTTAAGACTTGACCTTAAGACATAATTACTTTTCTTTCTTCCTTTTATTTTTCAACTAAGAACTTGATTATGGCTTTGGAAGAAGCTGTGAGCAAAGGACAATGAGTAGTTACTCTGGCACAGCAGCAAAGTTGGAGCCACATTTGCCTCTCTCAGATCTATCAACCTTCTTTGTTCTGAGGGAGCAAAGGGGTGCCGGCCGCTGCCAGGGCAGAGGCTCTTGCAGGAAACACTTTGGGTGTCCTGGCCAGTGCCTTTCCTGCAACTCAGAGTGATGTAGAGCCTCCCTGTGTATCCACACAGGCTGTGTATTAATTCTGCCCTCTGCCTCATGCTCTCAAACCCCCCAGCTCCCTCTGGCTGAGTTACACCACGGCTCCAAGAATGGCTTGCTTTAACATTGCATCCTTGGTTTATTTTTACCTATGAGTACAATGACAGATGGTCAACATTTAGCATTTAATTACATAACACCATGGCTCAAAGAGATTGCTACTTTGCTAAGCAGGTTTTTTATGAAATCAGTTCTGGTTTTCACATGAATGGCACTTAAAATGCCTGTACCAATAGTACAACTAGGAATTTTGGCCTTAAATATATTGTGTTATTGACTACAACCTTTCTAGATAGGAATTGTGTCTGAAGGAACACCTCTTTAGCTCTGAAAATATAGAGATGGTTATTAAAATCTCTGGATTGTCAAAACCACCAAAACCAAAACCATCTCATTTTGATTATGAGATACTATAGATTTTTTTTTTTAAGTGTCCCATATGTTTGCTTTTCAACTGCTCAATCAAAAATGCAAGACTTGGAAGATCTGGCCAGGCGGGGCACTGTATGTAAAACACCTGTTTGAAAGGGCATTGTTCAGATTTGACAGTCACAGTTACTTTTTAGGATCTTGCAAGCAGGCAAGATCTTTTAGTTCTTCTTGCCCACCTTCTGCCTTGTTCCTCTCTAAATTAGTGCAAGGCCTCATAGCCCTGTCTTGGGAGGCAGCTGAACTTAGCACTGTGACAAACATGTTAAGATGGCACGATCCAAACTGTGGCTTCCTTGGCTCATGTTGCCTAGTCAGTTGGAGACTTTCTGTGTGACTTTGTGCTTAAATAATAGAATGGCACATTTTTCTACAAGAATCTAATAAGATCTTAAACAGAAAGGATGTAGTCAGTCATCTATTCTGCTTACTTTGCCAGGGACTGGTTGTTCATCACAATTGTATTTAATACAATTACTCCATCTTGCAGAGTTTCCGCACTATACAGTTTGTATTTTCTATTGTTGAAATTGATTGCAGTTTCTTTTAACTCATTTTCACTTGTTTCTATGTGAACCTTAACACTGCCTGGCAAAAAAGAAAAAAAAAAAAAAAGGAAAATCACAAATTGGTCAGGATTAAATGCATTCTGGCTGGAGGCATAAGAAGTTCATTGAAATATTACAACCCTGAAGGTATCCAGAGGTCAGCTGATTGACCTACCTCTGGAATAGGCTGTTGGTGCACATAACCACTCATGTATTCCTCCTCCTTCCCCTTCACCTTCCTCCAGAGAGAGGATGGAAGGTGAAGGACAAGCATAAGAACAATTTTGGTATGCTGATGTCTTTTACTCTTTGTGCTTCCAAAAGTATGCACTTGCAACACAGCTCTTGAACGTGGCATTGTTATTTCTGCAAGCTGTGGTTTTTTATACCTATCCAAGATCAAGAGGACTTACGAATTGTCCCTGCCTGCTCAGAAGGACAAGCCAGCTGCCTGTATTGCAGTTCTGACTGTACTGACTCCCTTGGCTGTACTGAGCTCTAGGACAGTCACGCTGAGCTGTCAGGGCAAGGCTGGAGGGAACCTGGTGGGATAGCACAGCTTCCTCTAAAATGAGGATTTTAAAGTGTAAAGGAGGAGAAATGTTAGAATCATAGAATCATTTATGTTTGAAAAGACCTCTAAAATCACCAAGTTCAATTGTATTCTGCACAAAGGAGGCACCATGTAAATAGGCACAAGAGAAAGGGACAGATGGACTACTGAGGTGTTAATACCATGAAGAAGAACTTTGGAGAGTAGCAGAAATATCTGGATTGTGGAGTTCGTCTTTAGCACTGAAGTGCTTGCATCGTATGCTGTTGCAATGGAGATTCAGTGGAGATGAAAGGAGCTGAGACAGTGCAGCAAAGAAATCTACCCAAAGACAGCTCTCTTTTCTTGGTGATTATAGGAAATGCAGCACAACAGGAAAAAAAGTGCCATCCTATAGTGTGTTTGAAACAGTACATCAAATAATGAAATGGATTTAGGACTTACTGTGGACAGATGCTTGATTACTGCTGGGAAAAAAAATGATCATTGAAAGTCCTTATGCTGGATGAGACTCTGGACAGACCTTCTGAAAACTTTTAGTGAGTTATATTTTTAAAAGAAAGTATTTAAACACTTAATATGCCATGCCTGGCACAATAGGAAGTGTTTTAGAAAGCTTGCAATGTAGGGCAGAAAGAACTATGCTGAACTTTGAAAATATATGTAAAGAAAAGCCCTGGGGATTGGAGCAGTTCTCAATGGAAATGAACAGACTTGCAGGAGCCCTCAGTTAAAGAAAAAAAAACCCAGCACAATGGAAGAGTTTTCTGAGAAAGAAAAAGAAAGCACAGAAATGAGGTATAAAGAAGTTGCTTAGAAATCAGTTCTGATACCATTAGCGAAACAAACGGCTTTGACTTCTAAAAGGTATAAATTAGAAGGCAGGTAGCCAGGGATGAGATAAAGGATGACCTACTTGAAGAGAAGAAAGAGAATAAAGCTTTTCCTTTTCTGCCTGGCCCTAACTTTTTTTAATTCTAATAGCAATTAGCAACCATCTTGAAAGCATGTCACTCTATTAGTGTTATTTCGTTTTGAAAAGAGGCCATTGTTAGCATGTTCTGAATAATGCTGGAAACACGGGGTTTTTAAAAGTAGGATTTCTGCATGGTGTGAATTCCCTGGTCTGGAAATAGGGCAGAAATGAGTAAGTTAACTGAAATACTAGAACAGTCATCTGACTTTATCTCAGGGTCTAAATCAATGTGGAAACCAGAAATTAACCACAGGTTTCCTTTAAGTGCAGAACTGCTTGCCCCAGCACTTTCTGAACGTATATAAAACAGTCTGTGGGCACGTATGCATTTTATATTAATAATAAATCTATGTACAATCAGGCATTTTAACATCAATCTTAATCTAGCAAGACTTCTTTTTTATCAATTGAACTGCTATTTTAATTGACTTCTAAAAATGAAGCAAAGACTGCTGTAAAATCTGATGAGCATGATGCATAGTAACACACTGATTAGAATGCAGCACTGCTCCCTCCTGACTTTTGCATAACTTGAGGAACTTGGCTTTGGATGCAGTCCAGGTTTTATTAACTGAATGTCTACAAAATTGAAAATTGAATGCTTGGCCAGTCTTACTTATTTTTGCACTTTTGTTTTTGTTTTTTTTAATAGCAACAACAGAAGTAACTCACTGGCCTCAGTTCAAATGTCCTGCAGATACAGGCTTTGACAGCCATGTTCATTATTGCACTTAGCAAATGATCTCCCTTTATTTACCAGTCTTACAGCAAATCCTAAAGATGGGACCAAGTCCTCTGCCAGGGTCTATCAGTTTACATTGGCTCAAAGCAAAACACAGACAAGGAAAGAATGCAGTTATCCCATCTGACTTACACATCAGACAAGGTGGACAGGGTACGCTCGGAAATGAAATCAAAAGAAGTGCACGTTTATGTGATACTTACACTGCAAAATTTCCAGCTAAAAAACTAATGGAAGCGGAGTCAACAAATGTTTAAAAAATACAGAACAAATATATCTTTTATGCACTTCTAACATTATTGAGTCAGCTGAATTTTCTCCCTATTTTCATCAGCTGATATTTCAACCTGACATTGCTTTCAGAAACCAGTTTTCCCTGGCTCGTAGCAGAACACAAGGTCCAGCCACTCTCGGGGGCTCCTTACTATGGTTTATGTATCTTGGAGGAATCGTCTTCGTGAAGCCACTGGGATTTGAAATCAGCTTGCCAATAGCAACATTGAGTTCTCCTACCCATTTATGATCCTGTCTTGCCTTCAGAAAGGTGTTTAAATTAACTTTAATATAAGAAAGTAAACAAATGAAACATAAAATGTGCAATATAAGGGAAGTATTTTAACCTTAACTCTGTGAGTTTTCCATTACTGCTGCTTTCCACTTTGCTGCTAATTCTGCCTCTGTTTGGTTTTCGTTCTTATTTGTTGTATAGTCTCTGAAATTCAGATTGCAAGCAATTTGTATTCGAGCCTCTTCTTTCTCCTAACTGCACTCCACAATGATAGTAATAGCAATAAGAACATTAAACATGTACATAGACCATACATGAATATGACATAGGGTATACCTCCTGCTTGCTTTTCAGTTATTTTGCCACCAAGAGGATTTGTTTTCAGAAATTTTAATAAGTTTGCTAAAAACTATATTATATTAAACTTAAACCATCAGTCTGTATACAAGCAAATGTAGCTGAACTGAACATCACATTTTACTTGGGCTCCTTAACTATCATTAGAGCATAAATTGTAATAGTTACAGCAGTCTACAGGGGTATATAGGTATTTTACAGCTATTGTAAATGAACACTATTAAAGTTAGACATGTGTGTATATAAAACCCCAGAAATGGTAGTTGAAGAAAGAACACCTGCTTCTTCTAGATTCTCAGATTATTTTGTATCTGAAAACAGAAAGAGAAAAAAAAAAAACGTTCCTTCTAATCACATCTTGAATTATTAACCAGGGTTCATTAACCATTTCCTTCACGGCTGTGCCTCCAGGTCTCAGAGAGGAGCAAGCACTGAGCCACGCTCTGTGCTGACACCTGCACTGGTGTTGTCTGTGCTGTAAGGAAGTTGTTCATGGGAATGGAGCGATCAGATAAAACGTAGTAGATTAATGCAAGAAGCACATTGAGCGTTGATCTGAAAAAGACATGTCAATGAACAATATTTTATGGTTCCCTAAATTATATCTCTGCTTTAAATGGTGTTTAATAGAGATTGCCCAGTGACTGAATGATGTAAAGAGGCAGATGATGATAGCACTGGATAAATGTATTTTGTCTTCATGAATCTGACTCAGTTTTGAACTTGAT
This sequence comes from Orthonyx spaldingii, assembly GCA_013397795.1. NCBI lineage: Eukaryota > Metazoa > Chordata > Aves > Passeriformes > Orthonychidae > Orthonyx > Orthonyx spaldingii. The sequence continues at coordinate 266,398 of VZTJ01003169.1, forward strand.
TTCAAACTGAGCATTGGGCTGCTGCCCATCTGTCAGACGCAAGTTGCCGGTCCCAGATGTGGTGAGAGCTGCAACAAGGAATGTGGCTGGTACCAGGCACCGCTGCTGCTGCTGGCTTTCGGGAGCCTGGGAGTGGCGTGGTTTTGTGAGGAAGCATGAAGACACTGGTGAGCAGGGTCTGCAGGAGCTGCAAGCACAGCTCTGCCCTTTGCAGCATCAGGATGTGACCTGGGCTGTGAGGGCTGTCCCAGAGCAGCAGCTGACCTGTCAGCGTTAATAGAGCTCAAGAGAGGACGTGAGGTAATAGATCTTTCTTAGTTTGTGGGCTTAACTACACATCTTTGGCTGGAATCAAGAAGTTCATCCACAACTGAGCAGAAAGAAGAAAAATTCAGGAAAAGGTGAGAGCAGAGGTGAGGGTTTAGCATATGGAAACATCCTGTAATGCTAAATATAATAACACTGAATGCAAGGAACAATTTTTTTTGATCCTTCCATTTCTCATCTGAATCTTTTCTATTTTCTTTTCTTCAGTAAGGCCAAACTCACGATGTTAAACCATTGCTCACTTTGATTAGGGCTGACACAGACGTGGCTGTGTTGGGTGTATTTAGGATGCATTGTGTTCTTACCTTACTGTACCTTTGTGTTCAGACCCACAACAGAAACCTGCTCTCCATCGACTTCGACCACGTAACCAGAACAGGAAAGATTTATGATGATCATCGCAAATTCACTCTTCGAATTATGTATGACCAGACAGGACGCCCCATTTTATGGTCCCCCATCAGCAAGTACAACGAGGTCAATATCACTTATTCACACTCTGGATTAGTCACCTATATCCAAAGAGGAACCTGGACTGAGAAAATGGAGTATGATCCAAGTGGGAACATTGTTTCCAGAACATGGGCAGATGGTAAAATATGGAGTTACACATATCTAGAAAAGGTAAATTATTTTAAAAGTGGGGTTTTTGCCAAGGCAAAAAAAAAATATTTGGGTTTATTATATTTATTTATTATATTATATTTTGAACTATGTTACAATGTTGCCTCTTGCAAGATATTTAAGACTTTTAAAACAGAAAATGCCTAGAATTACATAACTAGATAAAAATGTCTCTGGATATGCTCAGACCTACATGTCACCTGCTCAAACTTGACATACTTTAGTTCTGAAGAAAGTTATCAGCACCTCAGGTTTGTTTAATTGGTAGGTCAAAACAACTTTCTGGTCTCAGTCCAAGTTCAAGTGAACAAAGAACACCCTAACTGCTGAAAATCATGTTGCTGCTATGGATAACAGTCAGAAAGATAACACTCCTGAAAGAGAACTTTTTTCTCCCCACAAACACACTTCTTTTAAGCCAAAATTAGGAGCCTGTGAGTACAAGCTTACCTATTCAGTGCTGCATTTTGAACAAGGGGTTGAACCTGTGAGGAGAAAGATTACTGCAGTATTTCTGGGGGCCATTTGGGGGGAAATATTATTATGAAGTGAGTTATTGCTCTGCTTTTGTAGTGACTTGGCATCTAAATTCCCTGAATATTGTAAGTTCCGTTTATGTCTAGAGGTAATGGTCACAAAATGTGGAGATAAATATTGTACAAACCAAACATCTTCATCTGTAGTAACATTTTGTTTGGTCTTGTCTTTCAAAACCAGAAACCCAATCTGTATTTTTGAAGCTTTCAGAACTCAGTGCAAACTCGTATTCAGAGTTTTTTAAATAGCAACATCTTGGACTATCCAATACACCCTAAGTTAGCAGAACATTTTCTCTGAACCTGTAAACCACAGGAAAAGGCTATGGGGGGTGGGGAGCAGGAGAGGTAACATTGATAGGAGGTATTACTCACAGGAAATCCAGTGACTTTGAAGTTACTTGTATATTAAAGAGTTCCAAATGTGTACTTTTAAGATAAACTGTGCTGTACTTATTTTGAATGTATTTAAGCTTGATCCTCAAAAAACTTAAATCTAACCAAGTGAAAAAAAACGATCAAGACTGGAGAATGCATAAAAATGTGATTCCTCCTTGTCTGCATGCAGTGTGGTTCTTGCATGTGTTAACAAGATTGGCAGACCCCAGGAGCTTCAGAAGTTTGCTTCAGATAGATTTGTCAGGGCTTTTTTTTGTCTGTATGCTCTTTTGCAAATTACAAGTAAACAGGCATTTTCTACAGCTTTCAAATATTTGGGCAATGTGCCTTTTGGAGGAATCTCTTATTTTTTTCTTTGGACCTAATGGACTGTAATTTTGGAAAGATGTATGCTACTTATCTTTCCAAACCATTTTGTCTGTTCTTAGTTTATGATGAGTTCATAAATAAATTCATATAACTTAACACTATTATTCTAGAGTTCTACACTAAGGGCCAAATCCTGATCTTGTAGAAGCAAGTGGCAAAAGCTTACTGGTTCAGGTAGTATCTTGTGTAATGCTGTAACTTGTCATTAAAATTATGGAAAGTCATTCACACCATGGACAATAATCTCCCAGCTATTTAATGTACTTTCGTGACTGTTGTTCCTTGTGCCAAAGAAAGATGAATTCATTGTCAAAATTAGACAATGAAATATAACTGTGGCTCCATTAAAGTCAATAACTCGTTGTGTTAATTATGTAATGATTGCTAAAGGTTGTCTGAAGCTTTGTAAGACCCAATCCAATTCCTTACATGAAAAAAGATCAATTATATAGGTCGCTTCCAATTCATAGTTATTTAATTCCTCATTTTTAGCACTTGATGAGTTAATTGCTCATCTTCAAAAAGCTCTACCCCTTACAAAATCAGCTCAAATAATTAAGGTTTTAAAAAGCACTACAACATTAGCGTTGTAAATAATTCTTACTGATGGGATTCAGTTCCTCTTGTTTTGGTCACTTTTCTCAATTAGTTAATGCTGTTATAAAATCTCCTGAATACTCCACGCTCGCTTCCAAAATCTGGCATACAAAACATCTGAGTGGCTGTGTGTGTATGCTGGACAGAAATGACATCTAGTGGTGGTGCTCAGCATTTGTCTATTCCCAGCAGAGCTCCCAGTAATTGCCATTGGCTGTTTGTCTTGATGCACCATACGGCATCAATCATTATGTGGTTGACCAGGCTCTGGGTGCTTTAATAAAATGACAGCTTTTTGGATGTTTTATGAGCTACCCTCTGAAATCCTTTAAAACAATTAGAACCCAATTTGTGCAGAGTTGAAAAATCTATTGTAATATTATTAGGATGAATGGGGAATTAATTTTTTTTTTCTCTTTATGGTATCCTCTAATAGGCTTGAGAGGATACTAAGTCTCCAGCCCTTGTACTGTCTATCTTTTTACTATCCTGGACAAAAGCGAAAAAGCCACAAAGTGCTGTAAAAATGGCACACAGGGGCACTAAAGTTATATTGGGGATGTTTCTGATCTTGTTATTCATACTCTGTCAATGGCAGACAGCTTAAAAACAGGCACGGGAGCAGTATATAGAGAGAGGCATCACAGCAGTGCTAGGAGAGAGTTCAGCCAGTGTTTTACTGCAGACTGGAGACTCTTGACTGAAGGTGGAAACAAAATAAACGCGGTGCATGTTGGAAATGGTTGGCGGAGCAGCAATAAAGCGATCAGACAAAGCTCAGTGTGGTTTGTCGTCACCCGTTGGCAGAGGGTGACCTGCAGTGGCATATGTTGGTGCTCTCTGGCTGATGTACAGGTGACAGATGTCTTTTGCCAAAGGCAGGAAGAGACACATCTTGGGCAGGCAGGGGGCTGGGGATGCAGAGAGGGTGGCCAAGGCTGAGCCTGTCTCTGGCCCTTTGAATGGGCAGTTGGTTTATTTGTCAGAGAAAAGTGGCTCGGGGCCAGTGTTACTTAACACGTAGCAGGGCTGAGCTTATGGTGTTTCCTTCCCAGAGAAGATTTTTGAGCTTAGAAGGGAAAAAGTCCTATTTTTCTGATTTCTTTCCCCAATACTCTATGACAAAGTAGTCACACTGCTCCACGTAAGACTTTGTTTTGCATGATGTCTCAATCCTGCAGAAGCCTGACAAATTTGCTTATGTGCCTGGTAGGTTTGAGCTGTGGGCTAAGAGCTGGGCAGTGCCAGTGCTCCAGCACAACTCAGACAACGCAAGGGATGTGCAGTTCTCTGCTCCAGCCAAGCTGCTTGCTAGAGCTGGGGGAAGGTTGCAGTGTTCCCCCATGCATTTTCATTCTGTGTTTTCATCATCCTTGTTTCAACAGTGACTATTCACCAGCTGGCTTGTGCTCTGTGACACTGTGACTTTACGTGGTGGGTGAGAAGGCGTACAGAACCAAACTTTAATTATCAATAGAAAAAGTCTGCTGTGCTTGCACATTCATCTGCCAGATAAGCAAACCAGATTTTGTTAACCAGTCACAGATAACCAACACAGGGCAAATACCAAATGCTCATATAGAAATTATATTCTTTGTAAACATTAAAAATAAACAATAGAAGTAGTCACACCAAAGTATCTGCAGACTATTTTCATCCATCTGTAAGCGTGGAGATATTATGAACTCTGGGGCGATGCATATTTAGAAGAAGATATAGAGGAAAAGGGGTAGGTCTGTGCTGGAGATCAGCAGAATGCCAATAAAAGCTTAACACCTTGTACATGCACAAAGTTTCCCCTTTGCAGCTCCTCTAGACACATCTGCTAATGCAGATGCTCTGTCTGTGTGTGAGGAAGAGGTTCCCTCTGTTTTTGCTTCCTGAGAGGGTGCCCTAAATATTTCAAAACAACATAGCAAGTCAGCATGAGGCTGAAATGCTGCTGAGAGCCACATCTGCCTTCCAGTTTGGAGGCCCTTACCTCTAGACTTATTGTGGTTCTCCTCCTGTTTTGTACCACCTTGCTGGCCAAGTCTCCTGGAGCTGAAAGCTTCACTTGGAATTGTACAGACAGTAAGAGCAAACTACAAGAGTGTGTGGTTGTTTCAGCGTTTCCATAACCTTCAGGCACTCACTAGATGGATGCCCATGTGCTTGACCAGCTCCTGACCGTGCCGTTGCTGTTTGGTTGCAGTCGGTGATGCTGCTGCTGCACAGCCAGCGGCGCTACATCTTCGAGTACGACCAGTCGGAGTCGCTGCAGTCGGTGACGATGCCCAGCATGGTGCGCCACGCCCTGCAGACCATGCTGTCCGTGGGCTACTACCGCAACATCTACACCCCTCCGGACAGCGGCGCCGCCTTCGTGCAGGACCTGGCCAGGGACGGGCGGCTGCTGCAGACCTTGTACCCCGGCACGGGCCGCAGGGTCCTCTACAAGTACACCAAGCAGTCCCGGCTCTCCGAGATCCTCTACGACACCACGCAAGTCACGTTCACTTACGAGGAGTCTTCTGGGGTTATTAAAACAATACATTTAATGCATGATGGGTTCATCTGTACCATCAGATACAGGCAAACAGGTTTGTCTAACTGTGACTACTTTGCCAAAGTTTTTGGCTCCTTAAAATGTGACACTCATTCCTCATGTGCAACACCCTGATCCTGCACTTACCTGGCATGAAATTCCATTATTTTTATGTCTACAAGTTCTTACCTGTTTTATGTTTCAATAGAATGTGTATATCTCTGGGTCCATGTCCGTAGGTGAATATAGCTGTCCCATTTGAAATACAGCTTTCCTTTTATTGCTTGGTATGGAATAGCTCTTAGAATATTTTGGGGTTTTTTATTCCTCTGTGTGGATATTTGCTAAATACTAAATCAAGTTGGTTTATTGTTTGTGTTTTCAAGTTTCCTTGTTTCCACTGTATATAACATAAATTCAAAAGGACTGTTTATATGAGGAAGGAAATCACCATGTGAAATAAATTTAGTTTAGAATTATCTTATAAGTAAATAGATATCATAATTATGCATAAAACAGCATTCATTTAAACAAATATTAATAACATATAAATAATTTGTAGAGCAAGCATTAATGAAGGTTTGTGAGAGAATAATCTAACATATTGTTAGTTAATGGTATATTCTGAGACAGCTCTAAGGAGTAGTAAGGCTAAAGGGTATATTTGAGGTCATGGCCTGTCTGTCCTAGATCTGTAGGATAAGTAAACCAGAGGCATAATTCATTATTTTTCTTGATTTTCCTCTTTCCCTTGTTTTTTTCGGACAGGTCCACTTATTGGTCGCCAAATCTTCAGGTTCAGTGAAGAAGGGCTTGTAAATGCCAGATTTGACTACAGCTATAACAACTTCCGTGTCACAAGCATGCAGGCCATGATCAATGAGACGCCCCTTCCCATAGACCTGTACCGTTATGTCGATGTTTCTGGCAGGACGGAACAATTTGGAAAATTCAGTGTCATTAATTACGATTTAAACCAAGTTATAACCACCACTGTGATGAAACATACCAAAATCTTCAGTGCCAATGGTCAGGTGATTGAAGTACAGTATGAAATTCTCAAGTCTATTGCTTACTGGATGACCATCCAGTATGATAACATGGGTCGCATGGTGATCTGTGACATACGTGTGGGTGTAGATGCCAATATAACAAGGTATTTTTATGAATACGACGCTGATGGTCAGCTCCAGACTGTGTCTGTGAATGATAAAACCCAGTGGCGCTACAGCTATGACCTTAATGGCAACATCAACTTGCTGAGCCATGGGAACAGCGCGCGCCTCACTCCTCTGAGATACGACCTGAGAGATCGCATTACCAGGCTCGGGGAAATTCAGTATAAAATGGACGAAGATGGTTTTCTCAGGCAAAGAGGCAATGAGATCTTTGAGTACAACTCTAATGGTTTGCTGAACAAAGCGTACAACAAAGTGTCTGGCTGGACTGTGCAATACTGTTATGATGGTCTTGGAAGACGAGTTGCAAGCAAATCAAGCCTAGGACAACACTTACAGTTCTTTTATGCTGATCTCTCCAACCCAATAAGAGTTACTCACTTGTACAATCACACTAGCTCGGAAATAACATCCCTATATTATGATCTGCAAGGTCATCTCATTGCAATGGAATTAAGCAGTGGAGAAGAATATTATGTTGCTTGTGATAACACTGGGACACCTCTAGCTGTGTTTAGCAGTCGGGGCCAAGTCATAAAAGAAATTTTGTACACCCCATATGGAGAGATCTACCAGGACACTAATCCAGATTTCGAGGTTATCATTGGTTTTCATGGAGGACTCTATGATTCTCTTACTAAATTAGTTCATCTGGGTCAACGGGACTATGATGTCATTGCTGGTCGGTGGACAACACCTAATCACCATATATGGAAGCACCTGAATGCTGTCCCACAACCATTTAATCTCTACTCGTTTGAAAATAATTACCCAGTTGGCAGAATCCAAGATGTTGCTAAGTATACAACAGGTAAAAGTAACCTGTCTCTCATGAAAATGTCTCTCAGAAAATAAAACTTTTTCTCAAATTGTGGTATGGATTCAACATTCCAGAAATCTTCTGCATACAAAAAAATCTCAAATCTGTTGAAGTAATTTCTTTAATAGATTGCGTCTCAGTGAACTTGATTTGTTTTCTTTAACATTTATGGTAACCAAGAAAATAATTAATAGCTTCTTCTGTTGCTTTTCTCAGTGCTAAAATTAGGGGAAGAATGGATGCAGCTTAATTTGAATTTTTTCCATTATAAGTAGATAGAAGGAACACTATTGATTTGAGTATAGCTATGCTTTGTAACCAGATAATTTCTTTGCTACAATAAATGCTGTAGCTAGTACAGGAAACATAAATTGATGTGAAATCATTATTTCTGCATAGTTGGAATTTCTGCAGACTGTTCTCACTTTTTCTAGGATTTATGTGCATTTTTGCCAGTACCCTTTTCTTGTTTTGTAGACATTGGAAGTTGGCTAGAGCTGTTTGGTTTTCAGCTGCACAACGTGCTGCCTGGGTTCCCAAAACCAGAGATAGAAGCTTTGGGGACAACATACGAACTTCTACAGCTTCAAACAAAAACCCAGGAGTGGGATCCTGGAAAGGTTAGCAAACATTCTCTTCAGCTGCTTCTAATACTAAATTAAGGAGTTTTAATAGAAAATATTGGATATTTTCCAATATTGGGTATTGATATTGGATATCAAGGAAACAATGTGACTATATCTTTCAACGTAATAGGGAAGGCAAATTGTTTAAGAATGCTAGAAACTTTAATGTTTTCTATTATGTACTGGCATCAGAGTGGAGGAGAGGTTTAAGAAGCTTTTAGCAACACAGTGAAGGCAGCTATTTAGAGAAAATATCCAAATATGAGGCGCAGCATAGGCAAAAGGGTAAAAGTGTTTGTGTGAATATTGAAAAAACCACCAAAAATCTTGTGGAATTAAAAAACTAGAACAACAGATTTTCATCTTTGTTAGCAAAGATGCCACAAACACTGCAATATCACTGAGGGTATAAACAGCTTTACAAGTCAGTACCTCTGTATAATTATTGCGGGAAACAGAAATGCTGCTATGAATTTGTTAGGGGTCTGTAAATCTTAGCCTTACTTCAGGGCTTATTTTCAGTAACGAAGAGCCAGACAGCAGCTATCAGAGTTCAGCAATCAATGTGACTGCAACAGGACCAACTACCGATATTCTGAGCGGGCATTCACATTTTGCATATGAGCATCTGTTAACAAAGAAATATGATTTTGTAATGATGCCTTTCCTCTATTGTAATCAAGAAAGGGAAGCATAAAGCATTGAGAGTTCATATTCATGTTGCCAGCACCTAAGAAAATTACCATCCACCAAGTGCAGAAGGCTGGAGGGTCAGAGCTCATGCCAGATATAGGAGCATGTCCATGGAAAGTTGTCACTGAGATGTTAAGCTTTTCCAAGGCACAGAAAAGTTGTAGTCATAGGTATAGTGTTAAAAGACAAAGAGAGGGTTGGAGTGAAGTTTCTTCTAGCCTCTGTGGGGAGCAAGATCTACAGATGTGACACACTTGCCTATTGTTCTAGTGTCTCAAGACCTTCACAACCTGTTTTCTTAAAAGAATGGGCTATAGAATTCATTACTGTGGTTCTACAGAAGATGTAATTAAACACACAGAGACTAAGCAGAGCATCATGAAAGGGCATAGCTTTGAATTCAGGTTTCCCTGAACTGCTAAGGGCTGAAAACCCAGCCATCAGAGTAACAGTTCAAGGGGAAGGAAAAATAAAAAGAACAAATACAAAAATAGTATTTGTGATAAATATGTTTCCATTTCCTAGAAATAAAGGAGTCCAAGAGACAGAAAACACTACTGTAAGTAGTGCTTAAAAAGCCTGCGCGTATGCCCAGGTTATGTAGGTGTGCACGATACATTCCAAACAAACTGAAGATCCATTCTAAGCAATTAAGAGAAGAGTAGGGTGAGATACTGTAATGAACTGCAAGGTACCTTGCCTGCAAACTTGATTGATTGATATTTTCTTTTGCAGACAATCCTTGGCATTCAATGTGAGCTACAAAAGCAACTCCGAAACTTTATATCCTTGGACCAACTTCCTATGACACCCAGGTATACTGATGGCAAGTGTTCTGAAGGAGTGAAGCAACTGCGATTTGCAGCTGTTCCTTCAGTATTTGGAAAAGGCATCAAGTTCGCTATAAAGGATGGTATAGTGACAGCTGACATTATCGGGGTGGCTAACGAGGACAGCCGGCGCATTGCCGCCATCCTCAACAATGCTCATTACCTGGAGAACCTGCATTTCACCATTGAGGGCCGGGACACCCATTACTTCATCAAGCTGGGCTCTTTGGAGGAAGATTTGGCCCTGATCGGCAGCACCGGCGGGCGCCGCATCCTGGAGAACGGCGTCAACGTGACGGTGTCGCAGATGACGTCGGTGATCAACGGCAGGACTAGGCGCTTCGCCGACATCCAGCTCCAGCACGGCGCGCTCTGCTTCAACGTGCGCTACGGAACCACGGTGGAGGAGGAGAAGAACCATGTGCTGGAGATAGCCAGGCAGCGAGCCGTGGCTCAGGCCTGGACTAAGGAGCAGAGGCGGCTGCAGGAGGGGGAAGAAGGAATTCGGGCGTGGACAGATGGAGAGAAACAGCAGCTTTTAAGCACTGGGCGGGTACAAGGCTACGATGGATATTTTGTTTTATCTGTGGAGCAGTATCTCGAACTTTCTGACAGTGCCAATAATATTCACTTCATGAGACAGAGTGAAATAGGCAGAAGGTAACAAAGAAAATCTCTGCCTTTGCGTCACCAAAGACTGCCTGTTTTTAAACGTAAAATGGTTTATTGTATTGGTTTTTCTAGATCAGAACTCTGTATATATATAGAGGAAAAAACATATCCAACTGCCTTTAAATGTGACAGAAGATGGTATTTTAATATCGTTTGTTTAACTCTTTGAGAGATGACAGTGACAATTTTTAGTTCTTGTGTGGCAGTATTCAAAAATTTCAGAAGCAGAGTCCTGCGAGCCGAGCGGCGCGACCTGCGCGCGAGGTGCCCGGGGTGACACCGCACAGCCCTGCGGGGTAGGGGCGAGCGCCACGTGCTCTGCCTTCTCCTAAAGAAACACGACATTTTTGTTGTTGTTGATTTAATAATTCACCAGTTATATAAATGGTTACAGAGCCTGATTCTGCAACCCATATTTACTGGATGGTTTTTATCCCAGTGAGATCTCCCATAAATTCAAGGGATTGCATACAGAAACCAGACTGTGTATGGAAACTTCGCAGCTGCTCACCAATCCCACACATGTTCCTCACAGTTAAGAGCTAAAGGATTTTCTAACCTGGGAAATCTGACTTGGGTTGGATTCAGTACGTACAAGGATGTCCCCTATGGCCTTTGCTTGGTCATGGCCGCCCCTCAGCCGCTCCATGCTGAACATCACATTGTGTCCCCTCGTGCATGTCAGGCCTCTCTCCCAGGGTTTCCCTCGGCACTGGGATACACAGAGCTGCCAGTCTGCTTGGTGGCTCTGAGTTGGCCAGGGCTCAGTCAGAGATGGGGTGGCTGAAGTGGGCTTAGTGGGCACTTAGTCTTCAGGAGGCTTTCTACTGACATGTGTGCTCCAGGCTGGGCTTTAACCCAGTGCTTTGGGGACAACCCAGCTGGGAGCCCTCACAGAGCAGTATCAGGCCATGCAGGATCAGTCCTGTCTGTAGTCACTGGGCCAGGACTTGTCTTCACACAGATGAGTTGGGAAGTTGCAGTGTTGTTGGGTTTAGGCATCGCGTTCTTTTCATCTCAAATGAATAATCCTGTTGTAGTACTCATTTTTTCGAGTCTGAAGATGATTGGTGGGTTGGGAGTTGATGAACATAAGTGTGGGTAGTAAATATGTTGATAAATGTAGAACATTTCGGGGTTGACTCTTCACTTTTCAGCTCAATATCTAGAGCATATAGAAAAGCATTATATTGCATGGACAGAAATTTTTATTTCCCAAGGTATCATGCACTACTGGCACAGTTACTTCATAGCAGAGTAGGTGATCCTTCCTCCAGCTTGTCATTTTTAAAAGACCTGATTATCAGGAGGTGGGGCGGGCACACAGGGAGGGGGGATGGGCAAGCAGTTTTCCAGAGGGATCTAGAAGTCTTGTTATAGAGCCTGTGTGTCCGTGACAGTGAAGTTATTGCACATTTCTTTCAGAACAGGCATAGTAAATATATTGAAACAATTTTTGCTCATATTTACAGAAGCCAATAAAGTGCATTCTTTATCTTTGTTCCTTTTTTCTCCCAGTTTTCTTTCTTCCTTTGTTTTTGGGCAAGTGGAGCAGACTGTACCTGAGTTAGAGATGAGCCTGAATTGGCATCTGAGACCTGAGCCCCTCCCTGGGGTTTGAGCTCAGGTCTCAGCCTCACCCCATTACAGTCTCTGCCCAGATTCCTTTTGCTCCCTTGGGAGCCAGCACAGCTTTGGGGGTGCAGGATCAGGCTGAGTGGGAGCCTGGCCCCTGAAATCCTCTTCTGTCCCCAGTCAGGGGGAACTGTGGACCAAAATCTGCACATACACATTGTGATCAGGCTCATCATTAACTAATGTACAGAACAGGGAGCTGGCAACATCCAGGTCTGACAGCTCAGATTTCTGTAATTTTCCATACAATCACGGAGAATTTGAATACCTCCACACCAGCCTAAAAATGGACCTTCAAATCCTTGAGCCTCTAATATGCTTTTAATCAATGGAAGAATAATTTATGAATTGTATATAGAGAGTGCATTCATAAATGTGATGATGTATTTTATCACTGATCCAAGATGTCAATATTAGAGTCTATTTTACTTATATTTTAAGCAATTATACTTTTTTGCAATTCACTAATGAGGATCATTTTCAAACTGCTTTAAATATCCATTATAAACAAATATTTGAAGCTATTAGAGTTACCTTGAACTGTGCATTTCTAGTATGTAATACATATTTAGTTAGTTTGTGCCTTTAGTTTCTTAAAGTTATATTTGTATTATATGCAGGAAATGCACTTTGTATTACCTACAGCTGTGGTTTTTAATACTGCCTTGATTACTGTTGTTCTCATGTTATGCCAAAAGGTCAAAGAGTGAAATGTGTTACAAGTTTGTCTTTGAAAGTAGATTTGGCATTTTCCCATTTCCTGGGTGCAGTCTAAGGTACATTTTGAACAATCCTTCTTATGAGTATATGGTTTCATTAAGACTCATATGACATTACATGGCCCAGTTACAAAAGCAAAAAAAAATGCCTTCATCATAACAGTTTCTTAAATTTAGGAAACTAAATATAAGTGTCATGTTGAGCTGACAGTGCTCAAGAAACTAGTTATTGCTGAAAAGCATCGGAGACTGAAGTCGTATTGTAGCTACTCATGGGCCAGCCAGCAGTGATTTGTGAGAACTACATGAACAAATAGCTTTGGACCATCTTGTTCATGAACAGCCTCAGATGGAGGTGGGGAATATTTCAGTCTCCATTTTTTTTCCTTAGTAGTTAGAGCAATTTCTCAGTGGGTTTTTTGGTGGGTTTGGGTTTTTTATATAGTTCTCCTTTTTCTTCCTTTTTTTTTTTTTAATTTTGTATTTTGCACTATAACCTAGAGACCCAGTTGAGAAAAAAGAAAAACAATAGCATGGAAATTTTTACTGTTATTTAGATTGAGTAATTTGATGCTAGCATTCTGCACTGCAAACAAGGTTGTGAAAGAGGGAAAAATAAAATCAAATAATTAAAATAAAGTATAAAATAAATTAAAAATAAAATCCACTGTTGCACACTATCCTGTAGAAAAGTACCTACCATGAGAAATACGTGCTATATTTTTTATGACAGCCAAACAAATAGTGTGTACAAGTAACATTTCCTTTGCTTTCATATTTATTTAGTAAATCTAGAACATTTCAAAGTTATAAATATATATATATATAGATATAGATATCTATGTAGAACATAGCCAAATAAATATATATGAACTGGTCAATGTGCAACTGGGTATACACACCTTGGCTCTTTGGTTTGAGCCCTCTCACATCCCTCAGCTGGGCCCTGGGCAGAGGTGGCCTTGTGCCCTGGCCATGCCCTGGGGTCCCACCCTGCACCCCTGCCCAGGGCTGGGCCAGGGTCAGCAGCGCCTGCAAGGTGAGCGATGGGCGCTGTTGGAAGCCAAGGTGCTGTTCCAGAAGGGAAGGTGGTTTAGGCAGAGGAGCTCATGAAGGAGACAGGCAGTGCCCGGGGGTGTCCGGGCGTTTGCAGGGTGCGGCTGGGGGTGACACCCAGGTGACACCCGGCTCAGGCTGTGCCAACAGCCCCAAGGGTTTCCCATCAAACGCTGACTGTTATTTAAACCTCTCCTTGATACAAAACATTACCAGGTCGAAAGCACCCTGACTGCCAGAGGAATCACTTCCAGGCAGAAACTGGGAATGGTGGAGTTGAACTCACTGTGGATTTGTCTGGGCATTTGTCACCTGCCATTATTTGTCTAAGGAAACGTGTTTGACAATTTCCAGTTTTTCCTTAGATCTCGTGGTGGACTTTAGCCTTTTAATAAATGTTAGTATATCAGATCGTGTCCTTGACAGTATTTTACTTGTATGAACCATGATAAAACATTAAAATCTTCATACTCTTCTAGCAGAAGTGTCAATAAACAAGAACGAGAAGCATAGCATACGATATATGTCAAAGTAATGTTCCTTTTTAACTTTCTCATCAACAGTAAAAAATGTTTACAATGTATGCCAAGATCTTCACTTTCTGTCTAACACCAGTTAGAGGTTCTGATCTTACAGAAATTGTGTTATAATGGCCTCAGCCTCGTTGCTAGGAAACAATAGATCCCAATTTTTTTATTCCTGCTCTAACTCCTGTGCTAAATAGTGACTGGATACTGTACAGGTTTATGTTATATGGCTGCAGTTAAATGGTCTGATGCATTTTGCTCTGGGTTTCAGACCAGAAGCATGCATTTTCTACAAGAACATCCCAGCAACACACTGTAAATATTGAAAGTTAATATATTATGTGTCGATATTTGAAAAAGAAAGTACTTTGACTAATTCATTTTTAAAAAATAAACGTGCAAACTTATGGCATGTGTTGTTGTCTTTGTATACATAAGTTTACATCAGTATTTGAGATATTCTGGTCACGTCAGTAAAAGGTCCTTCCATAGAGCTAAATAAGGACTCCAGCCAATATTGATTGATTCAAAAGTTGGGGGCAGGATATTGCTTAGCAAGATTTAATTTTAATTCTGGTTCACCAAAGTTCATGGTTATAGCTCTGCAGGTTTCACTGCAGGTGAAAGCCAGCTTCCATGCAAAGGTGATTATATTTCATCAAAGCAAATGTGAGAGAGAAAAAAATTCCATTAAATGCCTTTGCACTCTAAGTAACAGAGTGGGTGAAGTCAAAGGTGCTGGTAGTGTGAGTAGCAAAGTTTAAGAATCTCTATGTTCTTTAGAGCTGCCTCAAATAGATGATGATGAATGGCTGTGTGTATCAAAAGTATGTGCCCAGGAAAATAAAACATTAAAAGCCCAGTACATGCTGCAGAGAGGAGGAGCATGTGAATGGAGGGGCACAAGGAATGCTTACGCCTAAAGGAAAGAGTACATGGTGAAAAACCTTGGAGCAGCTGGGTAAGAACCAGGCAGGAGGGCTGAGGCTCTGCTGGATGGATGAGAAGGAAGTGATTCCAAAGGAGTGCTCCAGTAAAAAAGGGAAGAAAACCAGCCTGGGAGACTGTATTGATTTAGTGCTGCAGGAGGGCTGTCACAGCCATAGACAGGGAGCAGGGCAGGGCTTAGGGGAGGCACAGCTGGAGCTGGGTGAGCGTCAGCTCCTGCACAGGAGCAGCGTTGCCTTTGCTGGGGAGAGGGCCAGAGCAGGGGTAACACAGTGAGCTACAAAGCCACCTGCCAGAGCTGGGACTGTGGCAGCGAGGGGCCAGGGGTGGGAGGGCTGGCAGGGGAGCAGGGCGGCAGAGAGGGGCTGAGCCCCGTGGGGCTGGCAGGCTGAAGGAGATGGTGGGAAGGAAGCAGCAGGTGATACTGACATCATGTGGGAAGTCATGCCTGCAAAATGCAGCTGCTGCTCTCTAAAAAAATCTGTAGCTCTTCACACCTAAGTCATTGTATGAAATCTATATAATTTCCATATTACTGTTCCCATAGCCAAGCATCTACTTCTTGTCTCACAGGCACCATCAGCTTCTCTCTGTTTCCACCTTGTTTAAGCCTACAGCAATTCCAGACCCTTGGGTACCCAAAAGAAACAATACAAGCCTCTGTCTTAATAATTTATATCAGAAACTGAAACGACATTCTCAGCTTTAAACAGAAATGGCATCTTCTGGCCTATTTTATGTATTTTTCAGAAGAACAATGCACTTCTGGAGTCAACCATAGTCAAACCAGTTATCCTCAGCTCACTGCATCCCAAAGCAGGCGAGGCTGGTGCTCGTGTGCTGCAGGTTTTCCACATGCAGCCTCAGCCTCAAGTCAATAGCACAGTTCTGTAGGAAACAGCCCCTGGGCAAAGTTCTTCCCACTGCATGTATCCCTACCACCGTGCAATCATCTGCCAGGGATGGTTTCCAGGCACATCTGTTCCTGCCCCCAGGAGAGGCCAGGTGAAGGAGGGCTTTAGACCCAGCGCTTGGAAAGCAGAAGAGCTCCCCGGGAAGGCTGGGGCTGCACACACACACTGCCAGCACCCAGCAGCTCAGCGGGCTTTGGGGAAGCGTGGTTTGTTTGCAGGAGCACAAAGCTGAGAGGAACTGCCAGGGACCAGATGCCGCAGGCTCACAGCAAGCTGGGAAACCTTTAAGGCAGGGAGGAGAAGGGAAAGCTTCACTGGGTGCAAGTGACAGCAAACCAGCCAGTGCATTTGCTGAGTTATGTAACAATTTAAAAACCAGCCTTTAAATATTTCATTAAAGAGGAAGTCATGCTGGATCTACCACTGTATGGCACTGTATGAAGGTAAGACTAATTTCAACCAACAAGCACATATACAAAGAAGGCACAGAGCAACACATGTACATGCAGTGTAAAATATAATGGGACAGTTCACCACAGATGAAATTTGGCCTTCCATTAGACACAAACTGAGTAATGAACTGAAAATGTCACAACCACGTTTGCAGCGGTGTTGCCCATTAGCCCCTGTTAAGACAGGGCTGTTCATTTATTGCATTTATTCCTATTGCTGGTTTACAAGAAACTTGTGCTTCACAGAAAATCTTTTATTGCTTGCACTGTCTCACTCACTCACTATCACACACACAGAGGGGATAAAAAGGTAAACATTTCAGCCTTATCAAATATTGCTTGGAGCATCCCCACCTTGCTGAGTTTGCACTTGCAGCCCACTTAGTTCTGTCACTGTTCACATCCAACTTGCCTTTAGTGAGGTGAAAACTAGGCAGGTGTGGGGCCTCTTACTGTGCCACCAAGCTGCAGGTGGCTGTGTCTTGTGAAAATCAGTCAGTTTTGTTCTCCCTGAATCTGTAGCCTGGCATTTCTGGAAAAAAAGCCTCTTTCTCTCTTAGGAAATATTTTCAGCCTTCCAAGATCTGCAGAAGAGAGAAGTATAGGCATAAAACATAACCAGAGCAACCCAAGGTGCCCATACAATGTTTAAAGGTTGTTTTTTTGTAATTATATATATATTTTTGTAGTCCAACCTACAATCACTGTTAGTCTTGTGCTTTGGAAGGGAGCACGTGGGACTCACATTCTTTTGGTAGTCAGGACTGTTTATGTTTGTTGAAGCATGACCCTTGGTGGCACAAACCAGCCAGCTGGACCAGATGCATCCTCTTTGCACACAAACAAGGCTGGGCCCTAACTGGGGTCCCTCCCAAAGCCCTCAGGAACTCACACAAGCCTATCTGGCAAAAACCCACGTAGTGGTAGTCTGGACTGTGGACTGCAGTGCAACACAGCCCTATCTCCTCAAACACAGCCCTACCTCCTCAAACAAGAAGACTGTAGGATACCCAGTCTGCTCAAAAGTGTTTCCGACTGTCTGCCAGTCCATTAGCACAGTGCCATCACACTTGTTCCACCCCAAGTGCAAAAGGCACATACTCTGAGCTCTCCAGTAACCTCATGCTAACCCTGCACAGCTGACGAGTGCTGTAGATTCAAACCTCCCCTCCAGGAGCCCAGCAGCAGCATAGAAACACACAGATAGGAAAAGAAAAGCTGTCATGCAAAAATAATTTATTTTTTTCCAACTTGTATGCAAGGATGGCTAGTTTCATGTACAGGGAATACCTAAAAGCAAAGAACAAGGCTTTCCACTTCACTGGATCTTCTCGGTTACTCTGTGTGTTACTTGCGCTCTTGGTCATTGGTGAAAACTAGAGGTTTTGTTAGAGAGAAGAGCAGCTGTTTGATGGGGAATCAGTTAGTGAGGATCTTTGTGGTGTCATTTCTGCAATATCTTTAGGAACTGTATGAATGACAAACACACAGCCCACCCAAGGCAAGGACACTTTAATGCAAACAATTCTCCTAAGGTTATAAAAGGGGACTTGCACAATTCTGCATAAATGCCGACCAGAACAAAGCAAAACAGAATCCAAAGTTAAGCAATGTAAAATTAATAACTAATTATTAATTAAGAACTAATCTTGAAGGAAAAAATAGTTTTTACTTGACAGTAAAAAGGGAAAAAAGACATAAAGTATTTAGCAGTTCCTATTTTTTTGTCCTCTCTCAGGAAAAAGCAAAACAAAATCAAAAAATATCCCACCCTAAGTTCAAAGTATTCTGAAACTTAAACTTCTACATCTTGAGCAATAATTGCTATGACATACACATTTCTTCAAATGTTACAAGAAAACTCACAGAGTTGTATTTACTATCAAAAATTTAATTCTGTTTTAAAGCATGGATTAGAGGAGATGCTGGAAGATGTGGTTATGTCACACTTGGGGAGACATCCTCATGATGGCTGCAGGTGGAAGTCATAGCCTTCATTCCTCCCTAAGAGAAATAATCACAAATACATGAACACACGAATGCTGCCAGAAAATGGACAGTCCAGAAGGCTCATACCTCCACGAGCGAGGGTGCTGGTGAGGGAAGGCAGCCCTTGCTGCCATAGCACTCAGGAATACATATTCAAAATCCATTTTCTCATCACATTGACAAGCCATGTCTGTAATGAGCACCCGAGTGACAGTACTTCAATCACACAATAGCAAAGCTAGGGCACATTTTTGGCAATGTCACTGTGCTACCTAGTTCAGGTCAAATATACAAATAAGTCTAAGACTTTTATCCCTGCCACTGTGGATGGCTCTACTCAGCTGCAGCCAAGGTTTCCTCCCCCCCACCAGTACCTGGGGAGTAGTTGGCTTTCACATGGTTGACAACTGGGTTCTGCAGGGGTGTTACAATGCCTTGGTTGGGTTTCTGGAAGGCCAAAATGAGGTTGTGCACTTTCCGAAAGAGCCTCCGGTGGACCCCCGGCGCTGTCTGCAAAGCCAAAGGGGGAGAGGTGAGAAGGGGTGCTGGGTGCCCAGCGCCTGTGCTGGCACACAGGCCTTGTCCCCAGAAACGCACACAGCTCCCAGGGAAGGAGCCAGCCATGGATGTGGCTCCCCTGATGTGCCAGCTCAAGATGAGCCAATGAGCCGCACTGCTCTCCGCTTTCCCCGGGGTGTCCCAGCCTTCCTACACTGAGCAGTTTCCAGCAGCAGGGTGATAGAAAGTTGGAGAAGGGACAATTTCTTAATCACTACAAGAGAAACCGACACTAATTACTCACACTCGCCTGCCACACTAATTAGGCAAACTTACAAGTGACCTTTTGCTATTTCTGACCCTGACTTATTGCAGCCAGTGATTGAACCTCCTTACCAATAACTTCCTAGCCTGTATCAGACAGTTACATTCTAGAAACACAAGTAAGAAAATCTAGAGAGCAACCTGGGCTTACTGCAGAGAGGGAGTCCTCACACCACTAAATTCCAGCAAGGACACGGCCTCTTTACAAACCCTTCTTGGAGCATTCAGTGCTGGCTTATGTGTTCATTGTGTATTCCTGTCTACCTCTTGTACAAAGGCAGCAGCCAAATGTTACCTATTTATTAAAAGTGGGAGTTTTTCTATCTTTCTACATTAGCAACTTTTCAAACAGAATGAAATGAAACTATGTGTGCTTTTAATCAAAAATCCAATGTTTGTGTTAAATCCTTCAGGGCATTCTCATAATCACTCCTCCTCACCAAAGTCAAGGGAGGACAGGCATAGGTCCTGCCAGCATAGTCCCACTCGAGGGACACTGCTCTCACCCAGCAGCTGTGAGCTAAATCCAGCCTCCCTGGCACCAGCTGGACTCTTCACACCGACTGGGATTTCGCCAGCACTGTTTTAAATTCCCTGCCTCATCCTTGAAAGATGGGTGTGGCCTGAGTTTGCTCAGAGACTAACCAGCCACAGAGAAGGAAACAGAGACAGGAAAGGACCAGCTGCGTCTGGAGCCTGTTTTAGCCTTGGAGGCACATTCCATGGGGATAAGCTGGACATAGGCTGCTGCGTCCAACAGCTGAGGCCAGCATGGTCTTAGCACCATTTGCTTAAAGGTTTCTGTTCCTTAAGGGAAGGGTTGGTATCATGGATCTGCAGCTAGGACCTTCTCCTGCAGATGATGTACAGAGAAGCCTTCAGCACACCTATGATGTGAAACTCAGGTAAGGTTTGCCTAAAACACAGCCAGGGAAAGCCAAAAAGCCACACAGAGAGAGCCAGTGGAGGGCACAGGTCAGACATTGTAGCAAGTCTATGTAACAGCAGAAAAACCTCACTGCAGATGCTGATGTCACCTGGGGCTAAAGGAGGCTGCAGCCTCAATCAGGGAATTACCCCCCACAGGTGGAGGTCCCTGGGGAGCTGGAATCCTTTCACAGATGCCAGTGCTTACCCTGGCATGATGGGTGCGCTGTCACCCTCACACTCACCCACACCCTCACCCTGTCCTGAAAAACTTCTCTCTGGGGCATTACAAACCCTTACAGGGTGGTCCTGACGTCCTATAGAAAGAAACACTGTGTGCTGTTCCCAAGGGTCATATGGCTAATTATCTGCTCCACAGTAATGTCAGTCACTTCCACCCCTGATCTGTTGGGGGTAAACCCAAGAATCAGTTTTGTCTTCCAGAATCACTTCTAATGTAGTAATGGCCAAGGAATTATACCTGTCTAGAAATTATATAATATTTGTAAGAAGTGTTCATTAACATACAACCAGAAAGCTCATTATTAATTAATACACAGAGTACATTTAAAGCACAAAAAATTCATAAAATGAATAGAGAGTAACATCCCAATTCCATCAACCTGAATGTTGTCTGTATTACAAGTAATGTTTTTCTGCATCCAATTACCAGTTTCTGGTCAGATGTGGGGAAATATTTGTATCAAGTGTTGCCTACCCTATCTATATTTTGCACTAATGATGAATTAATCTGGATTAATGCATTAAAATACTGTATATTGAAACTTATTTCTTTAATATTCTGACATTGGCGGTACATAGGATAGAAGGAAACAGATTGTGCTTGTCAAATTATAAAACCACAATATTTTTGCCATTTAAAATGATGCAAAATGATGCACTATTGCATTATGCAACAGCTGGAATGAAACAGGGAATTAATTTATGAGTTCTAGACTGTCAGAAGTGGCACCAAGACATCTTACTGATGGATGCACTCTAGATCGATTACCATCAATGAAAATCAGACTAGGCAGAAACATGAATAATTTGAATATATTTCATTAAATCTATATTCTATATCAAATAGGATATAGAAATTTTCAGAAGGGAAAGGAGAAGTACACACCTCAGCACTCCAGGATCCAGCTTCTGTCTGGGACACTCTGTAGGTATAAACATAACCCTGATGCCTGTGAAAAAAAAAACAATCAACAAGTATTTATTATTCATTTCTCCTAAAAGTTTTCACAGGAACTACACTGTTATGTGAGAGTCAGCTCATCTGCTAACTTTTCCTTAAAAATAAATTCACCTCTAAAGGCTCTACAGAGACAAAAATCCCACTGGCCAGATGCCGTGTTAAACCTACTGGGTTCTTTTGGGATGAGAGGTTTTGGTCTGACTCAGATCTAGTTTAGCAGTATTCAGTTATTTTAGGTTAAATGGTGTTGCTTTCATTCTTTCCTCAGCACTTTTATTAATTTTTTTCAGTGACCTCCTTTCACTGACACACACCAGAAACACTTCCCATGCAAAAACGGAAGGTGTATTATTGACAGGTGGCATTGCTGTTCTGTGCCTCATTTAAATGCAGATGTTAACAGAAGCAATATCATGAGTGTAATTTATTTGGAAAGCTATACCCACAAAAAGGAGTTAAATCAATTCCTCTTTGCTTTGCCCATATATTCCCAGCTTTAAAATACTGGTAAAAGAGATATATAAGAGTAGAGAATCTTCCTTCTTTTAAAATCCGAGTCTCTGGGGAATAAGGAGCCATACACCAACAACACAAGGCACAACTCATGCCAAAGTCACTGTTGCTTCTCTCATGAACCCAGCTCGGTGAATGATTTACACGGTAGATCACTACACTAATAGCCAAAAATTTAGCTCAGAATCAATTAACAGTGGCTCCATGGGTACAACATTAGTTTAGATGGTATCAGATAAGAAAGATTGTAATGAGTTCAAGAAGCATTTGGACAATGCTCTCGGGCACATGGTGTGGTTCTTGGGGTGTCCTGCGCAGTGCCAGGACCTGGACTCAATGATCCTGACAGGTCCCTTCTAACTCAGCATATTCTATGATTCTATGCTTCTTTTTCACACTACATAGATTTACATGAATACACAGCAGGATTTTAGGGACCATTCCCTATTTGACTGTCAATTCTTATTCTTAAGAAAGCAGAAATATACTGTATTTCTTTCCAATTATGCATGGCGTTATAGCAGTTGCTACAAAACATGAGAAACCATCAATGACACAGATACCATATGATTGCAATTACTTATGCTCTGTGTCATGGCTCCTGGATAAATTCCTGTTTAAAAGTCATTATAGCAACCTTTGCAAAGCAGTGTCTGGTATAATTTGCTCAAGCAGGAAGTTGTTAATAGCTGGCACTCTGCTACAACCCTGTGAAGTGGGAGCAAAATGCCTGTGGTAATTTGCGAGCTCTGCCCCCACTACTCAACTCCCACTGTGACTAGACACTGAGGTGAAGGACACAAAGCCATTCCCTCCCATCCAGGCTGCTGCAGGGACAAGCTCCCTGCGCCCAGCTGAGACACTGCCCTCCTCTCCTCGTGTATGGGAACGTGCCTGATGCTGCCCCATGATCCCACCACAACTTCATCCACCTCTTCAAGTCTGCCAAGGGAGCCTTTTCCCCAGACTTTCTGTGTGCCACCAGAACATGAAAAGCAGTTGGCCATGCTCACTTCATCAAAACCTAAGGAGGAAAACAGTCATCACTGCTTTTCCCCTCTGCTTTCCCCAGCAAGCATCAGGGATTTGGACCTTGGGAAGAGATGTGAACAACCTGTTGTGGTTGCAGGAGGAGGGAAGAATTTGGAACAGCTTTCCTGCACATGCAGGAAATGGTCAGTGGTGTTTAAGGCCACAGCTCAAACCCAGTTGGTTAAAAGCACATCCCTCTAAGTCACTAGATTATGTATGTTCATGTTCAGGGAATCCAGTGTCTCCCTTTAGGGCCCTCAGACAGTCTTGTACCATCAAGACTGAGAGCTGTGCCTGTGTCATCAGCTTTTCATGATAACGTGACGTTCACATTAATCTTTCTTTAAAAATCACAAGGAGCCTTCCTGTACCTAAGTATGTAGAACATGGTTACTGAAATGAGGATTTTACAGACCATAATGTACTGGGAAATACCAGAGAGGTCCTGACATTTTATTCTGTCTCTTTGAAGTGGGTATTTAACCTTCTCCGCAGTGATTTTTTTTCCAAGCCTCAAACCCACCAGAATCAGTATCTATAAAACTAAAACTCGTTCTCTTGCCTTCTGTTTTCAGTGCTACACTGTGCATAAGGCTATGAGCAACCCAGTCAAGTGGGTGGCATCCCTGCCCACGTCAGAGCAGTTAGAACTAGATGATTAGATTAACTGGATGAACTAGAGGATGTTTAAAGTCCCTTCCAACCCAAGCCATTTTATGATTCTATCATTCTACTATCCTTGCTTGGTTCTTGGTTTTACTAAAGAATTCCAACTGCTTCAGTGTCTTTAAAACCTGATTTTTCCACAAATAGCATGGTTGTCTGGAAAGCCTCCATTTGTTGTTTCTTTCATTGTTTTCCCTACATAAGAGATTGCATGAGTTGAAGAGGTTCAGGGGCTGTGGTCCTTTTCTGACTCTGAACTTTCTGTTGGCTCTCAGCACTCTGCCAGAATGAGTTGAAAAATAGAGGTCAGATAAAATAATATTCAGTGTTGAAGTATGGTGAGATACAAGATAGGCCCCTATCCTGCATTTTTCAAAAAATTACACTGTAAAAGGTTTCAGCTGAGCACAGGGAAAGAACAAAGGATAGTTCAGATTAAAAGCCCATGAGGTTCTGAAAAAGAAACAAGATTTTGGGAAGATGGATGCTTTGAGCACAATGTTGAGAATGGGAGGAGCATGACATTGTTATCACAGCCTCGTGAGGGACAACTGAGAGCTCTCCACTCTCCTGGCAAATATTCACATTTTTCCCAGAGAAGGAACGGTTAAAAGGTCTGAGGGATTTTACTGTGCTTAAGTTGAAAAACACAACATTATCGTCTGTGTTATCTCTGAAGCCACCAGGAAAGCGAGCCACTGTGTAGATGAAAGATGACCTGGACACCCACATCTGCCTCTTCAAAGGAGATGCACAAAGGAAGGAGGATGCATTTTGTTAATAGGGTGAACAGCTAGGTCTTTCCATCAAACTACTCTCCATTGGGACCTTGGTTTCCACAAAATGACTTACAGCTCTTCGGGTAAGAACTCTCCCAATGAACGTGATCTTATCAAAACTTTCTGTCATGCAGCAGGAACTTACTTCATTACCACTTCAAAGAGCTTTTTACCTTCCATTTACAAGTGATATGATTTTGGGCCAGGTGTATGGCTACATGGGCCCAGCCTCCCATGAGAAAGGTTTTATGATTTAATCTACCTAACATTAACTAAGATCAATGTGGGCTGAAAGGAGATCAAGGTCTTTTTCTTAAAAGAAAAATTAAATACACAAATTAAAATTGAGATGTAGAGGACATTACCTTCCAAAGAGTAAAGCATGTAACAGTGGGAAAAACCAGGTGAAAAAGTTCATTTACTGACGTTTAAGTCTCAGGAAATGAGAAATTTCCCAGCTACCGTGAACTCACTTTTCTACATTTTACTCTCTTCAGGGCAGAATAAAAGCTCCTAGAGTGACACAGTGTTCCTGCACGTGGTGTGATCTCAGAGAGCACTCTCAGTGACACTGGTGTACCAGCACATCTTGGACGAGGACCAGTTCACGACACCCAGGTAAAGACTCAGTGAAGGGCTCCCCCACCCCTTCACCTGTCCCAAGGACAGACACAGCCTCACTCACAACAGCAAAACTCCTCTCTCCTGTCAGTGTAGCTCAAGGGACAGGAGCAATCCTGAATTAACATCTTGATAAATGAAGCTCTATAAATTTTTGATCATAGGAAAAAAAAATGCCAAAATGCTGATGAGGGGAAGCAGACATTGCTGTAAGGACAATGTCAGATAGCACTTAGGGAAGAGTGCTTTGGTCACCACTGATGATATTTTTATGACATCTCACTTTTTTTAGTCTCTGTAGGGAAGGATATGTTATACCAGCTGGGAACTGCACTAGCACAGTCTCTGTTTCAATACCTTCTCTCGGAAAACTTCATCAAAGGAAAACCTAGAAAAAGTTGCTATTACAGGAACCAGTTATGTTATAGGCTTTTTTTTTCCTTTATAGCCAGACAATTCCTCCGAAAGAGTTACCAAGGCATTATTCACAGATGACGCACTGGAACACCATCTGTCTACCTGTCCTCTCTGTTCCTCCTTTTCAGCTGTGATCAGACCTGTTAAAGCTGCATTTACTTTAACAGGTGAATAATTACAATCTTCTGCACCATTGAAACAGCCGGAGGACATCAGACGCATGCTGCAGATTGAAATTAACTATGACATTTCAGCTGCATGCTATACTTTAAAATCGTTTCCAAATATTTTGCGTCTCAGTCGGGAAATTTCATTAAACCAATTTTTATTCATTTCTGAGCCCAAAATTGAACAAATAAAAAGGGAGAGAGACAAGAGAAAGCCGTGTCAGCAATAAATTACATCCATTTCTTCCTCTGTACGTATCTTTCTCTTCAGATGTCATCGCATTATGTCAATCAGCTCTTCTTCCCTGGTACATTTACAACCTGACCTTACCTTGGAATTTCATTTTACAACATAGTTTAAGAACCAGACTGTGGTGTGGCCTACAAACAGTGGTTCTGAGCATTACATACTGCCCAGAGTCAGTTTCTTGCCACATTTCAGATTGAAATTTCATTTCTTAGGTGTTTGCCTCACCTTTATTTAGGGATGGAGAATGCAGAAGGAAACATGTTAAGCAAAACAGTGCTTTTCCCATGTTAAAAAAAAAATCTTCTAATTGTCAGAGGAGGGGGTACCCAGTTTTCAGAGTCAGACATAAAATTTGTTTGAGAGAAGGTATATCTCTTGCACCCTCTGAAAGCAGTAGTGGCTCTCGAAGCTGCAAGAGAGGTACTCTCTATAGGTTGCCAGCAGTTGTAGCATCACCATGTCTGGGCTGGCTATACCATGGACATTCAGCCAAGCAGTGTCCATGATCTCAAATATATGTGTGTTGCCTGGCCTACATTAGTGAGATAAAAACCAGAAGGTAATTTAGTAGTTGGGCATCTTGGACAGGATGTTTAAAATTGGATGGGATGGATGTGAAAGGAAAGAACAGGGGATCAATGGCTATGCAAGCTGAGCAAGGAAACAGCAATGAAAATTGAACCCATGAGAGGAAGACTAAATGAGTGAGGAAGGGGATATACAGAGGTAAAGTATGAGGGGACTTGAACTGGGAGCAGCACAAAATTCTGGAACTGCCAGGAGCAGAAGATGGATGTTTTGGAAGCCAAAATGTACGAGACAGGGAAACAGACCTCAGCAATGTAAGCAGAATTAGCAAGTTGTGCAGAGTAACATTGGGTAGTCCCAGAATCCATTCCCATGGCACTCACACTGGGAACCCAAAGCCAGAGGGTACTGCAGACCTGAGCCTCCTGTCACCTTTCTCTTCTGTGAAACAGAGTTAAAGTCTTCATTTCACAAGCAGAGATACTGCTTAGAAACCACTTAATGCTATAGAGATGAGGAGCACGCTGCTCTGGAGAGGAGCCCTGCCAGGGACCTCAGGGGGGACTCGATGCCTTTGGAGCAGGGGTCAATGGCATGGAGCAGATGAGCACGAGAGGTCAGGCTGCAGCCCCTTCTGCCTTATCACAGGTGTTTGATGTAGGTGCAGATCAGCTCCTGAATGTCCAGAGGGACCAACTTCAGGCAGCTTCCCAGTGGAAAACCCTAGACAGGGAATGTGGGTGATGGCATGGGCACACCAGGAGCTACAGAGGTGGGAGATGGCTACCACAAAGCCAAAAATTTGTGGATTTAGGGGAATATACAGCAGTGCCTTGGAGCCTGTAAGCTTCTCCTCACTCTCTCCTGGAATTTGTATTTTCTGACTGACAAACATCCTGGTTCCCTCCTTATTTAGGTCTCAGCTACACAATCAAGGTACAGCAACTTAGAAATTACCACCCATCAGCTAACTCAAGCTGAAGAAATAGTATTCACATTGAGATGATGTACGAGATACAAGCTCTGTGTCTGCAAGAGTGAACACAATAGGTTAAACTGGTGTTTACAACATCTGAAAAGCCCAACAGAGTGACTGTAGCCTAACTCATAGCAGCGCTTAACACTTCTGTCACTGATTCCTTTATCAACACTTCTTGTGGGAAAAATTTACCCTCAGTACCAAACCAGTAACACATATTAACTTGCTGTAATGTAGCATTATAAAGAAAATGCATTATCTTGATTTTCTCTTCTGAAATTAACAAAACCTTAAAAAGGAAAGCTACATCTTGTGAAATAGCTCTGAATTTATACAGAGACTTCTGTGGAAGATTGTCGCTGTCTTCACCACTTCAACACTCCTAACCGTCTGAAGAAATGCTGCTGATTTACCTAAAGAGCAAGTGTGCAGCCTTTCAGAGCAGGGTTTGTGTCAGTCTGGTACAAGGACATTCCAGCCAAAAGCAACGCCTCAAAGAGGAATTTCTTCAAATTCAGAAGTAAAGTAAGAATTTATTCAAATCTGGAATGCTAAGTAGAAGGATATTACTTTATGGCAGGCCAATAACTAAGCTTCATTAACTCCATGATTCAGGCTGTCTACCTTTCCAAGAAAAGCCATTGGAATATGTGAAGGTCATTAATCAAGTTATGCTCAGCAAAGGCAACACTCGCTCTGGTTAGCAGGCACCTGAAACACCTCCGTAAAATTTACCATTGTGCTGTGGAAGACTTTTTCCAAAGCTGAAAACAGTGTGTGATATTTACAACAGCAACGTTGAATTGAGGGACTTCTTCTTTTGTTCCAAATTGCATTTTAAATGATGATGATTATTATGTGCAGTGTTATAACAAATGCAATTATTCTGCCATTTCTATCAAACATATTACATAGGAAACAAAAGCAATGCTAAGCTGAAGCTGGCTTGTGATCCTGTATAACACCTTTGCACTGTACAGCTGATGCATCTGCCGCATCAGAAAGTTTCGGCACGTTGCCTTGAACTTGTGCACCGTGGTTACAGCGACAGAAAAAATAGCACACGTAAAATGTGATAGGACTGCAGCCTATCCCTGTTGCCATTACTGTTGCTTCAAGAGCTCTAAACAGCTTTCAATTCCAGCTTTTGATTATTCTCCACAAATTGAATGCAGCACGGTATACGAACGGCTGGTTTCAAACAAATCATCTGAACACAGAGTTTGACAAGCACGTCATGTTTGTCTTACTTAAAGCTCTGAAACAACTACTAACATTCTCAGTATTTTCAAGTATATGACTTTGAAAACCTAAACTAGAAATACTTTATCTTTGCCAATTCAGGCATGAGCTGCTTGTTTCTGCATGTGTGCTCATATATCTGTAAAAGAACACGGGGCTTTTGGCACTCTCAGGCATTTTATTTATACATTCTTCAGGCAGGGTTTAAGAGGCTGCTCCTCAAAGTAGTCACCATTAGTGTGTCCCGTGTCCCCCATCGACTTCATTAGGAGCTGTGAGCACAGAGGATTTCTGAGGGTGCTAAAAATGTCAAACGGGGCATTGAGCAAAGAGGAAACCAGACCAGTAAAGAAAGCTCCCTGGAACAATCAGGTTTGATATTAAAACCCTGGTGTACTGTGTGTAGTGCCTAACTTGTTTATGGGTAAAACGTGTATGTTTTATAAAGCATATGCATTTCTTCTAGCCCAGTTTTCAGGAACAGCAAAAATCTAGTTTTTCAATGCAATTCCAAAAATTTCCAGGAAAAGATTGTGTACCTCTGTTGACATATTCACAATGTCCTTAAAGTATATATTATCAATTCAATAATGATATTCATACAATGAAGACCTGGGAGCATCTGGTATTAAAATCTTTGCCAAAATCCAAAAGCAGCACTTCTGTTTGCAAGAGCCCTGGAGCACATGGTTGCAAATCAAAACCTTCCTACTCTTCCATGCATAGTTTAATTGTGGTCTTAAAATATTTTTGAAAGTGGGTCCTTTGTGCTTTGCCGCAGTCACACCATGAAAACATTGTCTCTTTGAAGGCTTTCAGGTACACCATGTGCACACTCCTGCTTCAGAAAGTGGAAAGTGGCATTCAAGGGAGATAAATCAGTAGCTCAGGAGAAACAAAGAGAGAAAGCAGAGTTTTCTAGATGAATGCTCCAAGAGGGTCCTGCCTGCTGCAGTTACCCACCTCTATAGGTCAGGTTTTATGCTCCTACCTGTCTCTTTTATGCTTGCCCTGTAAAATCAGCAGCAGTCACAAGGGATTCATGAAGTCTTTGACTCTTCTCCTTTTTAAAGGTCAGGGCTCCGCTTTTTAATTGGAAAAGCAAAAGGTGAATGAGGCTGACCATGAACACTGCAGTCCTTATTGTGCGCCTTAACAGGCTCAAAGCCTGCCAAAGTATGTCAGGGCTTTTTGGAGGTGCTCGAGGGGGAGGGTGGTGATTGTGACATTACAAATTTATGCAGTTTCTTGGGAAAAGGAGACATTGTTTGAGCATAAGCAATGCAGTGAAAACACAGGGCTTGACAATTACTGTACCTGGAGCTGGAAGTGCAGGGCAGCCACCAATGTGAGTTCAAGCAGATGGTACCACTGTCATCCAAATACGTGCTTAATTGTTCTTTTGATAAATATTTATTTTCTCTTTGTCAAAACTGTGCCTTATAATTCCCCTGTGATGGAAAAAGGAACCCTAAGAAGGGTTAGAACTGGGAAACTGCAGGGCTTTATGTTTGTTTTGGTTTGTTTTACTTCTCCATGGAAGTGAAAGGAGAGGCGAAAGAAGACAGACTGGACATGTCTTGATTTTGGAAAACTGAACTAATTTTCTCTTTTTGTTTCCTAAGGGCAATAGAAACTACTGGCAGTATACAACAGATACACTTCCATTAGAAATTGTCATTGGAAACATGCAAAATGTTTTGTTTAGCTCTGCAATTTATTTATTGCAATATATCTAATGGTTGATCAGCTTTATTTCCCATGTTTCAAAGATCACTTCATTACTTCTAGTAAATTCATCTTTTATCTGATCTTCATATTTCTAGATATTTCCTATCGTGATCTTCAGCACGGATTCTGGACCAAAATGTAAATTACTGAATAACTTTGTTATTCCTAATAATTTCCATTATTTATTTAGAAGGAAGTATAAAAAAACAGAGAAGTACTTCTTTTTTCTTTAATTTTCTTTTTCTTACAGAGTGAATACAGCAACTGCACATTTCCTGAGGGCAAGTTTTCACCAGAGCTCCCGTGCACATGCATGTTTGTCACCTGTTCCGTCTCTGCCCATGTTGTTCAGGCTGGTATTTGGACAGGTTTTGTCCACTGGCTTCTTCTGCCAAAGCCAGGTTTAGCATTCTCCGCTGAATATGTATCTCCATCTCCCATGCCTTCCCTTCCTGCTCCTCCAGTCTCTCCACTAAAGTGCTCTGCTTTGGCAAACTTTGCCTGCCAAAGCACTTCTCCAGTTTATAGCCCACATTTCTTCAAACTGTCATTGCTGTCTCAGTGTGGGATCCTTTCCTGGTATCTTTATGAAAACTGTCTCCACAGTTGTTGTGTGATATGCTGTTTACCATATCTGCTATTTCTTACGTAATTATTTGAATATTGAGAAGTATTGTGACCAAGGCTTAATTCTATCATTCCTCATCCACCTTTCTTTCTGTATCAGTTCATACTCATAATAACATTTTTAATTTTATTTTTTATCTGGATTTATCGAAGATGCTGTTGCAAATTTATAGAAAATTTTATAGAATAACTATTAAGGATCTATGTTCTGTAAGAAGCCTGCTAAAGATTCACCATTAATTTTGTTTTCTTTTTTTTTTCTGAAAGCAATTTAGCGGTGTTCTGTCTCTTACTGAAGTCTTTTCCCCCAAAGATTGTGGAACTCCACAGTTAGAAATGCTTTAATTTCTTCCTATTTTCATTTTCCATATTTTATTTCATTCATTAAATTTCTTTCAAAGGGCATAAATTACCACTAATATAGCAAAAAATCCCAACTGGTTGTGTGCAACTGAAAGACCTTGTTGCATACCTACATCCTGATTTACACTGATGGTGGACTAATTCTAGTACTCTTTATCTTATTCAGCATTGTAACACTCTTCCTGACCCTTTCTCTAACACCTTAGTGTTTCACCTGCACTGAATGACTTCTGAGTGAAAGGGTAATATATCTCCACTTCCTCTGATAGTTATTTAAAAGAGATTCTGCTTTTATTGCCTATTCCTATCACAGGAATCATAGCACTCCTTACCTCTTGCTATGTCTATTCCATTTTCATTTAACTCAAGATGCTTCTTATTTCCCATTTTTCAGCTCGCTGTTAAGGTATTTGTTAGCAGGAGCACCTCTCTTGGTTCTCCTGATTTCATGAGAGAAGAAAAAATACATCCTCTGCCACAAAGATTTTCCCTGAGAAGAGGATTGTGTGGTTTTGGATTGGCTATAACCTCCTTGCGTGTCTCCATTTACTGGTCTATAACAGGAAGATAATGATGCTCACCAAGGGCTTAATTACATATTGTTGGAAATGTATTCAAGGGATTTGGGGAAACCCTGACTTAGGAACCTTCTTCCTCTTGTGTTTTCTGACAGGTACCTGAGTTCCCTCTGTTAGCTAATTTCCTGCTGGACCTAAAAGCGTTTTCTCTTGTGTTCCGTCTCCTACTGAAGAAAGGCGTAAGTGTCTCAATAGACACATCTTTGTTCTGATGCAATGGTACAATGTCACCAGTACTTCCAAGAATTTTGCCAACAGTAGGGTAATTAGATTTCCTCATCAAAATGAGATCCTATGAATACAAAGTCCCCCGGCTCTCCCAGGGGAACCTTTACCCTCTCTCTGACAGACCATCCCATCAGATCTCTCCCTTTTCACCCTATTTGATGAAACATTACCACCTTTGTTACCATCAGTATTTCATGTGCATTAAAGGTCATTTGCTCCAAGCCACAAGCTTGTGGGACTGAGAGCATCCTGAACAAAGGCATGTTCTGGATGGCAGCACTCCGTGTTACCTTTCCCGATGACAGGGACACTGGGGATGCTGCTGAGCACTCCCATGAGCACACCAGAGAAGCAGAAGAACGCAGGCAGAAAGCAAGAGGATTATCCAGCACAAAGAGGCAGTACACCCCACCCTGAGCCAAGTTGCCTGGCATTTCTCCACCGCACCTTGCTTGTTCTTCCCATGTGCCTGCCTGCTTTCTCGTTATGGTTTCTTGCCCGTAGGAAGCGTGGGCTCTGCAAGGCAAAACCTGCTCCTCTTTGCTTTGCAGAGGACCCCACACTGCTTATTGCACCCCTCTGCCTTAAGTCAAGGTGAAGGAGCCAAAAGTCTCACTCATGTAAGCAGATGGGAACATTAGAAGGTATGTACTAGTGGGGACACCCCAGATTGTGGTGGGGAATGTTGAAAATCAGCTGCCCCTGACCAGCCCGTCCCAGCCCCGCTCTGCCAGCCCTGCCCTCGCACTCACAGCACACAGAGGCAGTAGACTCCGGGGATGCTCTCGCTGTCCCGCAGCAGGTAGCTGCCATCCGTGCCCGCCGCCAGCAGCAGCTTCTCCCCGGCCTCTCTGCTGATGGCCCCGTGGTAGACGGACACCGAGTCCATGCCGGGCTGTCTCCCGCTGCAGCCGCTCTCCCGGTGCCTGGCGCTTCTCCGACTGTGCCTCAGCCCCGTGCTCCCCTCAGCCTCCCCGGCTGGGCGGCAGAGGTAAACAGGATGTGTTCACACCTCTGAGGCCTCTGCACTGGGTGAGACAGCACTGAGGGAAGCGTGAGGAACGAACACAGAATTTTTGTGGTTTTTTTTTTCCTTTGCCCCTTTTTGTTTTCCTTTTACGTAAGCTGTAACATCCTTGCAGCATCACAGCTCTCCTGCAGAGGTGTCATTTCACACCCTCAGCCATGTGGCTTCTGCTCAGCAGGGATGGGACTGATGAAGCACACGATGGCCAGGGGCTGCCCTGGCTGGGACAGGGAGTGCCGGACCAGGGCACTGCTGTCAGCAGCTGTGCCAGGCACTTCTCTCTTCTGGTGTTAACCCAAGGAGATTATTATCCTAAACAGGGATAATTTTTTAACCTCTTGTTTTTAAAATTCCCAGGGATGAGACTAGAGGAAGTCAACTGACCCACCAGGCCACTCACGTCAGGCTGCAGGTGCAAGCACAGCCCCTGCTCCAGCACCCACAGACACCAGCCCCAGCTGATTCACCTCATGAGGGGTTGTTTTCAAAGGCTTTGGTGCTGTTTAATCACTGTTAATATCGGGGAGGTCATTGCTCCTGCTTGCAGGCAGGGAACAGCCTTGCCACATGCAAGGAGACCCCTGACATCTTCCCGGATGCCATCAGCGCCAATGCTGCCTTCATGTGGGGCAAGAGTTGGCGTCCAAAATCCACAGCCATGTCTGAAAGAGCCATTTCTCTTCACCTGCTGTGGCTGAAGACATTTCCTCAGTACACTTGTCAGTTGAATGCTCCCACATGTGCGTGTGGTTGCAAACAATCTGTCAATGACCCCCACAGATATTTACACCCATGGCAAAACTGAGCATGTTTCCCTGCAGTTATGATTACCAGGTCAGCTCCATGGGGCTGCAGCAAGCTCAGGGCTAAATTCATCCCTGACATGAGGCTGCCACCCTCCCTCGAAGAGCCATGTTCCCACACCTGTGTGAGTGAGCAAGAACTCTGCAAAATACAGCAATAAGTACAGGTCGTGCTTATGATCGATTCATTTTAAATTGAGCTTACTAGCGGGACAGGGCAGAATGAAATCAGCTCATCCAGGTGCTCACAGATGCTGTGTCCTTGTTGAAGTTAAGGATAGGTGAAAAAGTAGCTCTCAAGATACACACAGTTCAGGAACAAAAATTAAATTAAAAAATACCAAAAATAATGGCTGCTCTTTTTAAGTTTCAATCAATCAAAATGTTTTCTCTCAATCATTTCATGGTGCATGTCTTTATGTTTTGATCTTCAATATAGTTTTTCCTTGGAAATATTTGTTCGAACTAGCTTTAGTTTTTCCTTTTGAGGGATGGGCATTTTTGATCCAAGGGTCACAGGGTAGCTCGTGCATGGGGCACTGCACAAAGTCACTGAAGGCAAAGCTGCAGCGTTTGGAGGCACCGAGAGTCTCTTTCCCCACAGGGAGACCCTGACAAGTGACTGCCTCCCTGCCTGGCACTGGAGGCTGAGAAAGCTGCAGAAACCTCAGCTGAAGAGGGACTGAAAACTCCCACCACCAAGCTTATGGCCTTTCTATCTCATTATGCAGGTATTCATTACCCCCTTTACATGAACCTGGGGACTCAGACATCCTGCTTGGTTTTTTAAACCAGTTGTTAAAGTATTTGCACATAAAGTAGCTGCTGCCTACTGCAAATCTGATTAATGTGGCTGGCAACAAGCTGTAAAGCTGCTGCCTATTTCTTCTCATTTTCCAAACTACCTGTGCTCTTGGGGCTTTCATCCAACTTTCCCATTTCTTAACCTATTCTCAATATTAATGGCTGATTTCAGAAAAAGTATGTGTGTAATTAGCTGGAGAGGAAAACCAGCCAGAAACATTCAATTCTGCAGATCTCATTGTCCCACTCATCAGATTTCAACTAAAGAAAATCATAAAACTTTTCACTGTGAGATCCTCTCCTAATCAGGGAGTCACCACATTACCAAACCAACCTGCATTCTCCAGTACTTGAAGAAGCATCTATTACTGTAAAACAGCTGTAAACACCCAATTTTGCTAGTCTGGTTAAGAAATCTATAAAACTCCTGAAGCTACTGAGCCTCAACCCCAGGCTTCCATACAAATCCCTTTATGGCCCCACTGACTAGGGGAGTTGCAGCTTTTAAGAAGTCATGGAAATGCTGTGTTTGGGAACAAGGGACAGTAACACTGAGGCACTGAAGTGGTTCATGCCTTAAACATTGTTATGAAGGAGTTTTGCCCATTATAGCAAAAACTGCATAAAGAAGCTGCAACCACAGAAACCCACCCCTCCTTGAAGATGCCCGACTGGAACGCTGGGCTGTGAGTTAAGCAACCTAGATAAGATAAAGGTGACACTATTGTTCAGTCATCTCAGACTGAGGGAGAGGAATGCATCCACAAGAAAGCCAAACCCAGCAGCTGTGCTGAGAATCATCTCTGGCTGGGTCTGGGGTGGGGGAGACCACAGCCCACAGAGGCCAGGTTTGCACAGACTCCCTCCCCTCCAACCGAGGGTGGGAGGAAGAGGTTTTGAGTGCGTGGTGCAGCCTCTGGTCAGAGGCACCGAACACCCATCCTTCCCGACACAAACACGCCCAGCTGTGAAACCCCCAACCCCACAGGACACATCCACAGGACACTGATGTGGGAGGCAGCTGAGGGGGTGTCATAATTCATCAAAGACCCCCAAAGTGCTCCCCAGACTCATTCCTGAGGCCTTGCACCACAGGACTGCAGG
This sequence comes from Orthonyx spaldingii, assembly GCA_013397795.1. Taxonomy (NCBI): domain Eukaryota; kingdom Metazoa; phylum Chordata; class Aves; order Passeriformes; family Orthonychidae; genus Orthonyx; species Orthonyx spaldingii. The sequence continues at coordinate 302,248 of VZTJ01003169.1, forward strand.
TGACACAAAGTGATGCAACAGAGCCAGTGTCTGCTGCAAGAGGCTGTGTCAAACTGCCCCCCTCTCTGGGGGGAGGTACCTGGGCATTCCCACCTGGCCTGAGCATACATTAATCCATTGGACTCTGTGCTTTTTGGGGGACCATCACCACAAGAAGATCAGGTGGAGAGGATCAACAGAACATCATTGGGATCCACAGAGCGGTGATATCTTCTTTATTCTCTCTCTGTCACTCTCCTTCAGTGCCCCCATCTCTTTTCTATTTCTTTCTCTTCCTTTTTCTCTCTATCTCTCTCATATTTACTATTAAATGAAATCCATACTACTGATTTTGTCATATGGTCTCATTTGCCCCTTAATTTGGGCAGAGGCATTGCTAGTAACTTTAAAACCCGGGTCGTAGCAGTACCAAGCAGGATAAACCAAACCAAAGGACATAGGGGCTTCCTGGTCTGAGAGGAGAGAAACCATGACATGCTAACAGGGCTCTGTACCACACCAGTGAGGCTGGAGGAATGCCCCCAAACAAGCCATCTTCACTGCAGTTTGGTGTCCAGTCAGACTCATGGCAACTGCTCCAGATTTCATCCATTTAATCACGTGGGTCTAAAGCATTGCTTGCCATCCTATTTCACACTGCTGCACCTGTGAGGTGGGGCTGAGAAGGCAAACTGCAAAACAGAGCAGCAGGCTTGGGAGCATAGGGAAATTAGAAAGAACTGAGGTTCAGTGGGATGCTGCTTCTGTTGGGATTATGCCCCTATTGACTTCTACAGAAAATGGTGATTCCTTTAAGCACCCAAGCACTGCCCTGTAGTGCTTGTCTGTTGTGTTTGGACACTGCACACTTCTCTTGTTTTGTTTGGAGAGTATTCAGCATATTTTGGACATCACCGTTTTGTGCTTTCCCTAAATCAGTCCAGCTAGCAATCCCTGCAGTATGCTATAAAAAATTTATCTAAAAAATACATGAAGGAGAGGAAGTACTTAAAAGTGCTCTGAAGTATTTGGTCATGAAAAACAGGCTTAGACAGATAGGACTGCATAGACCTCTTGGGTCATCAAGTCTACTTCTCTGCTATCTTAGCCAAACACATCATATAATCCCATTCAGAAACTCATTTAAGTCCATCTTAAAAGTAGCTTGGGGTTTGTTGTTGTTGTTGTTTCCACTGTTCTCACTGGAAAGCAATTGCAGAACATTGCTATTCTGTTGTTTGGAAACCTGCTTCCAGTTCCTATCCTAAATTTATTCATGACCAATTTATGCTCATTTGTTCTTGTGCCAATGTTGTCCTTCATTTTAAATAGATGTTTTCTCTTCCTAGAGCTTATGCCCATGTGATATTTATAGTGGCCTCCCTCAGCATTCATTTTGCCAAATTCCTCTGCACTACAGGCTCTCCCTTTCCATGGTCACCCTAATCTTCTTTTTCCACAGTTTCCCAAAACTGAAGTGAATCATTTGTGAATAGCATGCGCTATCCTGGCTGACTTCTAACACTTGCCTCATACACCATTACAGGTATTTCATTACCCTGGTGAAAAGGCCTAGATTTTTATGGTCTGTGTTTTCCTTTCCTTAGTCTTTTCTTACCTGTGAGCATGCAGGTATAGTAGAAACCTGGTTAACAAGACCCAGATGCATGAACTGGCAGTCAAACCCTTCTGAATTTTTCTAATTTATCCTATTCTCAAGGTCACTCAGATCTTCCTAAATGAGAGTGTTATTTGTCTCTGCAGTGGCAGTGCCTCCCTCCCTTATGCCACTGGTAAATTCCATTAGCACATGCTTATTTTTTTATGGGATCATCATTAATGAAAAACGTTTAATATTACTAGGCCCAAGACTGATGTTTGAGAAGCCCTACTACCTTCCCTCAGTACTGATCTACTTCTACCCTCACATTCTTATTCACTTTTTGATTTCTGTCTTCATCTCCCCTTTTAGCTAATAATTTCCCACATGGCACTGTACCAAATGCTGTACTTAAGTTTAGATAATTAGCTCTAAGCACTTCCTTTGTCTAGAAAAATCAATTCTGATGATATTTCAGGCACCGGAACTTGTAGAAGTACCTGAGAAGTGGCAGTAGGAAGAGAGAAAATGAAATTACCTGAAGTTTTTTGAACACCTTTTGAAAGATTTGGGCTGATTTTCATTTTCAGATGAGCTGCTTCATTCATCCCTAGCAATGACATTTTCATACATTGTTGAATATTATAACACTAATGCAAGAGCATCATTAAAATTCTCGGTTATTGTTATTTGACTGAAAATAAGAATAACCTTCAGGACCTTTATGAAATTAATGCTACTGCAGAACTGTTATAGGAAGGCCTTGTATAAAGGGCTATAAAGCAAGATAAAAAGCAAAATACCTGCATTGCTAGTTTTTGCTGATACAACAGTGTTACCATAAATGCCACCCCTATAGAAGTACTGAAAAAGCAGCTTCAAAATCAGGAGCTTTTGTGAAGTTTTTGACAAAATATCTAACTGGTAAAATGCCACATTAAAACACAGCTAACTTTAAATATGATTTTCACTATTTCATGTCACTTTCATTTTTAGTGTAATCTGAAAAAACATTTAGAACTGCACAGAATAGTATCTGCAGAGAGAGATTTGCTATTCACATAAGAAAATAATGCTGAGATTCAGAAAAACATTGGTTATTTTAGAATATCTGCAGAGTCACCATTATCAAGTTTCCTTTTTGAGCTGAAATGGAAGAGGTTGAGAAAAGCAGGCTGCAATTAGCAAATGTGTCATTAGCTGCAAGGTTCTGATCATCAGTGCAGAAGGAGAATACAAAGAACTTGTGGCTTAAAATTCACAGATAAACAAGTATTTATACAGCCTCCATGTTAGTCATCATATTCTCTGTGTGTTGCTTGGGAAAAAGGGGGCAAAAAAATGGAAGATGGTTATAATAAATAGAGTTTGGATGTAGGTGTGGATTCCAGGTTTGTATTCTGGGACACACACATCGTTCATATTGAGAAAGACCAACCTGTGTTTAGCCTGGAGAAAAGGAAGGGCCCTCTTGCTCTTTACAGCTCCCTGAAAGGAAAGTATTGGAAGGTGAGGGTCAGTCCTTTCTCCCAGGTAACAAGTGACAGGACGAGAGGAATGGCCTCAAGCTGCACCAGGGGAGATTTAAATTAGATATTATGAAAAGTTTTTTTCATGGAAAGGATGGTCAGGCATTGGAACAGACTGCTCGGGGGCGTGGTGGAGTCACCATCTCTGGAAGTGTTCAAAAAATGTGCGGACATGGCACCTGAGGACATGACTTAAAGGTGAACACGGTGGTGGTGCTGAGTTGATGGTTGGACTTGATGGCCTTAAAGGTCTTTTCCAACCTTGACAATTCTATAATTCTATAAAAGCTGCTTAAATCTTTGGGTAGTTGTGAGGGTGGTTGTAGATTCAGGCTTTTGCCCCCCTTATATTAAATGTATAGCCTAGGGAAAAATCTGATTACCTCAAAATATTCAGTCCTCAAGGCGCACATTAGCTAATGTGAGAATTTCTGTACAGTGCTGAGAACTTGAAAAAATACACTTTCTCATCACCCGGAAGTTAGGTGTTTGATGCCATTGATCAGAATTGATTGTGGAGAAGAACTGAGAATGCAAAAGGTTATGGACCTTTATGAATGAAACTCATCAACATTTGTCTTCTGAGCACAGGTAAATGCCCACAATACCATAAATGACGACACTTCACTGAACTTGAACAATATTATTTCCTCTGCGTGGCCCCACTGCTTACCTGTGCAGTTGTTTTGAATGCTTTGTGAGTGAGATAACACTAAAATTGAAAGCTACATAATATGGGTGAAATTCATATTAAAAGTTATCTGTGTTTTAATGCGGTTTCTTTTGCCGGTTAATATTTCGTACATCTTCTTTCTCCAGAAGCAGTGCAACAGCGGGCTATTTTGCAGGTGCATGTGCATTGCCAAGCAGAAATGCTGTTTGTGATAATATCAGCATAAGCAAATCTACTCACAGAAGCTTGAACCTTTTTAGTTCTTGCTATTACTCTGTCAACAACTCTTTCCCGTAAAATTCGGCAATGCGCGGGCAGCCATGAGCATTAGACACCCAGCTTTGAAGCCCAGGACCTCCATGTGTTTATGATTTAGCTGAACCAACTTCAAAGTTGACAGGGCTAAATCACATCAGGGTACTCCCAGAGTGAAGCAAACGTCCACATGGGAGCTCTTCCAGGATACATTCCTGTGCGAGCCAGTCTAGAGTTGACTATTAAGCTTTAGAAACTAGATTTCCACACCACACACACACAGAAGTTAAAGTTGATTTGCTGACATCCCATCCGAGTTTCTAATGGATATTTATCTGAATTACAACAGCACCATGTAATTAGGCATAAATAAGGGCCTTTGTTCTGGAGGGGAGGAAAGTTTATCAGTTCTAAACCATATGCAATTGCGTGTCTAATCTCTGCCTGCAATTATTTCGAATGCAGATCCAGATGATAGCATTTATATTCATTCTGAGATTCACAGACCTTGAGGCCAGAAGGGATCATTATACCATCTGGCCTGACCTCCTGGATGCCACAGACCATTACAGTTCCCCAATTACCTCTATATCGAGCCCTGTAACATGTGTTTGACTAAAGCATAACTATTTTTGACTAAAGCTTATCTCCCAATAAGGCACCTAGTCTTGATTTGAAGCCATCAAAAGGAGAGAATCCACCACTTTGTGAGCACTTTGTTCCAATGGCTAAGCACATTCACTATTAAAAATGTAGGTCATGTTTCCAATTTGAATGTGTCTGGCTCCAGATTCCATCCACTGGATCTCATTATACTTTTCAGAGCTAAGTCAAAAAGCCCTTTGACATCCATTATTTTTTTCCCCTGTGTAAGTGTTTATTCCCTGGAGTCAAGTCACCTCTCAAATATTTAGTTTTGGTTTTTTCTAATAAGCTTCGGTGAACTCTGAAAACTCACAGGGCAAAGTGGTTTTTGCAGTCCTTCTGTGTATTTTTATTTTACCTGGTATCTATTTCAGCAGTGCCTAGGCATTTCTCATGGTGTCAGTGATGCACACAAGGAGCACAGGGGTCTCTGCTGCACTGGCAGCACATCCTGACCTACCTTCCTGTTAGGAACTTCTGGTCTATAATGAAGTCTCTCCTTCCCAGTACACAGCTGTAGGGTGAGGTAAATGGCACTGTGCTGAAGGTTCATAAATACAGAATTCAGTATGTACCAGTTCATCCCAATGGGACTGGTTTATTGGATAATCCAGGTTTCTTTTATGACGGTGCTCACCTCATCATCCCACACTATCAATTTGTGGTGATGCACAAACAGCTTCCCCTGAAACCAAACATTGCTCGTGGCAAAATAAAAATGTGCTCTGTGCACATTTCTGTGTCCAGCTGGAGTTTCTAATATTTCGAGATTCCAATGATAAGTCTTCCTGTAACAGCACAAAGGGAAAATATACGGATGGAAGGTGTTAAGTTTTAGATTGTTTATTAACCAAGTTTAAACTAACCGTTCGAACAGATAGTTCAGTACAGCCCAGCATGTATTCTCTCATTGCACTGAGATTTTTCATTTCACAAATTTTTCAAAAGCAATTCCGGTGGTGTTATTTGGTCTCAGCACAGAGAAATACACACACACACTTGCACTGAGTATTTTATATAGCGACCTTACTAACAGTGGCCCTCATTGCATGCTTACTTCACACACCATGCTATCACCAAAACAGACACAATCTCAATAGGGAAAAAAACCCCTTATTCTGGTTATACTAGTCATTCTTGAAAAGTTTTGCCTCGGTATTTCGGGCACCGCTTGCTTCTCTGGCCTACATCACAGACTTCAGTGATAACAAGAAGCTGTATTTCTGTACAAAAAAAACCCAAAACCAAAAAACCCAGAACTGATGTGTTCATGTAGACACATCTACATTCACTCACTCACTCACTCACTCACTCACTCACTCAAACACTCACTCACTCAAACATACACACACACACGCATGTGGAACTTTTATATTTTAAAACAGCTATGTGTATTAAATTTTTTTTCTTTTTTCTGGCAGATCCTGAAAAATGCCCTCATTATCTTTTCTCACTGATGAAAGACTCCATAGATTTATTTTGCTTCAGCCCAAACCAGAAATCTTGCATTGGACTCAATGTCAGGCAATACCATCTGCTCATAACCTACACTGATAGTAAGATGACTGTAGTTCCCATCCTGTTCTGATTGAAATCAACAGCAGAAGCTGCCCTGCTTGTAATGAGAGCATGAGACGGTGAAACTTCTCTCGACAGACAACAGGAAACGTGGGGGTTTTTGGAGAGCAGCAATCTTTAGGCAAGGACTACCCAGCATTCGAGCACAGATTAGCAGAATGCTGCAGACCTGGCATCTCCAAGCAGGACAGTGAAAGTCTGTGGGTGGACTAAACCCACGTCCTTTTAATTTCACTGTTGATTACAGACTCAAATACACTGAGAGAAAAGAGCAAAAGAAATTGAGCTGGCCAAGACAACAACATTTACCTGCCATGAGAGACTCTTACTCCTTGTATCAGTGTCACAGCTCTGTGCATTTCAGGCCATTCCCTGAGGCAGATGTGGGTTTTTCAAAGGTTAAAAGCCAAGCAGATGAAGTCTGGGTGATGCAGAGGATCCACATAACTCTGGGTCACTGCTTTCAATCTGCACCTGATGGGTCTCCTCTGAGAGCCAGCATGCTCATGCACATGCCCACAGGAAGCCATTCCCTTGGCTGGCATGCCTGGGTTGGGAAGACTTGTCCCAGGCATGACTGACCCCTCCATGGCAGAGGCAAGGTGAGCCAGAAGGACAAGATGAGGAAGAGTGCATGTGATACAAACCTGTCAGAGTTCAAGAATCGTTTGAACTACACTCTCAAACACGTGGTGTGATTTTTGGGGTTGTCCCATTCAAAGCCAGAGATTGGACTCGATGATCTTTGTGGGTCCCTTCCAACTCAGGATGTTCTATGAATTCATTCTGTGATTCTGTGGTGGCTTACTACTGTATTTTAAGATAAATAAAATGTTGTCAGACACAGACACACAGTCTTCAAGGCTGAAAGGGAAGCCTTCACCTTTGCCTCCCTTGATGTGTCTCTTGGCCTGTGGGTAACAAAATTTGAGATGGCAAAGGCCGGTAGGGAGCAGAAAAAGCTAAAAGCACTAAAAACATCATCCTCCCTTATGTCAAAGAGGAAGTTTTATCTGGAGCTGAAACCTGCTGCTTGACTTGGCATAACATAGCCATGAAATGTTGGTAGCAGGTCTGTGTAGGTGGGTCCCAAGTCCCAGGCTGGGCAGAAACCCTCCATGAGGATGCTGCCCCTGTGGGATTAGCTCCTTAAAAGCAGCTATAAAGTACTTTGAGTACTTGAGTCATGTTTTATTTGTATGTAGTCATCATGGCTCTTATGGGGATGGTGTTTAAATACCCTAATGGTGTATGGGGACAGAATTTTCATCCTGACCTCCCTGCCTGGGTGAGACCATGTTCCCCTCTCCCTGGGACCTTAAATGTGCAGGTACTGACAGACATTTTGCTGAGGGTACTGTTGCCTAAAATACCACTGAAAACCCTCACTTCTAGTGGTACAAGGAAAATGTGTATGAAAAAATGAGAGACTAGATTGGTTAGATACCTTTTTTTTTTTTCTCCAGTGCTTATCACAAATCTCCTCACAGCAAAAACATTAGCTGTGTCAGAACAGTTTGCACTCAGGCTTTCCAACCTGTAGTTCAAAAAATGTAAACATCAGGCCATTAAGATGTAATTGCTTTTTATATTCTCCATGGAAGCTTTTACTATGAACTATTCATAAGCACGCTCAGGGTTGTCCAAAATAAACATTAGGGCTTTGCATACAGAGGAATGAACGTGCTCAGGGACATCTTCAAGTACCAGGTTGCAATGACCTGCCCTCAGAGAGGTCCCAGCCCTCTGGAGACCCCAGCCCTCCAGAGAGACCCCAGCCCGCTGGTCTGGGGCAATCCAAGAGCAATGGCACACTCGGGTGTCACTGTCACACTGCGCCAGGTGAGGAAACAGTGCCAGCTGTGTGGGCTGTAGCAGGCACATCATTCTCTTGCTGCTAAATGTAGGTGTTTGACTTCAACTTCCTGCTCTTGTTTGACAGATAAAACAGGCAGAAATCTCTGACCTGAATCCTTTTCCTACTTTAGAGAGCTTCTCACCAAATATGAAGGGGTTTTCCCCTACCCAGATATTGTATTGCAAATTTTAAAGTAAAATGCAATTCTGATTTTAGTTTCATTTAATTAGTTTTTACATAAATACTTCATCAAGTATTTGCCTTCTTGTATTCTTGAAACACTTTTACTATTCTTCCTGCAATATTTTCACCTAAAATTTCTAATAGAAAATAGAATAAACCTGGCAGACTTCAGTGCATTTTTTTTTCATAACTTTTCTAAAATATTGATTATTTAATACTAAATAATTTCCTGGTTTGACAAAAATTTCAGCAAAGTAAACTTAACTTCTATATTCTATGATAAGATGTACATACTTTAACTGAAAAACTACTGAGCAAATACTGAGTGAAAAAAAGGAAAAACTAATAAAAGGGCAAGAAATGAGAGAATTCTAGATAGCATGTTGCATTTCATAGAAAGAGGGGACAGTCACTGAAAACAACCAAAATATGCTTTTCCCTTTACTAAGCCATGTCCTGACTACAAGCCAGGGGAAATGTTTCTCTTAACTCCCAGATATTTGAGGTCAGATAATTTCATGGAGTATCACATTTTTAGCCCGTTCCTTTCTTATCAGTTTTACTCCCTGGAACAAATCACAACTTTCGTTAGTAAGAGTATATAAATGTTTGATTAAGGTCCAGCTAGTAACAATATAACCATAGGTTTGAAATGTCCTCCAATTCAGCATCTGTAACACAGTCATGTACCTTAATTTTCAGGAAGAAAGAACTGAGGCTTTTAAAAAAGCCCCCATATTCCTAATTAGTCACAAAAAGTTAAAAGTAACTTTTATGCAGATATGATTATGTGCTTTCTTTACATGTGTTAAAATGTCATACTTCACTCCCAATGGCAAAGCTAGGTATGGAAAAAGTATTTATAGCAACACCATAAAAAAAAAAAAGAATCATAATCCATTTGTTCTACACAGTTGGTGCTCTATGAATGCAGTATATTCACTGCTGCCTTGATTAGGGGAAATCTAATAACATGAAACTAGATCACTAATTTTTGACCTCCTACTTCTCAGTTTCCTTCAAGGGGTAAAGAGCTGTTTTACTGAAACCATTTTAAATTATATTCATTGAAAATTATACAGTAAAACTCGTTCAGCAGATTATTTCTTCATAGAGAAAGTGTGAAAGTGTGAAATTACCTAAGCCTAGAGCAGCATTGGGAACAATGCAATGAGTCTTTAGCACTGCAACCCTGCTCACCTGCTAGTAGAGATCACCATTTCCCCAGAAAATAGCCCCCACTAGTCTATAATGTGCATCTATCTGTTTATCACCCACAGGCAAGATTTGCTTCCTTCCCTTCGGCGCATTTTCCCTGATAGTGCAAACTGCTTTTCCTCTGTCCCTCTTCCCCGCACCGAACATTACCTCCCACACCTTCACTGTGCTCTCCTCAGCTTCAAAGGAACAGAAACCTCTCGACAGCTGTAAGAAATAAAGTCAGTCCTCCAGTAATAGCTCCTGGTCTAGCTGAAGGGGTGGCAATACTGTATTTTTTCACTGTATTAATCTTCCCTGGTGCTTCCCCCCTGACAGGCTGTATGTCCCCTTCCACTGTGAGAGATGCAGCCAGGCTGAGCAGATGCAGAGGCAGGAGAGGGTGAGCAGAGCTCAGGAACCATTGTTTTCTCTAGTCCTACCTATTTAAAAAATCCTTTTATAGTTCCTCTCCAAGCTCTGTCTAAGCACTACAGGCAATTAAAGACTGCCTGCATGGGGGAGGATTTAATTTTGCAAGAGAGTAAGTAGAATGGTGGTATCTCTCATGAATTAAAACATCCAACAAAACCACTGCTGGGCACTTGTCCCTCACCTTCCTGAGTATGTTTTGTGCAGTTAGACAAAACAGAGCTCAAAATTGCATCCAGGGCAACGGATAAAGATTGCTGTATCACCACAGACTGCACAAGAAGAACATTTTGGGTAAAACAATTCTGAGAAATACGTGTTTGAGAAATAGTTTCGGATGGCTCCATGTAAGATGCAAGACACAGTCTTGTACATAAAGTTCTACTTAACTTTAATCTCACATACAGACTTCAATTACTACACAGCAGTTGTTTCCAGCATTTGTATCCATATGTGTGAGCCTATGGCATGTTCAGTTTCCAACAGGCTCTTCAGAGCCACAAGCTCAGCCTGATTTTATGGCCTGATCTGTAATGATCACCCTGCAAACCATGTCACTTTATATGAAGGCCGAGAAATTATTTTCACTATCAAACGACTTTACAGCCTTGTTTAAACCATTCTTTTGTTTCATTTCTTCCTCTTCACTTCAAACGGTTTTTTTGGTTCTATTTTTTGTGCAGGTCTTTTCTAAAGATGACATGAAGCACAATGCTGCAGCTCAAATACACAAGACTCATCTGCCCTGGCTGCTGAGAGGTGCTAATCTACAACATCCTCTTGATTGCCTGGCAGGATGTGCAAGAAGAAAGGACCTCAGGTTCCAGATCAACTACCAAAAAATTAATAGTGGCCCAAGTATTATCCAAAAATTGGAAAGGTCAACAGTCCCACCCTAAATGTGTCTTTTTTTTCTTGAAGCAGCAGTTTAGGACATAATTTGCTGACTATCATAACCATAATGTTATTTAAATTGAATTCCTTCTGAATGTAATTTACTGCCAAAGTTTATTGAGCTTATTTTAACACCATAGTGAGAGATTAAAAATTAAACTATCATTTCAACTGTTTTTATAAAGGTTACATTAGTACTTTTCATTTCTTTATTGCCTTACTGAATGTCAGGGTGCAGAGCACTCAGCGAAGCCTGACAGTGGCTAAGAGACATAAAGGTCATGCCGTGTACATTTGCTTCAAAAGTTCAACCTTTGCTTTGCCTAGAAAACTACTCACAAAATTACTGCCTACAACAAAAATAAATAAAAGACGAGGTCATCCACACCCAGAGCACCAGAGACACTTCAAAGAGCTCTGACCTAGGGAAACCCACTAGTCCTCAGAACTATCTTTCCAATTTTGTTTCAGTGATGTTTTAAATTCAGACACAGAGCTCACCTCTGCCTACATGGAGCGATATGATCACACTTCCTCATTGCAGCTGGAGCATGAGGAGTTTGACAGAGCTTATTTTGCTCCCCAGAGCCCTGGGATTCTTCTGAGGGCCAGAACAATAATAAATATTAATAAAATGCAAAATAATTATTAACAATAATAAAATACATGATAGGTGATTACGTAATAGGTGATAACAGAAACTAATTCATATTGAAGAATGTGTCTGCCCTGATCTTGCCCCAAGCATCCACACACATCTCTTCATTGTCATTAGTGTATCTTAATATAATAATTTAAAAATTAGTTTCAGATGTGCATCATCAGTTGAAAACATTTTTTGTCCCTTTCAAAGAAACCAATTTTTCATAGCAGGGTTTAAACTTAATTGAGACATGAAGTATTTGGTTAACAGGGCACTTAACTTTTATTAGAGGTTAGTGTATCACTTTTACTGCTGTTCCAGTGTTAATCTCAGGGTTCTTTGCAGGAGCAGCTCTGAAGTCATTACTATCTGAAGATGCTTAAAAAATCAGGATGTGAGCAGAAGCAGAGCAAGGAGGTCATTTCTGATGGGTCAAGGAAAGAAGTGTTATGGGGTCCAAGCCCTGAGGGCAGAGGGGCCATTGCCACCACCCAGCCACTCTTGGCACAGAGCACTGAGAGCCCTGGGGCAGCACCACAGAGCCCAGCAACAAACCCAGAGCTTCCCAGGACCTGGCTTTAAAACAAAAAAGCATTAATGAAATGCTCTGGAAGGTGTACAGGATTGAGACACTGGGGCTCCTAGCTGGATGAATTTACTGTCACTTCTCCTCCTGCACAATCACCACAGGTGTAACAGAGAACAGAAGCCAGAAATGAAGCAAATTACGCACAAGTGGCTGAGAAAAATGTTCAGCAAGATGTAAAAATCCACCCAGGCCCAGGCAGCATTTCAGCTGTGCAGCCTTTCTGTGCACTGCTGTCCACCTCCGCTGCATGCCCTGGGCTGTCCCACACCTCGCTCTGTACATCGTGTGGTTTAGGTTGTTTATTTTAAATTCTGTTTCCATGAGGTTTGACACAAACACAAAGGTGATCAACTGTAGAGCGAAGTGTTGCACGACCCTGTGAAAACCAGGGCACCGCAGCCTTTAGCAGGTTCTGCACAAGGCAGCACGGGAGCCTCCTGCCCAGCCGTGCTTCAGCTGAGCCAAACTGGGCTGCTCTTGGCATTTGAGGGCTTCTCTCCTGTGGGGAGAGAGTATCAGGTTCAGTCTTTCTCATTATGCCTTTTTTTGGCTGTTTTCTGCTTTATCTGGTTTACCTATTTTTCCTCCCTATGCTTCTCCATGAGCTTGCTAAGGGCTTGGACATCTCTGTACATTGCCAGGTACAATGGCCTGCAACTCTTGAATGTGCTTGAACTTGACAAGTTTATTCTCAATTTGAGATCCCATTTAAATCAAGACAATTTTTAGACCAAGGAGCCTTTCTTTTTGAATTTGCAGTATGCAGAAGTCCCATCAGTGAACCACTTGGGCCTGGTAGAAATGCACAAGCCAAAAAGCTACAGTTCTGTAAGTGCTTTTTCTCCTGTGCTATTTGTTCTTCATTACAGCGATGCAAAACACTGGAAATAAAAATGAAGAAGACAAATTAGAGTCTGGTTAGCAAGGGAGATATAAGCTAGTACCAGTCACTGTTAGACTTCCGTACGCTGCTTAATGAATCAATGCTGGCAGGAAAAAAGATTGCTGGTGCCTGAGGCACTTAATAACAGCGTGTAACATAACATGCATTTCCCTTTAGGTGTCACTCTAAAAAGTTGGTATGGACAATTTCTGTTTCTAAAGCAATGAGAGCAGAGGGTGATGCTGTCAAGATGAGGAATTTTGACAGCACTGAGTGAAGCTGCACGCAGGCAGCCAGTTTGTCATGCGGCTGGGCAGGACCTGGAGGCAGGAGGGTCGCCCCAAGGCTGAGGGCAGGAGTGTCCTCCCCACCCTGGGCACCACTGGAGACCCAGCACCACCACCAGCTCCAGGGATGTCAGACAGGTTTAGAAATGACCATGGGAGCTGCTCGTGCAAGGGGTACCGAAAGTGTGCAAGTGTCAAGGGCTCCCCTCAGAGCCCGCACAGCTGGAAACAACAAGAGAATGAACATGAATAAAATGCAGTGCCTGGAACTGCCTCCTGTCAGCAGAGAGGCTGCAGGTGTTGCAATGCTCAACTCACAGCTAATAGCATTCACCTGAAAAAAACCCTTCATATTTGGCTCCATCTTCATCACATCTCACATATTCCCCCCACCTTGGGCCATCAGACTTTCCTTTGGCCTCCACCTCGCAGCTTCTCCTGTACAAGTTCACCTCTGGAAGGAGCCATCATTCCTACTCATCTGTGGCTGCCTCCTGTATGTCCAGGTATGCTCTCCAAAGCATCCTCGTTGGTATGAACAGTGTGCAATCAGCAGTGAAAAACACTAGGATTCATTTTAGTGAAGTATGTAAGGCTTAAATTGTATTATCTCATCTGGTAATTAATACTGTGAAGAGATCCTGCACAGTGTAACAATAGCTATAAAATTGCTCTCTACATGGGGTGCAGAGAGAAGAAATTACATGATATTATCATTATTATTATTTTTGAGATTTTGACGTTTGCTTCTGCTAGATTTTGTAACATCTTTCATGAACTTATTTCCTTTCAAAATGACTTCTTGGCAGAAAAAATGGAGTTAAAGCTCTAAAAGAGACATCATGTCATTTCAGGATGAATCAAGGTCAGCTAGTTCCTTTTTTTTTAAGTACTAAACTCCACACTGCTCCCTGCCAGCCAGGGAGAAGCTTCTTCTGTCTGCCACATTCCATGTCTGGGCAGCGAGGGAAAACAAACAAGAGAAAATGAGAGGGTGCAGCATGGTACCAGAAATGCCAACTGATCTGGTGTTGCAGGGGATCAGGTTTAAAGACTAATTTCTTAGGAGTTGCACTGAGAGAATCTTAATCATATGGGGATGGCAAAGGAGCACTGCCCTGCCACAAATCTCCAGTGCTCTTTCAAATATCAGTTCCACGGTGACAGTAACTGCAGCCACTGGTTTGTGTCCTTTGACTATAAGCCAGTTTATACAATTAATAACGCATCCCTGCCCAATCAACAGAACGATCCGTCCTTGCCCCTAGGTACTAATCATGTGTCAAGACAATTAATTGCAGAGATGTACTACGTGAGAAAGGTTGCCCTTAATGTAAAATGTGGCAATTTCTCTGAAGGACCCAAGGCAATGATCATCTGAATATCCTTCCTTACAGTAATGCTACCCTCTCTAAATGAGAGAGGAGAACTTAGTCAACATGAGACCTAAAAACAAACCTCCCTCTGGGTTCAAGCCCACGAGATCCGGAGCACCCTGTCACCTCCCGCTGAGCAGAATCATGCTCTTCAGCAAAGGTTACAATTTTCCACTTACATTGGATCAAAAGTCCCTGAATGGCTAAATTTAAATGCTGATCACCGCAAATGATTTTTAAGAAGGTATTTTTCTTTTCCTTCCACCAACCTTCCTAGTTCACAAGAAGCATTTCCCTCACAGAAGCCTGGTCCAGCACCCAGAAAGGCTTGCCATTGATTTTCACAGAAATATGATCTGATCTCCCAGTAGTCACCATCTCACTGGGTGTGTATTTGGGTGCAGATGAGGGGAGCCAGCAGGGAGCCTGAAGACACAGGTCTGGGCATGGAAACGAGTCAATATGTCAAGGTACTCTTTGTTTCACTTTGTCCACTCTTCCTCTTCTTTCTCCAAGGGAAACGAGAAAATCAGACAGGTCTGTGCAAGGAGGGCCAAGTCCTCTCCAGGGACTCCCTCCTTGCTTCAGCCTCTTGGCATCTACTCTGGCACTGCTCCACCCTGTCACCTGTCTGGGGACAGCCGTCTCAGGAGAGGGGGACAGCTCATATGATGACAATTAGACAAGGAGCAACCACAACCTCTTTGCCCCACCTGCAACCTGGCTGTTGTCAGGGTTCTTCGTTCTGGATGGGAAGCAGCCCTGTCAGCAAAAACCATGGCAGAGCCTTGGTGACTGGGAGTTGTGATCTCCCCACTGCCTCACCTTGTCTTTTGATTTTTCACTTTGACTCATTGCTCCCAGTCATCCTTGTCATCAATAATAAGAGGAGCTGGGGCACATTTTACAAATGCGTGTGCTTAATCATCTTGGTATCTGAGAGGAGCCATGGAGATAAGAAGAGCTTTTATCTCCTTTTCACCGTGGCAGCGTGAACCCTCCAGGGCTGCACAGGATGACTGCAGCCACACAATGTTCCAGCAGCAGTGTGCACCTCCTTGTGCAAAAAGGAGAAGAGAAAAGCCCTTCCAGACTGCACTGGGTGGATTTAACCTCATGCACTGCTTCGGAATCTGGTGAGTCCCACCAAGTCTGTTATTGTAGACTCGAGATAACCTTCCTCCACTTTGATGTAGCTCTCCTTGGCTCATCCTTACCAGGAAAGGACACAGCCAGCCTTCCTGGCTGCTTTGGTACATGCTACTGCAAGTCCACCCTGCCTGGAACATGTGGCTCTCCTCATCCCACTATGAAAGGCCACCCGTCCCCTCGTCATCGGTTTGTTTCATGTACAACAAATTGTACTTATAACAGGAGAGCCCAGGCAGAATTCCCCTGAGTCTGAAATGACATTTCTCAGGATCTGACAATAAAACACAACTTGTGCTCTGCCTCTCATCTGTTCACCTTTTCAGTTAAGCTTTCACCCTGTGCATTAGAGAAATGAGTCATCCTCACCATCTCTCATGCACTTGCATTCACAGTACCTTGCCTTAATCTTCAGTTTTTCACTATCACCTGAAATATATGCTCCTTAATATCTAATATTACTTTATGGGGAAAAACCACTAAAAAATAAATCACAGTTATAACGAGAAGCTTCCAAAGACTCTAATCCTAAAATGCACTCCTATAATAGCACAAGGGAATCTCCACGCTCAGTATTAAAAGGATCATTTTTCAGTGCATCCCCAGTTTCCCAGATACACACAGCTCTTCATTTTCACCTGCAAATGACTCCATAGATTAACAGAGAGACAAAACTCAATCAAGCATGTCTGTCATTGTGATTATGGCCTGGCTGTAAAGCAATTTCACAGAATGGGAGAGGACCATGATATACCTACCACAGCTTAAAAGCCTTCTTCATTACACCAGATTTACATAACTTTATTCAGTGTTGTAGATAAAGGTTCAGAAAAAATTCATATTTGCCCATAGGGATGGGAAATGAGCAAAGCAGTGACACTGGAGGTAGTTTATCATTTGGATTGGGTTTTGCACCTGCAGAATTCCCCTCTTACTTTTTGGCAACGCCTTGTGGATTGTACCGACCCAATAACTGTAAGGAATTATTTGTGTATTTTCTATCTAATAAAAAATAATAGTAAGTTGTAAAGACTGAATTAGAGACCTCAGTGGTTTTTGATTTTGAGTCTGGCTGTGGAGTTCAGTGGGGAAAATATAGCCCTTAACTCTACACCAAGAAAATACACCAAGATCCTTGTGCTGTCTGCTTGAAGATTTTCCAGACTGACTTTAGCATGCCTTCAAAAAATCGCCCCCAGTGGCAACTTTAGAGCCACATCTATCATTTCAGGTTGCCATGTACAGCCATTTGCAAATTCTGACATGCCCTCAAATCTAAATCTGTCTTAAAGTTTCTTCAAGCAGTTTCTGACAGTTTAAGCAAGAAATGTGGACTTCTGAAAACTGAAATTCTCACTCTTGTGAAAACACTAAGTGATATGAGAGCTGGCATGTCAATCATCCTGACTCCAGAATGAGCATTTCATCCTTATTTTTCTGGGAAATGAGCAAGTGTGCAAAACTCCTGCTGGGCCCCTGCACCTGCAAGAAGCAAACCTCCAGCAGTCACAAGAACCTGCCCCAGTCCTGCTGCAGAGCTGCTGGGTTCAGGTTGCTCTGGCCCAGGCAGAGCATGGTTAGATGGTGTTGCACTGTGTTCCTGAAACAAAATGGGCACAAGTCATAGAATCACAGAATCATTTAGGTTGGAAAAGACCCAAAGATCGTTGGGTCTGACCATTAACCCACACTACCAAGTCCACCACCAAATCATGTCCCCAAGTCACACCAAGTCTCCACACTGGCAAACTGAATATGCTTTGAAAACTCAAAACAGCCAGTCCAGATTTGGTCAAATCAATGCAACCAAAGGTAGTGTGGAGACTTTCAAAAAGCTGATCACATTTTCTGAGAAATGGCTGAATCGCGCCATTTTCAGAGAGAAAGCCACAACAATTCTTGGTGGTGTACACCTTGTTCCCATAAGAGCAAGGGAAAAACCCAGGGCCAGGGTTGCCCCTTCAGGGTAGCTGGTCAGGGGTGCTGATTTTTGTTCGTTATTATGAAAACTCTCTTTTGCTCTCTTCAACAGAAGACAGAAATTTGATGCCATTTCTTTTTGTCTTTTTTTCCCAGATCCTGATTTTTCAAGGCTAAAGCTGATCTCCCTGGAATTACTCTGGAGCTGAAACATATACCTAAGTACTTGGCTGAATCAGTCCCTTTTGAGGGATAAGGAGGAAGATAGTCAAGCTTTCTAATCCAGTAGCACAGCAGGGAAACTGCTTGTCTCTGCGTGATTGTGTAATTGCTTTTCAAAGAGAGAAGTGAGTTTCTCTATCCACATTGCACTAACAAACCTCAGAAGTCACTTTGGTCTCCCAGCCTAACTTTCAAGATTATTTGTTATGGATAAAACAAAAGACACTTCTGTTTCCATAGCTGACAAGCTTTGCCTCAGGGCATGCATTTATTTTCCATGCTGTTGATCCCTTCCTCCCTGCATCAGGCTAATTCATCAGATTAATAAAGGACAATTTAGCTTCCTGCAGGGTGTTATTGATCTCTCGGGGAACGTGGCAGTTTTTTGCTATGCCACCTTTCCCCTGAGCAAAGGGGATGATTTTTAAATATTTCTAATGCTTGAAGGCTACAGCTGGCTCTCACCAAGCAGCTACAGTGGAGCAAAAGGCAGCAGCAACGGGAAAATGTAAAATGTATCACGTGAATCCCTCTTTCCCCAACCCTGTACTCATCAGTGTGTCCAGAGCACACAAAGCCCCAGCAAGGAGGTGGGAGTGAGCACCTGGCTCCAACACGATGCTTCAGGAAGACCAGGCACATCTGGGTTGAGCTGGCACACATTGCACCAACCCACTATTATTTATTGAATAATATTTGAAATATGCAGTACAGTTCACAGATTATCAGGTCAGAAAGGCCCCCTGTGCCAGCCCTGTCTCAGACCCTGCTAGGTTCTGTTTCAGAAATCTTCCTGTGTCATCCAACACAGAAACAAGAGTGTCTCCTTACCAGTGCTGAAATTCCTCCCTTTATCCCACCAAATCATTCCTTTACCTTCAAGTTACAGTGCTGGACGAGGAACTTTAATTCTCCATAATCTCTCAGTTGTTCTCTGGCTCCCTGCTTGTCTGGGCAGCAATCCCTGCCCTGCAAACACAGCCTGGACTTCCAGGATGCAGGGCTTGATGCTTGACCTTATTGAAAAACAAACAAACAAATAAACAAACAAACAAACAAATGCTGTTTATTTATGCCAAACTAGAAAGCCCAAATGCTCAGTCTCGGTGACTTACTACCTCATTGTTCACCTGTCTTCTGATTTTATGTCATCTATGGCTGTTTCATTTTCTCCCCAAAACCACAGGCAGAAGTGTTAAACTGTGACAGAGCAAGACCTGAGCCTCACCAGAGCTAGGCAGGCACAAGCTCCCTTGCTCCCCTGTTTGCAGCTCTGTTGTAAGGCTTGTAAATCCCTTGCCTTGCAATCCACACAGTATGTAGTACATTAATTTTATATAATTCTAATTCCTTAATCAACAGTTTTGAAGAATCAAATATCTCTGCAAATTATAACAACATTATTACCTTTAGCAGTCTAATTTGCCATCTCATAAAAAATATATGAAGTTCTTTTCTGTAACCCTACAGTGAATGGAATAACTTGGAATAGGTCCCCATCCTTCATTAGTCATAATCTCCCAAGTGCTGTTCCATACGTGTCGAGATCTGGTGTCAAGCTGGGCTGTCCTCAGCTAATTTCCAAACTTGCTTTCACTGCTGCCGATCTGTGATGGCCCAAGCACCGCTGACAATCATTACAACCACTTCTGAGAGCTGTGGGGTCAGGATCAGTGACCAGTGGTGGCCTGGGCTATGCTGCACACTCAGGGTCACCGTGGGACACTCCACCCTGCAGTATGACCACAGCTGAAACTGGTTTCTCCCAAACATGACACATTTATTGAACGTTTCTGCAAGGATCAAGTGCCTTTTCCGCATTATCAGTGGTTTTTCTGCATTATCAAAAGATCTTTTTTGCAGGGCTCAGCTGGTACCTGACCAAATAAATGCCTTTTCTTCCCAATATATTCTGCAAATTACTGAGCTCTGCTTGTATCATTTTCCGTTCCATATAAAACGAAGTCCCATTTTCTCAAATACAGAACAGTTTTGGAACCAGAGTTAGGCAGGGAAATGTTTGAAAAGAAGGCGTCAGGGACTGGTTTCTCCCAGTGGCAGGGGCTCTGTGTGTTTGAACTGGATGATTAAAGACTGGCCCCACCCCATGGGTGTCTGACCATGCTCCCATCTCCCATTCAGGCACATTTCTCATCATTATCCCTTAACCCTGCAGTTTCCAGTCCCACTTAACAAGGCTGTGTTTATTTGGTTTTTGACATGACAGATAAAACAAAGCTATCCCAAATTTCAGTCCATAAATCCCAGTAAGTAGATTGGACAGACCTAGTTTAAAAAGGAAAATAACTGCAGAGAACTTATTATGGAAACAAAATGAAAGGCTTTAAAACTGATTTGCTGATATGTCATTTGCTTGATGTCATCCTTCTATAAGCGGGTTATGATTGTTCTCACAAATGCAAAATGATATGCAAATATATCCATCACATCCTGCTGCTTCCAGTTTTATCTGCCTCTTTCCTAGTCTTTTCTTTCCCTTCCCCCAGAGTCTCCCAGAAGAATTTGTCCCACTTGCATTTGTCCCAGAAGCATTTTGAGGAGCATTTGTCCCACTTGCAAGGCCAGGGACGATGGGAGTGGAACAGGCAAAGAAAACCATGCTGCACCTCTTCTGACACACACGTGTTTTGTGATGGTTTATGTCGCTGTCACATGGCGTGCAGTTTCACTTCTGCCCTTGCAAAACACCTGAAAGACCATTGCCAGTATACATTCTTCCTTGACAATTTCTCTCTGGTTTTGGAAAACACAGAAAGTTTATGGTCAGTCATCCTGCCTCCAAGAGTGACAGCTTTGCCATCCCAGGTGTTTTGGAGCAAGCAGGACTCACCAGGACTGTCAGAAAGTCTTCCTTAAACACAGAGCAATTTGTAGCACAAAAACAATCAATGCTGTCCTGCAGGAAGGGAAATTTGAGTGGGGTTTTTATCTCTTACTCCACACAGTGCTACACAAAGTCTTTCGGGTCCCCAGCACGACTGAGCTCAGGGTGAATCCCAGTTCAAAACTGATGGGGTTTGTGCCTAGAGGTTGGTACGGCAGATCTGTCCCTGGGAGCGCTGGCCAGGGGCTTGGAGCCGTGTGCCAGCTGCTCTCCTGCTCTGCCCACTCGGAGCTTCCACTCCCGAGGGTGGCTGCGGACGGGGGGCCAGGACTGGCCATGCCCTGCGGGGTGTCTGGTGCTTGGGCTGCCTCGAGGTCCTTCGCCGGCAGCTCTGTGGGGAGCGGCTGCTGTTCCTAATTAAACAGCACAGATCCATTCCTGCTCATCAGTCTGGTGGCCACGAGCCCTTCTCCTGCCTCGGGGCTGGAATTAATGCTGCTGCGAGACAACGTAAATTGCAGCTTGAAAATGGCAGATCAGGTGTGCACTTACTGCCATTAAAAGGTTTTAAATTGGTTTAGAATTGAAAAAAAAAAATTACCACGAAAGTCTCAGATACAGCTGTAAAGGGCTGAATGCAAATTACAGTGTGAAATTGAACTCATCGTGAAGTTGCTTCAGGACTTTGCAATGCACACCCACAACACTGTCCCTTAGCAAGGGACACAGAGGCTGACTGCATATTGGGCAAACTTTAAAGCACTGTCACATGCTTCAAAGCACAAATGTGGCTTTGAAATACTAGATGTCTCTTGAATAATTTCAGGTCTGTTTTTATAATGTAGCATCAAAGGATTTGAAGCCTTAAAACAGAACGGAACTGCAGAAATTTTGGATATTCTCCACCCAGATCTAAGATCTGTGTTTTTAGTAATTATCAATATATGAGTAACCTGTTATATGACAGTGAACTGAATACACTATATACATATTTTAATATATATAAATATATACGGTCTCCGAGCTACAATATCATTTTGTAAAGGAGTAACCCAGGAGTGACACACTTTTCTGCAGTTCCTAAATTTCACTCTACATTGAGAATATTTACATTTCAAACCCACCAAACAGTCATTGGATAAAAATCTATTAATAATTTTGTCAAAAAAGTCAGAACCAGAAAAGGAAGAACTGCCATTCTTCCAGGACAGCCTGAGCCCACCAGCCATGGTCCTTCCCTCCCAGTCCAGTGAAGCTCCTCCTGCTGCTGCTGGTGGGGGCTGAGGTGGGAGAGGGCAGGGGCTCATGCCCAGGGGAGCCCAGACAGCGAGGGACATCTCCAGAGAGGGGAGGTGTGACACAAAGTCATCTCGGGCAGGAATGAACAGCCCACTCTGGGTGTCTCCCACCTGGTACAGACAGTGGCTCATCATGTGCGGGAGTGATGGACCAGTCCCTCTCCTCAGTCTGTCAGAGGAGGGCTGTATCCTTCCCTGTGTTTTTCCCAAATCTGCCTGGGAGATGAAAGCTTTTTGAATATTATGTACTTTGTGAAGCCTTAACCATCTTCCAGCTGAAGAACAGACCAGCTCACAGGGAACACAAGCGACTGTCCATTGATTGCTCTCCTACCTACCTTTCGTGGAAGTGTGGGAAGAGAAGGCGGAGCAGGGAACTCACAGCAGCAGGGTCAGGGAAGTCTGGAACAAGATGCTGAAGTCACCGACTCTTTCTGCTGCCATGAAGAACCAGGAGAGGGAACTCTCAGCCCCTCAGCATTTCAGGTCAGTGCTGGGGACCCACACATGTGGTAGCCATGAAACACGAAGAGACAACAGTGTCACAGTCCCAGTTCAGCATCATTAGCTGGACACTGGTGTCACAGGGACTGAACGAGTCTCATCTAGCATCTTCTTCTGAAACATTAGCCGCAGACAAAGAGTTTTCTCTGTATGAATGATGGAGTCTTATTTTCTTTTTAATTGCATTGATTTACACTGAAAGCTTTAAACACCAGCCTAATAATTATCATAAACCAATTTGTCATCAGGAATACAATAAACAGTTATCTGAGCCAGTGCTTAAAAGGAGGTGAGTCTCCTGCATGAGAGGAACTGGAAGGAAATAGGAAGCAACACTTAAAAATGCCAATGTGCATCCAGGTTGCTGCAGTCAGGGGAAAAAATTATGAGAATGATTGTCAATACATGTGATGGTAGAAAAAACCTTCAGAGCCAGCAGTAGTGTTTATTTATGGAGAAATGCCCAGATGGTGGTCAGGGGCTGGCACCAACCATCACTGAGCTGCCCTGGCTGGAGTCAGGGGCCACTGTGCTGCCCTCACACCTTCCACAGGGCTCTCCTGCAAGGCTACTGAAGGAGCCCTGTGTCCCAAATGCTCCTTCCCAGAGCTGAAACCAGGGACTGGCAAGTGTGTGGCCATGGTTCCTGTGGTTGCTGGTGACATTGTGACCTCCTGCCTTTCTGCCCTGTCACTCACTCCCTCTCCCCTTGCTCACCGACAGCGATGATGTTTCTGCTCACAGAGAGAACATCAGCAAATACCTTTTGTAAGAAAACTTCACACTGCTCCAACCCCTGCTCTTAGAGAAGGTCTGACTATTTAAAACCAGCACCAAAAAAAACCTGGCTAGAGGCATGGAAAATTTTAGACAAAGCAATTGCGGCCTCAGCCAGCTCCGAGACACCCTGACAGAGGGAGAGCAACATGAGACCCGTTCTAGGGAGAGCTGCTGGGCCAGGGCTCCGCTCCGGGGGGACAGGCTGGGCTTCCCCACAGCCTGGAGAGGAAGAGGAAGCAATGTGTGCTCTGAGCCCCCCAGATTCCTGCAGGAGTGAGAAGGATGCAGCAGAAGACAGCTATAACAGGGTTTGAAAGTTCTGAGCTCCTCTGACAGCCAGGTGCTGTAGTGCACCTTATCTGTGTGAGATCTTGCAGCAGCGAGCTCTTCACAGCCCCGTCCTGGAGCAGGCCTCACACACTGCTCTGCTTGCAGCATCACCCCAGATTTCACTGCCACTGCGAAATTTCCACTCCACCACCAGTTTCAGCAGAATGGGCTTTATTTTGCAGAGTGATCTTGAAATGTACACAGCGGTTTGTAGGGGCGGGATGAAAGCCCGGCGTGACTCAGGACGGAGATCTCAGGGATGTTTCCAGGAAAGGCACATCCCAGGGCTGCGGCCGGAGGGGCACCCTGTGCCTGCTGCCTCAGGAGCTGCCACCTTTGCCCACCAAGGGCACAGAGGTGCTCAGCATGGTGACAGGGATGCCCCGAGAGTGACAGCCCCTGCCCCGGGTGCACTCAGCACCGCCCTGTGCTGCAGGGCTGAGATCTCAGGTGGCATTCCTTCTCCAGCAAGGAAACCCTTGCATTCCACAAATCCATTGATGCCTCAGGATTTTCATTTGATTTCCCTGATCCACCCAGCTGCCCTGGGTTGCCCAGCAGAAGGCTCTGGGACTGGGGTTGTGATGTGACTTGAGCCAGGTGGAAGCAGCAGCACAGGAACATCAAACATGGGGCTGGAGCCTCCTGCCTTCACCACAACATTCATTTCAGCCTCCAGCCCTTCGTATAAAGTATCATCAAATAATTTACAGGGGGTGTCAGCCACAGGTTACAGCCAAAAGGAAGGTTTATTTAAGACACCGTGTGGATTGTTATACAAGATCCTGATGGATTATTCCTATGTGAGAATTTACAGATACTGCAGGAGCATGGCCAACAATTTGGATTAGTTGAGATTAAACTCAGACTGGGTTGGTTTTCCTCCCTTAGGAAATCTCAGCCCTAGGTCTACAGATATTTTTTGAAGGCAAGATGTAGACAAAAACAACTTTTATACCTTCCAGCAGGTACCTGAAGTACTTTTCCATCAATCATCTTTGATATACAGAGGCAGAAGTGTGAGCTACTTCATTAAGAGCCCTCACACATAACTGGGTACATTTACATATTAATCAGACAGCTGAGCTGCTAATCTTTCTCTCTTACATGCTTCTGTAACCATTAGTCAGAGCCAGGTGCTGTTAAATACTCCAGGTACCACCAAGTGCTCTAAAATCAAGATGAGTGCGGATGACAGGGAAAGGCTCATATTTACAATGCTCCCGTAGAGCCAAGCACTGTTAGCTCACCACAGTACCACAAATACACAAATCTGACACCAGGAGCTTTAATCCAGTGGGAGCGAGGCGAGGCACTCCCACTGCCAAGAGACTTCAGTGATTCCCACAGAAATAAAGGCTGGTTCCAGTGCAGCCTTCTCCAGGCCCTTTGCTGGTGTCTGAGCAGCACTGGGTACCTGGCACAAGATCCTGGGAATAAAGGAAGACAGAGAAGCCATCTCCCTCCACCCCTGATAGCCCACAGCCCAACCCTGCCTGTCCCCCAAGGGCAGCAGCTGCCCCACACCTAACCCAGGGCTCAGTGGGGTGGGAGAACTCAGCCTCAGTTCTTATCTTAGAATGATAGAATCACAGAATTCAGACTTCGGAGCTCATCTTGTTCCAACCCCCCTGCCATGGGCAGGGACACCTTCCACTATCCCAAGTTGCTCTAAGCTTCATCCAACCTCACCTTGAACACTTCCAGGGATGGAGCATCCACAGCTTCTCTGGGCAACCTGTGCCAGGGCTTCCCCACCCTCACAGGGAAGAAAGAATTAGTCTTTCACAAAGTTCAGATGGTTTTCTGGACAAGATTTGGTCCCTGGGTAAATCAGTCCCAGCAAGAGTGGTTGAAGCAATGAGGGATGTGTGGAAACTGCTCCAAAGTCAGCAGTTACTGAGATGAACTGACACGGAACTCGACAGAGGATGGGGTCAGTGGCTCCACAATCAACCTGCTGCTCACTGTGCTGCACCCAGCAGCAGTCTCAGGTACAGCACAGTAGTTGCTTGGTTTTCTTTTAACCTGTCCAATTGCCATTCCAGCACCTGCAAATCCACATCCTCAGCTTCCCATCTCCCTCCCTCCAGCGCTTCTCACCCAGCTCTCCACCTGGCTTGCACGGTACCTGGCTTTGAGCTGCTGAATTAACTTCTCTCCATCCTCCAAGAGCAGACAACATTGTGAGGTTTAACCTTTGGATGTGAGGTTTAACGTTGCGGTGCTGTTCCTTGGCAGCACACACATCACCGCTGCCTCCACCCCAGGGCCGGGTGTCCCGCGTGAGCAGGACAGGGACAGCCAGTGCCCAGTGGTCACACACCGACAGCTGCAGACTTACACAAAAACCACAAACACCTATAATTGCCTTTGCCGAGGAAGTGATCTGAGGTACTGCTTCCTCCTTGCAGAACCATCACAGTTTGCATTTCCTGGGCTGTAGTTAAACAAAAGAAAAACAATGTGTGATCACACAGGCTCTGCAGAGCACTCTGATCTTCCCTGCTTTGGGCCTCCAAGTTTTTTTGCCATTTCCTCCAGATTAAAAGGATGGAAAAATTAGCCAGATGCTGAAGAATGGCTTCATGTTTTTGCCATGGAACATCACCTGGGTTACCTGCAGCTCTCAACACTCACTGTGGCAAGGTGTGGGCATGGAGGGGGAAATAGGGTGAGGTTGCTGTATGAAATATCACCCTGACATGTTATTGGTACCTCACACCTCACCCCCATCTCCTGGTCTCATCACGAGGCAGATGGATGCTCTGTCACCCACATATCCCTGCCTCACTGCCCCCAGTCACTTGCCTTGCTGAAGCATCCCTGGGACTCCAAGAGTGACTCCCTCAGTCAGACATGGAGGGTTCAGGCTGGCCTCTTTCCTGGGATGCAGCCCAGTGATGCCTGCTTTGTCTGGCTCAAAACAGAGGGATGTGTCCAGCTCACTTTTGGGTCAGGACTATTTATTCATTATTACTTATTCATAATTTTTAAATGAGCTTTACAGGTCAGTTCTGATTTCTGGCATTTGGCTCTCCTAGGAACATGTGAAAGAGAAACACCACAACTAATGCAATGGGGCAAAATCTCCAGCCCCTGAAACACCAAACCACTGAACTATGGTCACATTTACCACACTTACACAGGGCAGAGCATCTCTGTTCCTCGAGAGCAGCAGGCATTACCATGAGAAAAAGCTGGTTACACCAGGTGGGAGCTTGTATGATGTGAGGATTTCCATTTCACACATGAATCTTTAACAAATAAATAAAAGAGACCATAGAAAGCATTCCCCATAGAAAACCCAACTTTCTCATGCAAACCCCCAGCTAGAAGGTTTTACCTTTGCTGTGGTTTTTTAATTGTTTGGTTTAAGCAGTGGAAAGAACCTGTCTTAATTGAGCCATGCTTTGGGTGGTGCTTCTAACAGCATATATTGGTGTTTTCCTATAAAACACAAGGTCACGCGAGCAAGACACTGGGGATTTTCCATGGGATAAGAGCAGGCAACACAGGCAAAGGCAGGCCCTTGGTCCTGCTGTCTTATGGGAAAACAATGCCTCCACCTGGATCCTACAGTGTGGATTTTGTGGCCCTTTCTACACCTCAAGAACAGACCCCCCCTTTCCTGCAGGGAAACAAAGCTGAGTCCCCGCCCTTTTTGAGGAAACCCCAATTTCTATTTCATTTCATCGTCTCTTTGCAGCTGCAGAGAGCAGCACCCTCCTCCACCTGCCTGAGCCCCAGAAGTGCTCCAGGGAGAAGGAAAGGTCCAACCCTCACGTGCAGGAAGGAAATGGAGTTACTTTTAAATCCCTGTTAAGTACAGTTATTCAATAGCTTCCAAAATCTTCACTGCCCCCCCAGTCCTCAAATGACATACATCATATGAAATTTGCACTGGCCACTCCTGGGAAGGGTGGATGAAGCTCTTTTTATCAGAAAAGAACATACAGCCAAAAAAACGTACTGGCGAAGCCAGCTGTCCTTCAGGCAGTGGATTCCACAGCTCTGTTACTCCCCAGCAGTGTGCAGCACAGACCTGACCGTGTCAGTGGCCCTGTGGGAGCTGTCACAGGCTCCTTCGCAGAGCGGTGCAGGAACGGGACAAATCAGTGCAGTGCAACAGTGAACAAAACTCATCTTAACCCTCGTGTTTTCCTGTCTTGATTGAGCCTCTTGAAATCAATACAACCTTTGTCACCAGTGTCTGCATTGCACTGATCCATGGGGCTTGTGGGGCAGCACTGCGTGGTCCTCCCCTCTGAGCTGCACAAAGACCCCCCTGTATTTAGCAGCACCCAAGGGGGTCCAAAAGACCAAGCACTGAGTATTATCTCCAGGGACAGCAGCAGAGCTGCTTTCCTCTCCAGCCCCTCTATTCCACCTTTTTGATTAATTTACCTAGGTGCTGCCAAGTCTCCAGTTCCACCAAACCATGACCTCACCCCTGAGGAAAGCAGACACAGTGCTCCTCTTTCCCCTCCAGCATCCATCAGCATCCACAAGTGACCCAAAGCACAGAGGGAACAGCCCTGTGCATGTTCTCGGTGCTGTGGGTGGCTGAAAGGGCGCTGGGGCCCTGCAGGCTCTTAGCTCAAGGCAAATCAGAGAATCACAGCATGGTTTGGGCTGGAGGGACCTTAAACATCATCAACTTCCAACTCCCTGCTATGGGCAGGGATGTCTTCCTCTAGACCAGCTTCCTCAGGGCCCCATCCAACTTGGACACTTCCAGGGATGGGGCAGACACAGCTTCTCTGGCCAACCTGTACCAGTGCCTCACCATCCTCACAGGGAAGAATTTATTCCTAATATTTCATCCAGATCCACTCTCTGACAATTTAAAGCCATTCCCCCTTTTCCTATCACTGCATGCCTTTGACAAGAGCCCCCTGGAACCTTCTCTTCTGCAGGCTGAACAGCCCCATCTCTCAGCATGTCTCCATTGAAGAGGGGGTCCAGGCCTCTGAGCATCTCCCTTTGCATTATTTTTCATCTTGGGGACTTGCTTTCTCCTGTCCCTTGTCCCCTTCTGTGAAGGGAGAGTAGGAAAGGGCTGAGCTGCGGCTCCCTTGGGAAAGTCAGGCTTGAGCAGGAGAGGGAACAAATAAAGGGATTAAGAAAAGTTTAACTGTTTTTCTCTCCATCATTCTTGCACCCCAAACATAAGTTAAAGATGCTAATATTAGACTTCAGTGCTTGTTTGTTGTTTGCAGTTCTGGGCAGAGGGCTCAGGGCTGCTGCTGCCACCGTGCCCAGGCACTTCTTGTTCTTCTATGCAAGTTTTGATGGCAGCTGATGTTACTCTGTGTCTAAAATATTTTAAATGGCTAAGCCACCCCAAACGTCTTGGCAGGGAACAAGGCTCTTGCAGCACCGCACATAGATCACACCGCTATTTCTGGACTGTTCTATAAATACACCTTTTCTCTGGAAACAGCCCTCAGATGCAGAGGCCGAACCTCTGCCCAGCACCTGACCTCTCGTTTTTGGAACTGGCCTCCTTTCTTCCCTAGCAAAATTCCTCCTGGATTAAAAACTGGTTCTCCCTAGATACAGCTATTGAGGGAGCTGGCGGGGGCAGGAGCCCACCCTTCCACCCAGTACCTGCTGAGTGTGAGCTGCAAGGAGGTTTAAGTGCATTTCCTAGGGAGAGGGGCTCCTACTGCAGGGCTGCTTGGAGCAATTTCAGCACCTTCCCCAGTGCCAGCAAACAAAGCCCATTTTAGGGGACTACAGGACTGTCCCAGCAGCGCAGCCCCCGTTGCTCTGGGGCCCTAATCCAGGCTTAACTCACTCATCCCCGACCTGCTGAAACCCTCCCCCCACGTCCCAGGGGCACAAGGCACAGCCACGGAGCACGTCCTGGAGCACCCCCGCACTGGAATCACCCCGGGCACAACCGCGGGGCAGCGCAAACCCCACAGCTGCAAAGTGCCAAAGGTCTCTCTCACCTGGGCAGGAGGAAATTCGTGTGTTCGCTGCTTCCTTCCCCACCCACTGCTCTGCCACGCAGAGAGGCAGAGCCCAGACAGGCTCCTGCCGCCTCCTCCCCCGGGACACAGGGATTTGCCACCAAGCAGCACCTCGTGCAGCACAGATTTACACAGCCTGAACCCTTATTTACACTTCAATTCTGTCACTGCTTGTGCACAAACACAAATCACATTGCTTTCCCCAGACATTCTTGCCAGCAGGGCTGCACAGGTTATCCCCCCTGGTATTGAAGAGTGGAGTGCTGCCGTACTAGTAGCTAGATATTAAAAATAAATAAATTGGGAAAAAACTGCAGCAGCCAGCAGCTGTGATTGAAGATTAGCAGGTATTTGGATTTTCAAAGAGATAGTGCTTTAACTTAAGCACCTGAGTGACTGATCACATTTATAAGAATGTTCATCTGCTTTGTACTTGAATTAGATGATGCATGTTTAAAAACCCATCCCCAGGTGAGTTCTGTGCCTTTTTAGAGATCTGGCATCAAAGCAGCAGACAGACGGAGTCACAGGCCAAGCAATGAAAGCAGCAATCACTCACTGAGTGCCACCGCTCGTGCCTGCTGCTTTGAACACAGATTGGAACAGAAACGCAAATATCTATTTTTTATTAGTGACCCAGCACAAACCACTTCAGTCTGACCGCAGAGATGCAGAGTGAGCAGTTCATCAGAACAAACATTTACTCAGGTGCCTGAAAGGCTGCAGAACCCCAGAGCAAGAACAAAGCATTTCTTTTAAAAATCCTCATTTTTTTTTTTAAATTTCCCCTTCCTGAACCACCAAGAAAAGTCACAGAACATTTGCAGACTTCTGTCACAAGCCAGAATACAGTGGGCTTCCTCTCCAGCCAGCAGGGCCCTGTGCCAAGATGGTGGGAATATTCACATCCAGGCTCCGGGGCATGGAAATCAGGACAGATGTCTGTAGGATGGACAGACAGCCACACCCAGAAGGGAGCCCAGGCTGACAAAGTAAGTGTCAGATATGAATGTCACATGATACCTGGTGGGACTGATCTGCCCATCCCCACCAAATACTGTGCCCTGGGGAGAGCACCCTCCAGCTCACCCCACTTGAAGACTTTCTTCCACCACCTTGCAGCCATTTACTCAGGACAGACCTAAATCCATTTCCCAGCCTTCCATGGGGCAGGTGAGAAATGGAGCGAGGCAGCTGAGTGGTGTCCCAAAGTGTTCAGAGAAGGGCCACGGAGCTGGGGAAGGGTTTGAAGCACAAGTCCGAAGAGAAGCAGCTGGGGGGGGTCAGCCTGGAGAAAAGGAGTCTCAGGGGGGACCTCATCACTCTCTAGAACTGCCCAAATGGAGGCTGTAGCCAGGTGGCAGTCAGGCTCTTCTGCCAGGGAACAAGTGACAGAATGAAAGCAAATGACCTCGATTGTGCCCAGGGAGGTTTAGATTGGATGTTTGTGAATATTTCTCTGCCTAAATGGTTGTGAAGCATTGAACAGGGCACTGCCCATGGCAGTGGTGGAGTCCCCATTCCTGGAGGGGTTTAAAAGACATGTAGATTTGTCCCTTGGACACAGCTTAGTGGTGGCCTTGGTAGGGTTGGTTGGACTTGATGTTCCTAGAGGTCTTTCCCAACCTAAATAATTCTACAGCTCAATGTTCCCTGGGCACACAGCCCCAGGTCCAGCACTCATGGCTCCTCACCCAGCAGGGGCAGCCCCCAGGGCACTGCAGGGAACACAGCCCAGCCTGGGGTACAGCTGGATGCCATCAGGGACAGAAAACACTGCTGTGCCCAACTGGCAGAGACCTAACCTATGGACTGGAGGTGTTTGACTAAATCAATTTTCAATCGTTCACATACTTCTTTAAAGGAAGGGCACTGCTGCCCAGCGCACTGGAAATGCACAAGCTCTGGTTTCCAGCCAGCTCTCAGCTCTTGCCCGCAGACTGGTGGTGGGACTGGGGCCATCTGCCAACACTGCCCATCCCAGTGCCCAGGGACTCCCCGGGGCCCTCCCCAGAACGGCTCCATGCACGCAGGGACTCAGACTGGCCACACTCACTTGCAAGGGGGGGCTGTGCCCATAGACTCTGCAATAACAGCAAACCCCTTTCCTGCATGGAGAAGGGCTGAGTGTTGATCTGTGGGATCACACACAGCTGGGGGCTGGGAGCCTGGAGAGGAGCCAGAGCCCAGCACAGTCCTTGGAGCTGCTTTTCCCTCACCCACTGGGGTTTGAACCGAGACCTACAACAAGACAGACAGGGCCCCTCGTTCATCTGATGCACACAGGATTTTGTGATGAAAGAGATTCAAGAAGCTGCAAGACACCAACAGTGAGGAGCATTAGAGCCCCGCTGCCAGGAGAAGCTGCCCTGCCACAGGGGCCCATTCTGTGCAGGCAGGAGCTGCCTTTCCTGCCTCACCTACCTGAGCAGGGCTCCTGCCAGCTCAGTGTCACCGAGCAGCTTTATGCAGAGCTTTCTTGCCTTCTGTGGCTTCCCAACTTCCTTTCCATTTTAGTGACTTCAGATTTTCCACCCAACACTTACGTTCCCTTCAAAGCCCAGGGTTTTAGAGCAGCACCAGCAGTTTCCTCCTCAATCACATCTCTCTCCACTTGCTGGCAGGTCCATTTTCCTTAATGGCTTCTTTTCCCAGGACATGCGTGGGTCCACCTAATCAACAAATAACCAGCTTGACTGCAATCAACAAATTTCCCTGTTTTCCCCTCTCTTATGGTACTTTTTAATTTCCTAACCTATATCTCATCTGATTCCCATCCCTCCTCTTATCCCCTCTCAGTCTGTCCCTCCAAACTCAATTACAAAAGAGGCTCCAGCTCACTGCCCTGCACAGGCCAGCCCACAGCTCACCCCGTGATGTCACAGCTCCTCTCACACTGGGTTTTTAGGTGGATGCCCTGTACAACCCATAGCACTCCCCACCCTCATTTATGGATGCAAGACAAACACAGAGCTCCGCCATGTGGCAGAGAAACAGCAGAATGGAGTCCAAGGGCTCCTAAAAAGCCAATTGGTACTGTCCATCTGCCCTCAAGCCATTTCCTGCCCATCTGGCCCGAGGCTGTGCAGCTCTGGTACATCCCTGCCTCCGAGTTGGGTGGGCTCCCAGAAGTTGGGGAGGGCTGCAGCATCTCCTCCTGTCTATGGAGAGCACTCAGTACCACTGTGTGATGCTGCTTGTGTAGGGATGTGCCCAGATACTGTGAAATTTCAACTTCTGCAGGACGCTGTGCTAGTGACATGTACGCAGAACCTTTTCAAGCGGAATTCTGATTTAATTTGCACATGAACTTTTAAAAGAAGTTGTAGAAGCTGGTCTTTTGTGAGAGAATGAAGGAAATCATTAGGAAATGACAATTTAGATAGGAGGCTCCATGTGGCCTCCAACAGCATTGCAGGGAATCACAGACTTCACAACTACTGAAAGATATTGTAATGATTTGAGAAAATCTGTTCAATGGCTTGGATTCCAACCTGGCACTGGAGAAGATGTGTGTACATCAGACACCTTGGCCATCCCCATGGCTCAGCCTTCTGTCGAGCAGTCGCAGTGAGAGAGGAACATGTTTTTGCTAAAATTCCACTACGGAGTGAATCGAGCAGCCGACATCACCTGCTGAGCCAGTACCCGACCCTCTCCCCACACGAGTCTCTGGATGTTCACATCCACACTTCCCATCCAGAACCTGCTGTGTGACAGGACAACGCACAACGTGTGGTCCCACCAACAGCCCAGGAAAGTGCTCACAGACGTTCAAACCCCCATCCCTCCATCTCTGCTGCACTGTAGAACCTTTACTGTCCTGTGGGGAACAGTCCTGCCCAACACAAAGAATTTGATGTCAGGGGTGTTGAGAACTCAGCTCTGCAGAGCACTTCCAACATGAGCCCCTTTGAGCGGAGGGGACACTGTCCTGCCCAGTTTCAAGGAGGGCAATAAGGAGCAGTTTAAAGCCCTCACAGCCCTGCAGAGCCATCCTCTCCTGCTCACAGCCGAGGCTCTCCTGGGCCTGTTTCCCCGCTGATGGAGGGCACCCATTCCCATGCAGCCACTCCCAATCCATCTCCAGTAAACTGCTGGCTCTCCTTGATGGCTCCCCAGCTCAGAGACCCTCCTCGTGTGAGCCCTGGAAACACGGAGGCACCAGCTCAGCTCCATGGCCATAATGCTCTGCACAGTGGCACTGAAGAGAGGCAATAAAATGGATCCAGTTACATGAAGTGCAAAAGGGAAGCGAAGAAAACCAAGTCATCCAAGGTTTTGTGGTCATTTCCCCAAGAAAGAGGAGGGGTTTGCTCCCATTTCCCATAGCACTTATTTTATCACTCAAACAATGCCTCACTGATGGAAAGAAGAACCTGCAAAGTTTTAGTCTGGCTTAAAACAAATCCATCTACAGAGCCAAGGAGAGTTCAACTACCATAGAGAGGGTGGAGACAGAAACATTCATTATTTAATGGAAAGTATATCAAGTTTGATAGATCCTAAATTCCTTTTTAAATGACACTGATTAGTCCTAATTGGTGCAGGAGTTGGCATTACCTCAACCCTGATATCTGCTCAGGAGCTGAATACTTAGTCAAAGTGTAGTTGAAAACTACTCAAATTTTAAATAAAAATGGTGGAGTTTTTTCTTTCCCTATGCCAAGAATGTATTTGACAATTGTGCAAATGTTGAATGAGTTAAGAAATTGCAACAATTTGAGAAGAAATGTTTAAGGAAGGCAGCAAAAAGTCAAGGACAGCACTCTAGTCAGGCTGCCAATTTTGTACCCAAGGCTGAAAAGAACTGATGAAATTAACTGCTATTAATGAAACTATATAGCTGAATATCTTATCTGGCAGTAGCCCTGTGGTTTCCCATGTTACTGCTTTTATGCTTTACTGGTGTCCACATGGTCCGTGGCTCCACAGGCCAAGGTGAGGGTGGGTGCTCCCAGACACCACTGCCAGATGCCTGTCCTACTGCCAGGTCAGGCAGTCACAAAAGGGGGGAAAATAATCAGTATTTCCTAGGCTGAAAAACTTTGTCGCTGTGACAAATCCATTCAGAAGACAGACTAAAGGAAAAAGGAAATTTGGGGAAAATATGTAAAGTTGAATGACTGACTTACGTGAAACTGCCATCCCGAATTCCTGCTGAACACAATCAGACTTTTAAATTTTTTATTTTTTTTTTTTTAGCTGGAGGGCTACTGAGAGGACATGGTAAGACATATTAGCAGAGAAAAAAAGTCCAGAAGACGTTGATACACATCTTTTTTGCTGATGATTCAGAGAGAATAGCTTCCCAAGGCCCCAGCTAGAGACCACTACAAAGTGGTGAGGACCTCCCATTTTAATTATCTTGAGAGGGGCCCTACAGGAGAAATGGGGAGTGGCCCCTGTGATGGAAATGCAACAACCAGCTTACACAGCATTCATCCCCACTGATCCGTAATGAAGTGAGGAGCTGAAATGAGCCCTGATAGTTCCTCAGAGACATCACAGTGAGAACATGGAATCTGTACTGTAACTCCAGCCTCTGGTGGCCATGAATCCCTGGAACACCAGCGAGACAACCCTGCTGCTGCAGGGGTCACCTCAGCTGTGCGGGCACAGGCGTCTCTCAGGCTACTGCAGGACCAGCACAGGGAGATAAAGAGTGTCTGTACAGCACAAAGCATCACAACATCCACTTCGGGGCTATTTTGGGCACTAGAATAAATTTAGCTACATCCATGCTGCACTTAAGCCTGAACAAAAAGTATTGTCTCTTCCCCAAATTTCTGGCAAGTGAAGGATGTTGAAGCCGTCTCCAGGGAGCCCAGCATCACTCACCTGGCCCCTCTCCAGTGAGAGGTACAGCTGTCCTCACCACAGCAACACTCCAGCACTTGAAACCTATTTTCCATTACACATCTAAACCAGAACAACTGTAAATCACATCCTGACCCTACTGAAAAAGTACAATCTGCTCTCAAATTTCTCAGCCACTAAAACCATGCCAACATCTCCTGGGTTATCTTTCTACTCTAGGTCCTTCATTTCTATCAGAGACTCCTGTAATTTAATATTTTCCTTCTATATTAATACTTTTGTAAGACAGAGAACTCACACCATTTTGATAAATTAATTACTGCTGACTCCAGAAGTACCTCCATTTTGTTCATTAACACAGAGATAAACCCCCACCCTCTGCAGAGGGAAGGCTGGAGCACTCTGCAGAGCTGCTCTCGGGCAGGAAGAGCATTCAGCACTTCAAACTGCAGAGGCTCAAGGAGCAGTCAGACACCCATGCACCCACACCTCTTCCCAGTGTCCTGGGACAGCTCCTGGGGCCCCAGTGATGCACGGGAGAGATGAAGTTACCAGATACAGTTCACAAAACACTGGAGAATCAACCCTCAGCCCTGCTCTCACCACAAAGCCCCTGAACTATCTTTTAAGAAGGCTGTTCTCTTCATCACTGTTATTCTTCTCTATGAAAGAGTCTTGTTAACCAATTTTATCTTCACCCTGCTGTGGTTTCTCTGCTCTGAAAAAAGGATTAATTTTTTTGTTACTGCAAAGTGACAAGAACAGTACTGCTTATTTGTATGTTCTTGTAGAGATTTAGTTTGTGAAGATGTGCAGGAACAAAGTGATAGAGGAATAAAAAGAGAGAGGGGGGGAAAAAACCCCAACCCCCAGGAGACCTTATCCCAGGGGGAAGACAGCTGTGAACCAGGCATGGCAGTGACATTCCCATCAGGACATCAGGTCAAATACAGCCCCAGGAAGGCTGGGAGAGAGCAGGGACCAGGCTGTGCCAGCGGGACACAGGACAGTCCCCAGCACTGGGGGTCAGGCTCTTGCTGGCTGGGGCCAGTGATGGAGACAGGAATTGTGGCACTGGGTGCTCCACTGGGACATGCACAGAACCCCTTTCCCATTCTGTGACTCTACAATCTCACTAAATATTATGTCCAGTTTGGATATAGTAACAAACATTTTGTTGCTTTTACAACATTTTGGATGTCAAAAAATTACTTGCAACTTTTTCTCAATCTGGTTGCAATTTCTTTGCCTGGTTGGAGGCTAGGAGCTGTCATGAAAGTCTCAAGTTGTCTGCCAATATGAAGGTTATCTTCACTTGGTAATGTGCTAGGTGTCAAGAACTATACTGAGACAGCATTAAAAAGCCTCGGTTGTCAAAAAATGAGATATATTAAAAAAATACAGTAGGGACCAAAGATAACTAGAAAAACTCCCTGTATTTTAGAAGAGTGACAGAAAAAAATACCTGAATCTCCACTAGGGATAGTAGCAACAGAAACTGAAATAACAGGAAAAAACACCCAATATTTGAACAAATCACAGAGGTCAAATTCAATGAATAAGTTACCACAAATTATCTACCCAGAGCTCACTCTCATATAAAGCCAGGGAAATCTCACCCCTAAATGCTATAGTACTAGAATGAAAACAGAATTAATTCTTTGACTTGGCAAAAGCTGCAAGGCATCACTTATAAAATGTACTGATTTGAGCTGCCTGTACTACTAACTTGAGCTTTATTTTGTGCAATTGCTAGACTCGTCCTTTGGAAGTAGAATTCTTTATAATCAGCTGTACCATGAGCATCAGTTTATTTAAATGATATGGATCTCAGCCAAAACAAGGCTCATTCAGTCCAAATTGCTGTAATAAGCACCCTCCCTTACCTTAAAATTGTATGGGCAAAGTCCCTCATCATAAGAACCATTGTTCGGAAATCCAGAAAATAATCATCCCATTCAAAGCACACAGGTGAAGGAGGGTCTCCACTCCTCTTCCCCACCAAGTCCTACAGGGATTAGGGCTGTACTTTATGCTGATGCATCAGATCTGTACTTTTATTCCTAGAACACAACGCCTTGAAAGCCTTGCCCAAAATCAAGCTGGTTTATTTCTAACATTTTCCTGAAAAAAGTTAATTATCTCACTCTGCAGGCAGGTGAGACACGACTGCATTTCCTGGCTCAGGCTGACCACACGAAGCAATTTAAGCTGAACTTGGGGGAGTCAGAAGGTGGCTGACCCAGGGTTACAGGATGGCAAAGACTGCTGGCAACTTGGTGATAACAGGAATGATAATTAATGGGCACCCCACACGTCTGACACCGTGCAGGAGGCAGAGCCTGAGGAGGAACCACACGCTGGCCAAGCTGTCAGCCAGGGCCCAACGAGGTGGCTGCTCAGAGCACCTCTGCTCTCCACATGCGAGTGACACCGGTGTGAACGAGCTGTGGAGCTGTCATCTGTGTGAATGTTTGTGTTTGGTATAACACCACTCATTACCCACCCACAAGACTCATCCTGCCAAGTTACCACAGTTCTGATTATACATCACAGAGTGCTGTGGTTTGGCTCCATGGGCCACTGCACACATGATTCATTTCTGGTAAGTGAATGAGAGATGAACAGCAAATCAATTCAGAAAGAAAAGAAATGTGACTTTCCTTGTGAGCAGGGATTAAGAAAAAGCTAAAAGACATGGCTTTTGAACTTTACTAATGGATCAAGTGACCTAAATTGAACACTGTTAACTACAGAAACAGCATGTGATGAGACGATGCTTCTAAACTGTCTAAATCCACAAAATCTGCAGCTCTGTCACAATCTGAGACAAATCAGCAGTATGCCAGAACAAACACAAACAGCCTATTCTCTTTGGTTAACTCGACACAAATCCCAGAAAAAGGCAACACAAGTAGCTGAAATTGCATCCTTGGCAGTCTCTCTGCCCTACAGGGCACCCTTTCTTTCTGTCAGGTCTACAAATCCGACCCAAGTGAGCCAGTGAACTATGCAGTTAAAAGTCAGTCTGAAGCAGAAGATGAAGCATTGCAAGGTTAAAAAAAAATAAATAAAAGGGAGAATTTGTAATGAAAGCAGCTTTAAATGGAACATCTGCTTCTTTTACTTCACAGCACTTCAACCAGCTGCTTTCACCACATACAAGCTATTGATATGAGCAAAGAAAAAAAGGTCCCTAACAAGGAAAACGACCAATAGTCCAAATCCATACATTTCTCCAGTTACAAGCATTTACACAATAAGCCCTTAAACTGTAACACCATCAGTCCCTCAAACAGGATGGAACTGACAAGATTCTGTTTTCACTGACAATGCCACTTCCCTAATCCACGCTAGGCTTCTCAGAGCACTTTGATTCTCGTCTATAATGGAAGACTTCAGTTTAAAAAAACACCCCAAGAAATCTGCTTTTCAAGATTCAAAAGATTATAAACTGGCAACACAAATAATGGAAAGACAGGTTTTGTCAGTTGATACATAAGAACGGTTGTGTAAAGACAGCTCAGTGTTTTAAGATGAACAATACAAAGAGCAGGCTAAATATAAAATGTGCCACATCTTTAAGTGCTTTTGTGCATGATATGAAAAACAAGTGGATGTGGTTTGCTTTTTTGCTTTTGGTGGAGTGCAGCAGTTTGAA
This sequence comes from Orthonyx spaldingii, assembly GCA_013397795.1. Classification (NCBI taxonomy): domain Eukaryota; kingdom Metazoa; phylum Chordata; class Aves; order Passeriformes; family Orthonychidae; genus Orthonyx; species Orthonyx spaldingii. The sequence goes on from VZTJ01003169.1 coordinate 341,359, forward strand.
AAGAAGAAAACAGAATTTAAGCCTGTGAGAAGAGTGCGTTAAAATAATAAGAGATGGGTGCATACATCGCTCAAGAACTGTGGTTTAACTGCTTTTCACAAAGCCTTAACTGCAAGGCTTCCCCGACGGCCGTGTGGGGTGGGGAACAGGTGTCATGTGGAGCTGCTGGCCAGGATTTAGGGGCTGGCCAGCATGTGGGGGCTGCAGCTCTCCAGCAGGAAACCCCAGAGCTGGGCAGCTCGGATCAGAGCGGAGCTGAAGCCCAGAGCCAGCCCAGGTCTCCCATGAGCTGCAGGAACTGCGGCAGCGCTCACAACACATCCCACAAACAGGGCCCTACAGATGGTACAGGGGGTTTAGGGAGAAAAGCTCAAGGGCAAATGCACTGAATGAGCAGTCTAGAGAAGGGCTGTATGAGCACAAGGACACCACCCCTGCCAAATTTATGAGAGATCGTTCCAGCTGTACCCACAGCCCACCAGCTCGGGATCAAGCTGCTGCTGTGTGCACTGATCTCCCACCTGCCATCAGCCACCTCAACCAACAAGGAGCTGTCTTCAAACCCATTAATCCATTTTCCTCAGCCTTGTTGTATTACTCGAATGCTTTCACGAAGTAACTACGAACTTCACATCTCCTTCCTAATTTGAGATGTTCTCGGCCTCCACAGGTTTTATTACTTTTATATTTTATTTTATTAGGTTCTTTTAAATAGCTTTTCTGAAGGTGCAGAATTCGAGCTGTTATCAGCTGAACACGAATTTCACTTTTAAAACTGGTAACTGCAGCTTTTTCTTCGACAAAAACAGTTGATACACACAAAACATGATGACTTTTCCTCTCATTTTCCAATCAAAAAGCTGCTGAGAAAAGCTCAGCAGAAATTACACAATCAGGTTTGGGAAGCACGATGACATTAAAGAACTGTATACATTAGCTGGAGGACAGGGAAGTTTCCTGTCAGCCAGCCATCGAACCACTTCAACATGCTTTGGATCACTTTTCTGGGCACAGTTATAGCTTCTTACCATTGTACTGCCACTATGATTTACATCCATAAAACCTGGCAGTAGCTACAAAAAACCACAACAAAAAGTAGCAACTGAATCTCTGGCTGGAAGGCACCATTTACAACAGCTGTAACAACATCTAGCTGGTAAAAACTTTAAAGAAATATGAAAATTAAGATTTAATCAAAGAAATTAATTCAAGAAAGCTCAGCAACACGAAGAAGGGATACAGGAAAGAAGGACAGCTGAGGAAAATGACAGCCACAATTCACATGGAATTGTCATGTTTAAAATAAAATTATTACAGAACAGTATTGTCCTACATTACCTTGCTTTTTGAGTATGTGTCATCATCCACCTCCATCAAAAATATGATCACTTTTGGATGCCAAGAAATATATATGACATTAAACCATCTCAGTACAAGAAATTACATAGGATTACAAAAAATGAGGCAATTGCATAAGCTGCATCTCAGTATCACAAATTGATAGAAGAATATCAAATTAAAGCAGTTAAGTAGGAACAAAAATATTTTTAAAGAACAAATCTGTATTTTATCAAAAGAATTCTGAAGCACAAATTGACAATTTTGACAAATGCTTCAAAGAATGAACAAGTCCTTGATATTCATCAGGCTATAAAAAAATATAATGTATCTATGGGTTAAAAGCAGCAAAACATTGTTGTGAATCAAAGCAACTCAAAAAATCCAGTATGGGTAGGAAGTTAATTGTATTGTGTCCTGAAATCCCACACTAGGACAAGTGTATATGTAAACTATGGGGAAAATAGAGGAGCAGATTTTAAAGAGGTGTTTCTTTAGTTATACTGAGATTAAAGATGAGGATTTATGAGCTCTAACATGCTACAGGAATCAGCATCACACCAACCAAAGGAGAAAAAAACCAAACACACAACAGCATCACTAACATCTTACATATTGTCTTTGGTTGTTTAATATCAAGAAATACTTTTTACAGAATATGTGGAGACTATTCCTTTGAAATTCATTCTGTGTCAATACCTTCCCTGTGGCCTCTCTAGTAAACCAGAGGACAGGCTTTACTTTCTCTGAATAGTTTGCTTTTTTCTACATTTTTATCACGTCTCTTCAAAACTCCAACTTCTTCCATTTACAGGCTTTTGTACCAAAACGTTATAACTAGAACAGACTTTACATTGTATAGTGAAGGTAATTTTCTTGCATTATAAACTTAGAACCTACTAAAACAATTTTCCACAAGATACTACTGAACTTACAGCAGGATTTAGAGACAGGAGTAATAACATTTGAAATAATAATAACTAAAATAAAAACCAACCCAAAACTCCTAAAGTTACTAGCAAGGATTAGAAGTGTTATCTCTCTACGATTTTAAAATTACTGCTTTAAAAATCTTGTACCAGAAAGGAGTTTTCAATCCCCAGCTAGAGGTGCTCAGTAGTTGAGGACAGGGGAATGGGAGGGGAAGGGATGTTTAGGGTTTCCCCTCAGTCCCTTGCTGTCTGGCCAAATAAGCTCAGAGTGTTTACCAGGTATATAATAAATTTAAGAATGGAAAGTAGCATACACATTTAATGGTATTTCCATTGGACTATGTACAGCATCTCCAATGTCTGAATCAAAAGCATTCTGAGTAAAACCAGATAATAGCTATTAGGAAAAAGAAACCAACAGAAAGGCTATTAATACACCTTTAAAAAATGTAACACAAAAATAATTAACCACTGCTTTCTTGGCATGTAAAAGTTCTATACAAATTTTAAAAATTTTATTTGCAGGTACTAACCTCTTCAAAAGCTCACTCTGTATTTACACTAATTCTTTTAACAAGTTTATCTCAAATTAAAGCATATTTAAAACAATCATGATTGCATTAACTTTTCTGTTTTAAATTATTACCCAATTAGTGCTTTATTCACATTTTAAAAACTTGTACAATTTATTACAAATATAAAACAGTGCAGTTTTTCATACATTATCCCAACTCTGAGACAAACACTTAAAAGACATGGAAAAAGATTTTGATTTCTATAAACATAACATTTGCATTACTCATACCCCTTTCTTCACTGTCCTCCCATAACCCCAATTTAAAAAGATCAAACATACAACATACTGTAGGTTTATTTTTATTCAAAAAGTTACTGTCTCAAGACATAAATACAAATCAGAAAACAGTACAATTAGGACAATAGAATGTGGAGGACAACAGGTTAAGGTAAATATATAAAACATTTTTAGCTGGTTGAAAACAAAGCTGTAAGAACTGCTTTCACAAAGAAACACTCCTTCAAGAGTAAGAAAAATCAACTTAAGTTTAAAATCATATATACAGTCCTCTCAGCAGTTCTATTAAATGCAGTGGTGTGGAAAACAATATAGGCAGTACTTTTAGACATGAGAGTATTTATTTATGTAAAATGAGTTAGGCAGATCTAGTTTTGAGTTTGTTGTTACCCCATGACTTAGTAAAATAATTATATTTTATCATGATCCTTTAGATAATCTATGGTTTTTGGCTACCACAGCCGAATGTTTAATTTCTGAGTCTAAAAACAGGAAGCCTTTTTGTATTCACCCATTTGGGGAGATTCTTGTATTGCAAGCATATTAAGGCATGGAATGATTAAAATAATATACCTCAAGAACTGAGAGACAACTGACAAAAAATATACATATGTAATATAAGTTAATATTTCCTTTAAAATGATGTCTAGCTGCCTAAGCCTTGCAAAATGAGTCAATGTCAAAATGGCATAGTTCCACTTTCTGTTTTAGACCAAATTTAATTTATTTGTGAATGGACACAAAATGAAGTTTAAAGCTTAGCTTTCAAAGAATATTATGGGCTGTTTATGAATTTCTATTATCCAATCTAATTTACATATAGAGGAAATGTACTGTAACCTGTTAGAAGTATCTTTAACCTGAAGACTGCTTGCAAAGACAGATAGATAAAACAATATAAAATACAAATTTAAAAATCATTTTTAAAGCATGAATTCTCATGCTCTTCTATTTTTAAACATTGTTAAACTTTCAATATATTTCTGAAACCTCATAATTTTAAGTTGGAATTTAAAAGTAAGAAAAAACTAAACAAACTGCGCAATTATAAAATCAGCACCAATTTATATATATATATAATTTTATTTAAAATTTAGATCCCTATTCCCACACTCTAATAAGCTGTATAATTTTTGTTTAGAATTTTTCTGCAAACATACTACAATAAGCTTCTTTTATTTGGAGACAAAATACAGTGGCACTACTGGAAGGAATTTCACAACATTACATTTTTTTTAAAGGACAAGCAAACTTTCAGGGTTGGTAATGGGCAAGCAAGAGTGAGATCTGTTACGTTCTGGTAGCGTATAGCTTATGGACCTTTCTGAGAAGGCTAACATGAAGCTTTTGGAATAAAAAGTGTGTTTTAGATTAAAAAGCTGTTAAAATTCTGCTTTATGTATTTTTTTTTCCATGATTAATTAATACAAACCTTCTGTTGCTGAAGTTTGCATTTAATTGAAAATACTGACAACTCTTCTGGTTCGTTCTATCACTGTAAGAAAAACCAATCCATCTACTATTTCAGTTCATGGATGTGAACAGCAATCCAGCAGAGCTCATGATTATTTAATATAGCCAGCAAATGTATAGAGAGGGGCTCAAATCTGTACCAAACACCTCTCAGACTGTTAAGATTAAAAATCAGAGGGAATACTTCTTATGATCCAGAAATAAACTGATAGCACATAAATAAAATATTGATTTTTTTTCCCAACAAAAAGTGTAGCTTATCCTCAAATTGTTTACTTGTCCTTTACATTTCTTTTTTTCTTTCAGGCAAACAAAACTGCCCCTTCAATGCACTTGATCTTGAAAGCATGTCATTCTCCTTAGAGAAAAATCTGTTCAGAATTTCACTGTATCTACCACAATTTTGTATTGAAAAACTTCCTCTTCCACTTAGAAAATGACTTCACCACTGATTTATTTGCTGCTCTGGTATTAAAACATTGACACCCCAAGAACCTAAAAAAAAAGTTAGAAATGGTGTCAATTTGTAGTCTACTACACATTTAACAAATAACAAAGCAATTAGTATATGATTTAAGATTAAGACACTTCAAGATATGTTAAGGCATTATTAAGTTTATTTTCTTCCAAACCAGATTAACCACACTTCTGATTTAGATAATAATATGAAAAGGGCTCCTCATTCATTAGAAATATTTTTCTCACACTTGAAATTAACTAATCCAGTAGGAATGTGACAAAGTCTGTGTTTTAATTATTTTAGGTAACAATTGCAAAAGAATTTTTAGTTAGGTGCCTAACTCAGACTTCTTTGACAATAACATTCTATTGGCCTCAACCTGAAATCAAGTGTGTCATTTCCAGCAACTAAACCTGGGACAAAACACTCCAGACACTGGCTGCTGCTGCACCTGTGATCACAGAAACCACAGGCCATCCCACATCAGCCAACCAGGACACAAACCTAACATTTCTTAGGAAATGGATCCACTCTCTCAGGAAGACAGTGAAAAATCAAACAATCATCAGGCAAAATCAAGCAACTGCACTTCAGGAGATTTTGTGATTAGGGAAAGAAAAAGCTTTCCTGAAACAAAGAACCTGTTTCCACTTCCCATGTGTGAACAAGCCACATAGCTTTCTATGCCAGTGGAAGTAGGTATGACCACTGATGTGCCAAAAAACTCCCCGATCCAGATTTTGTGACTGTCCCAGCTTTTATAGGACCTTATAAAATCAGCAAGAGCCAAATGAGACTAAATTTTCCTGAACCTTAATACTGCTGTTCGTATTTATCTGTATACAAACCAATTTTTACTGTTCTTTGAACTAGACTCACTTTGGGTGCCTCCTACCATGTAGCACACAGAGAGAACTGCCTCTGGTGCCAGCAGTAACTGGACACACCAAAAAATGAGAAGACAGACTAGAAATGTGATCATAAGCCACATGCATCTGAGTAAATTAAAACAGCTTTATTATGCCTACACCTATTAAAAACAAGTGCAACAACTCCAGGAATAAGGGACCTCTGAACTAAATCATATGAATAAAGCAAATTAACTTTATTCTGAGATTTTTTTTTTTTGCATTTATGAAATGACTGTTTTACACTGAATGCTGCCTGTCAGATTCACTCAGATCCCATGTGTGCCCGGTTATCTCATGGCCTGTCTCCCGTGGGGCAGCTCGGGGGGGTTGCTGAGGGGGTTATGTTATGGAAAGGAGCAGCTGTTGGGGCAGCTTGATTATGTGGGAGTTGTGTAAAGGTAAAGGAGCGGCTGTCGGGGCAGCTCGGGGCCGAAGGGGCTGTGTGAATGTTACACGGGCGGGGTTATTTCAGCGCACAGGAGCGGCTGTCGGGGCAGCTCGGGGCCGAAGGGGCTGTGTGAATGTACCCGGGCGGGGTTATTTCAGCGCACAGGAGCGGCTGTCGGGGCAGCTGGGGCCCGAAGGGGCTGTGTGAATGTACCCGGGCGGGGTTATTTCAGCGCACAGGAGCGGCTGTCGGGGCAGCTCGGGGCCGAAGGGGCTGTGTGAATGTACCCGGGCGGGGTTATTTCAGCGCACAGGAGCGGCTGCGGCGCCGCCCCGGCCCCGCCCGGCTCCCCGCGCTCCCTGCGCTGCCCGCGGCTGCCCCCGCGCGGCCGCTCCCGCGCACTGCGGCACGGCGGCGCCGGGAGGAACCTCAACCTCTCAGGGCGCTCCTCAACCAGTGTTAGAGATGGAGAGCTGAAAGGGTTCGCCCGTCAATTAAATGCAACCTGGGAAAGGCCAAGGTTTCAGCATTGTCAGACTAAAAAGTGACTGGTATTTCACAGATCAGTCTGGGAAAAATCGAGAGGAGGAGGGGAAGAACTGTTGTAAAACAGAAGGTCAGAGAACAGGTGAGATACTTCCTTGGTGTTACTTCAGGAACAAACACACAACAGCCAGACGCACAGCCTAACTGATTCATTACTACTAAAGCAAAGCCCTACTGGTACAAAATATATGGATTTGCATTTAAAACAGTATTCAGGCCTTCTTTCTCCCATAAACAAGAACAGGTTCACGCTGCAACAATACTGTAAAAAAATACATAACCATCTTCCAAATTCCACCAAGCTGTCCAAGATTCCCAGGAAGCCTTGTTGTACTGTCCTCTGCTGGCTTGCTGCAGCTTGTTATTTCCAGTGTAATTTTGTACCAGCTACACAAGGTCAAAAATGGCTGCATACTTTACAAGTGGTTCAAGACAGAAGGAATCCCTCATGCAGATTTTTAAAAGAGAATAGAGACTGCAGATTTATCAAGTCGGATAAAAGGGCAACTGCAAGCAGAAACTACAGACTTCGGATGTTTTGGACCTAAAACTTTATATGGAAAGAAAAAATACCTCTCATCTCTATAAACAGATATCTGTATTATCTCTTATTTTCTCCATTATCTTACTTATGCACAAAAGTTAATATGCCAATTAAAAAAAAAACCCCAGAAAATGCAAATCATCCAATGCTGACATTTGGTAATGACATCAGAGTCATTGAACTAAGCTCAGCACAACAGGAAACTTGCCTTTAATACTGTGTATGCACATTTTTTTGTTTTTCTAATGCTCTTTGCTACCAGCCTCTGCGAGGGTCTTTTCCATATCAGATGTGTTTTCTATTCAGAATCATAGGCTTTTAATTTTTACATAGCTATATATAAATATTAAGAACAAAAATCCTGTAAACTTGCAGGAACACTAACTACCCTAGAATGTATGGAGCTGAATTACAGCATAAAATACTTCTCTGACTGTAGCCGTCTGTCAAAATAAGCTAACAATGACAACCTGAAGATTGCATTCTTTCCGTTTAAAATCTGAATTAAGAGAATATGGCAACCTTAAGACTGATTTACATTACTTTCCCCTTACATAAGTTAACCTACCGATTCATCCATGATTGAAGCGGGGTCAAAGAAATCTGGTTTTAGTTCCGTTCTTTCTCTCCTGTTCTTTGATGGTGGCTTTAGAAAGCAAACAAACAAACAGGGTAAGTGTAATTTCACCAGAAAAGCAGAGGTTTTACACTGTAGTCAGTGAAGCTGAACTCTCAAGTGGTAAGAATTCACAAAGGATAAATGTTATTATTAGTTATTACAGGAAGTGTTCTTGCAAGCAGATGGTTCTTGTATACAGACAACAGCACAGCACTTTAACCACGTAAAAGGCAACCAGAATGATTTTTGTTTTATCAGAAGGAAAATTTGATTCAAATATCTTACTTTAAAAGCAGAATTACAAATCCCAAGACCACGAGAAGAGAAGCAAATTTCTTACTAGGTCTATGTCCATGGTGTCAAAATCCATGCCTTCATTAAGATCTTCAATCCGCCCTTCTGATGACATCATCACATCTTCAACAATTGGCTCTTCATCATCTTCCATTAGACTTGTGCCACGTCGACTGAAATGAAAAGCAATACTGTTTAGCACTAAATCAAGTTAACTTTTATCTATTTAAAAAGCTAATGCTCAGTAAGTGACTCCCAACAAATGATAATTCCATTAGGTAGGATAGAAATGAAGTAATTTAAGAAATGCACAACTACTACTAAAGAAAGCTGGTATTTAACCAGGAGATACTAAGAGAGTGTGGGAGAATGCTAACAAAGGTCAATTTAGATAACTGTGGTACACTGCTAAATGGATATTCCGAGAGGGTGTGAGAACTGATAAGCAGATCTACTCCACACCTAATTTATGCTCAAGAGAGAAAAAACTTAAATTTTGCCACCTAAAGAAAAATTGTTTCTGCCTTATGATAAGGTAAGGAAGAATGTCCTTGCAATAAAGTAGATGTGTAAAACCACTACAAATATTCCCACACAGTCCTTCATCCTCTTGCCTCATAACTTCCACATGAAACATCAGATCTTATGAGAAAACTTACTAAGGAGTCATTCTAATTATACTAACTGGTGCCACTGTATTAAAAAAAAGCCACCACTGAAACTATGTTACATGAAGTACTGGTAACAGAACAATTAAAAGTAAATAGGGGAAAGATGTAAAGCTCCTCAATACATATGCCCATGGTTTTTGTTTGCAACTTGTACTTTCTTTCTGTAGAACCACACAGTCCTTAAGAATGCAGAGAACTTTTAAACTTAGAAGATGTATCCCTCTTAAAAGATAGAGGTGTTTACACTGCATTTATAAACCCTTCCCTCCCGGGCCCACTGAGGGAACGTTTCACTCCACTCACATGGCGTGTTGCAAGTTGCTTCTCAGCTTGACGTAGTTCATCGCTGCCCTCTCCTGCTGTTGTCGCGCGGCTTCTTCCTGTTGCCTTTGAGCCAACATCCACGTTACTTGCGTGCTTAAAAAGACCATTATTCTATTTTAAACATGTACTGGGTTTGTGTGTGAACACTAACACAAAGCAGACCTACTGGTGTACGTACTTGTAGTCGAGCGGCGGTTGGTGGTGCTCGGGCTGCATAGGATAGACACCCATGTAATTCTCATCAGGTCGTAATCTCTTGGGCTCCCTCATTATTGTGGAGGTGAGCTGAGGTGTCTGCATCATGACTGGTGTGTGCATTGACTGCTCCCTGTTCAGCCACATACTGTCACTACTGCTGCTTTCTTCAGCTGCAAGCAAACACAGGAAGAACACCCGTGACGGTTTTTTTTGATCTAGTCTAAAAGTGAATGTTGAAACATGAATTAAATGCATGTACTTTCTGTTTAGAGAGAACCAACTGCTTTACTTTTTGCCACAAAGTCTTACATGTGCCTCACAAGGCCTGGATTTATAATCACTGGCTGGCATTTCTATGTTTTTCTATTGTATGACTTCATACTGTGTTGTGCCCTTACTTCCTTTTGTGAATCAAACAAATACCTTTCCCACTAAGACACACACATGGTCACAAGTTACCTGTTCTGAAAAAATACATTAAGGCATACCGATATACTCACACTAACAAATATGGAACATATGCCATTTATTTGAATATCTACTCTAGTAAATTTTAAGATGAGAGAAGTTCTACCTTCGGGTACTTTCCGCTTGCCTGTTGCTGGCTTTGTCTTCTTATTTCTTACTGTAGATCCTCGACTACTGATTCCACTAATCACTGACATGGTGTCATCATCCCCACCAGCTAATAAAGAGTTTCGGTAGGACATGAGAGGAAGCCACACATCTTCTCTTCGTAGAGACATCTGAAAGGTCATGAACTTCTCCAAGTAAACATACCTGTAAATGAAAAGAGGAATACAGAGATGCAAAAAACCTGTAACAAAATGTTAACATGTCAAGATAATTTCAGTAGTTACTTATCACCCAATGTTTCTCATCTGGTTAACAGAAAGGCCTGACAACAGCAAATCTAGAACACAATTGCTGTTCATCCACCTTAAAATGAAAAATAACTCTAAATACAATTTACCCTCTGTGAGTATACATGACTACACTAGTGTAAACTTACCTTGATGTGTCAAAGATTCCACTGCAGATGAATACAATATACAAATATTTACTCTGATGCATGTCTTTTGTGGTTATCATTAAAAATATTAAGAATATTAAGAAAATACTTACACTGTTCTTTTGTCTTGTCTGAGAAGTTTCGAGGAGAACTCACTGAGAATATCAAGAAATGCCAAATTTAATGGTGGGTGGCTCTCACCTTGTGGATTAGGCTCCTTAAAAGCAAATTCTATGCCATCCCTAAGAAGAAATCAAAAATTACATCAGGAAAAGCACGAACAAAAGTTCAAAGCACTGTGAGCTACCAAAACTGAACCCCTTTCCTTTATGACAAGAAAGCAGTAATTTGAAGTTTCCATATTCCAGCAAAAAAAGTGAACAACTGTTCATTATTTGAACCTGGACACACTCTTTCTGTCATAGAATTTCTACGTTGCATTGCAAGTTTTCTGCATGAGGCCAACATGTCCACCACTGACAATGACGTGGATCAATTCTTACTGTTATGGACCAGACATTAAAAAGGCTTTTTCGTTATAGCACTGACACTGCTATCATTTACATGCTTATACAATGATGCTGGAGAACACCAACAATAGTAAACATCTGGGGTTTACTCAGAGACAAAACTGCAGTCATCTCCTAACTAATATATGTGCTATATCATCTCTAGGGCTGATGTACTTAGCATTAACAAACTGATTTTCAAAGACGAAAAAGATGATCTTATGTTAGTCAAGCAGTGTTTACAAAAATGGAAATAATACAAAGCACACAATTACTTGTGCAACATAGCAATAGCTTCTCTTGTTTTCAACTGATCCAATCCAAACGTTAAAGCAAAACGTCGAGCAAGTTCCTTTATGCCACTGAATGTTGGTGATGATCTGTCAAAATTATAACCATTTTCTTGAATCATTTCATTGAAGAGCTGTATGGAATGAAAAGGGAAATTTTCATGTATTAAAAAGATTATGCCAAACGTTGGACCAATACACACAGAGCTAAGTTTCAGTCTAAAAGTATGTTTTACAGCTTTTCCCCCCCCTCCTCTTAATCTGACACCACCAAGAAACAAACAGGGATGCTTTGGGCAGGGAAGTCAAAGGTACTGTTGAAGAGCCTGCACCCCAGACATAAACTTTGAAATGCACTGTCCAAGCACTCATCAAACTGTAGATAAACTGGATGACAGATTTCAGTGTTTCACTAAATCAGGTGTTCTGAAGTTGAGAATACAAAAAATTAGTAGGATCCCCTAATTACATACACTAACAGAGAAGAAATAAATGGGGTAATTCTCACCTGGTCTTTACTATAATACTTTGTCAAACTATTAATTCCCAACTCTTTTTTTTTTTTTCCCCTTCTCAAAATACAGGTATAAAGAAGAAATTCTAAAATGGAAACGTCTTCAGAGAAATTGCCAAAGACACCAGCAAGTTTGTCACTGATGATGAGATTTTTAACTATTCATCAATAGTTGTCAAAGCCGAATACTCTGAACTTTACAGTCTTTTCTTTGATCAATCCTTTTCTCATCCTACTAAATGTTACTGCAATTCACTTCAATAATCAATTTTGCTATCTAATTTTGTCTAACACACCCTTCACTCTTTTGTATCACGAAGAATAAACCAAAGAGTCTTAGTTACATATTTTACACTGCAGTTCCACCACCTACTTAGGAGTCATGCTGCTATCAAAAGGAAAGGCCTCATCCTCCCTTGTATTGGCAATATCCACACTGACAAACCAGTGATAAGAACTATTTCTGTTTGGTCTCCACCAGGATCAATATCTAGATCTATATTTACTATGCAGCTTTATAACCTTTAGTCAAAAAAACAGGGAGAGAGAAGACAAATGTGGGTAGATTTTGCTTTCATGGGTAGCAGTGATCTATGCTGGATTACAGTGTTTCACAGATATATGGCTCTACTGTTCTGAGCCTGTAAACAAAATCCATGCAGATGGTTTGTGAGCAGATGAATCAAGTGCTAACCTTAACTGAATTCATCAGGTTTCCACACAAACAAACTTTACTGAAAAGAGCATTAAATCCTGTTTAATATCAAATGTGTGTGAAGTCCCTACTAAACATTAAGAAATTACTAAAACTTCAAATTATTTCTCAGAATAGCTAAAAAAAACCAACAAACCAAAAAAACACACCAAAGCAAAACAAAACCCCCATAAAAAACCCAAAACACAATCCCCCAGCTACACAGGCAGGAAGTATTTATCTGTTGACAAACAAGTACATTGGCCATTTCACAACATATTTCTGAATACATGACCTAAACTGTTGCTTTACAGTTATGAAGGTTTCATAGAGTTGCATTAATTTTGTATTTATTGGCCTCTCCTGCATTTTGTGGTACAATATTTGGTAGGTATAGGAAGATTTCTGGCAGTTTTTCACATAGTTGCAGAAAACGTGTTTCAGTTTAGACCTATTTATCCCTATCTTTCATAAAAATTTATTCATCAATACCTCAAACTAGTTATTAAACAACAGGACATCATCTACAATATGGAATTTCATGCATAAAAATACTTTAAATTCTTACCTGCTGCAAACTAAGAATAAGTGTTTTAGCACACTGGATTTTGTCTATCTGTCTTGTTTTACTCATCGTTTCTTTAATAATGTCACCATAGTCATTGTAATACTAGGAAAAATTAAAAAAAAATGGTTAACTACCAATATTAGTTGAAAACATTACAACTACTGAATTCTTCTGAAAACAAAATCTAGGCTATGCTATTTAAAAAAGAAAAATCAAACACTATCTAAAGGAACAAACCCCAACATGTTCATCATTACACCAAAAAGTACACCCTCCAAAATAACGATAAAAAAAAATTAAATGCAAAAAGAATAAACGCTCTTTTCGTTCTTGCAGTGAGTATTACTTCAGAGGCAGAATGACCTATTTATCTTCAAGGCCATGACATATTTGTCAATGACACGTGTTCACCCCTTCAGGGTACAAGATTAGAATCTAATCTTTTTAGTAACTCCTGTAACTCTGGTGGGGAGTTTTCTATTTTCTTTGCTGAAAGGAGGCACTTACAGACAGCATCATAGCCATAATTTGTCCAACAAAGACAGCTGCCTGTTCAGTTCTTTAAGCATTTCAGGTTTAAGGAAGACCCAATTAGTTATTTAGAGAATGAAAATGTATGTAGGGCACTCAGACAGATAAAAGCAGGCTGCCCAAATTTTAAGTTTTTAAGGTAATCACCAAGGAGCAAAGCTTTATCATGTTCACAAAATGAGAACTCGTATTAGTGTGCAGCTGTGAATCCCATGAGCCAGGAGAGGTTTTTCTATTTAAGTAAGATTGAAATAGATATAAAGATAATGGGGGGAGGGGTAGAGGGGACTCAAACCTTATTTCTCTTCTACAAAGTTTAAACTTAAATTGATGAGGCTAAACATCATGGAGTGCATCTTTGGAAGAACATTCTCAAAAGGCCTACTAAACTAATAAGTGAATTAAAAATACACCATCAGAGTAAGAAAATAAAACTAGTAAAAACAACATTAAAATAATTAGTCCGTTTCCCTCCTCACTTCCCATCACCCACACACCGGAACTGTGAAATTAATCTCAGTAACTTTTTCCCCTACATAAAGAAAAGGGCCTGCAACTCTGGAATCTTGAATTCACACTTTGAAGCAGTTATCTTGTAAGGTTAAAAAAAACCAAATAATAGTTAAAAACTCCACAACTACTGTATTCTAGCAGCTTATGAAGTATCACTACTAAGCTTCAAACTTACCTTCATATATTGCTTGAAAATGTCCGCAGCCGTGTTCATTTCCACCACAGTATATACAATGAGCTTACAGAAAGCTGCAAGTAGGTTTCTTCTTTTGTGCAATGCTTCAATTTTGCTGGCTTCATCATCCTGCTGTCCATCTAGAAAGAGTTCAGAACAGGAAAACTGTCAGGTTTAAAGACTCCATGTTTAAACTTTTATGTATAAAACCGATATGAGCTAGTGGTCAGGATTCAGAAAATCAGATCTCACTTCTGATGGCAATGCACTTCAGTGTCCACTGACAAATCTCTTACCCTGATACAGAGACAAATATTTGAGCCTATTAAACCAAATCTTTACTGCAATCATCCTACATATTCCCAATACAGAAAATCATTTAATTAGCTGCTGACATTTAAAAGCCAAACCTGCTTCTGTGCCCATGCACACCTCTCAATGACAAAACTAAATTAAAACAAAAAAACAACCAGGCAAACAAGAAAAACCCCAACAACAAAAACACCACCACCACCAAAAAAACCCAGAAATGCACAAGGAAACAAAGATATTACTTAGAAAACAAATACTATAAAGGAAACTGCCATTTTGTACAAACCTGCACTATTATTATCATCATCCTGATCAATGAAGACATGATCCAAAATAAAACTGAGTAGTTCAGATTGCAAGGAAGAATCAGGAGTGTAAACAAGTGGCTCCAACATGTCACGTCCTCCTGTCATAATCTGATGGCTGAAGATCATCAACACATCACACAGAATTGTGAAAGCCTGTTAAAAAGAAACCTTAATAAATACTTGCTTGGAAAGTAGATTTTGTTTAGAACAATGTATTTGCACTTGACAAAATACTTAAGATCTCAACAGTGTACACAGGTCACTGAAGTCCTACACAACTACAAAGGCTATCTGAAGTAAAAATGTGCACAGCTTCTCACAGCAGTTTCCTGTATCACGACTGAGTCTCCAAATAAAAATATTGCACAGATGATGCCAACTAAACATGAAAATATTGCAAGAGTAAAACATGAGGAGCCTGAAACTTCCCAATTCTGTCTGACGGATACTATATTAGGTCACTAGAGAACTTTGTGGACTCCAACCACAGCACAATCTCCTTTTTGCTGTCTTTTTTCAAATTGTTTTGATCATGTTTGTTTAACATTTAACAGCTGAGATTATTCAATCCCTTTAAATCCTAATGTCCAAAAACTCAAAAGTGCAACCAACTTTTTGTTTTGCTAACTTGTGCATCTGATATCAGATTTAAATGCCTATACTCCACTGCCCCAGAAGGTTCAAATGTCTCAGCACCTGACACAGAGACTGACACTCTTCAAACTAACAGACCAAGGCAATGAACTGCTTAGTGCTGCACCTTCTCTGTGGCTCTAATCCCCCAAGCACTTCCATGAACAGGTCTGTTCTCTAACTCCTCAAAGTGATTATTACTAATTCCCTGTCACATAAAATACACGTGCTCCTCTGAAGTCCCTAGTGTCCTTTCATGAGAGTGGAAGCAAGGCTCTTGTACCCTATGTGACAGGTACCCGGTGTAACTACGCAGTTCTAGAGCATTCACCAGAGTCTGAGGGTCAGACAGCCTCTCAGACTTACTCAGAGCTTCAATCCTTTTTGTTACTTGTACTTTCACACCCTACACCTTGTGACTATTACACTTGATAGCTCTGACATACAACATGCCTATTAAGATCCAGGAATATTCTTGTTCTGGCAAGAATTTCAAAAGCTTCAATTCAATTCAGTGCAACTCAGTGGACCAGATTTTCCACTTTAACCAGGTTATTATTACCTTCAGCAGCAAAAAGGCTCCTGGCTTTCCATTTCTTTAATTAAACCATCTACCTAGAAGATAATCTGGTCCTTCCCCTATAGAGACATACTTCTTTTTCTTTCATCTGAGCATTTTAAAGATTGTTAAAGGCATTTACTTAGAATTAATCCTGCTACCAATAACCTGTGCTCTTCACTGGAACCTCAAAATCCTGTGAGTGTCCTGGTCAAAGAATTATTTGTGCATAGATCAGAAGAGACTCGGCCCCTAGAGTTTAATTATTTCCTTTGACTCTGTTATCCTCAGAACTCAGGACAAGTATTTCCCAATATGATGTCTCAATTGTTTTTGAAACAGAAGCAAAAATTAAGGACAGCCCCTAAAACCTTCATGCCAGCATTTCAAAAAAGCCAGGACTTCTGTCTCCTGCCTGAACTGTCACATATTACTTACTCAGGTTTAAAACCTACATTTTTTATCTGAAATATGTAAGAACTTAGTACCAGCTAAAACTCTCCCCACAAAGGACAACTGTATGAGGGACTGACTGTAAAACTGCTCACATCTTTTCCAAGCAGTATATCATTGTTGAGGCTTCCAAGCATTTCCTAGAGCATCTCAAAACAACATTATTACCAACAGATCAGTGTGTGACTGCTCCTAAAGGTGACTACAAAAAAAATTCCCATTTCCCAATAATAAACTCTCCTAGGTTACAGTGCATACTTGTGCATGTATAAACATATACACACTCATCTTAGGTACTCATTTTTTTCCTCCTAATTTTGAGATCTCCAAATTCTTGGGACTCTAAAAAAACTGAGGAATATATTGTGTTATGGAGCAACACAGAGAAGGAAGAGAAGGGAAGCTACACCTGCATGCATTCAAAGACAGAACCAAAAAATAACTTCTGTCTTTTAAATTGCTGCCCTTACCTTTTCCAGTTTTGAGCCTATGAATCCACAGCTCCACAGGAGATGTGGGTCATTAGCACATGGTAAGCAAGAGGTTTGAAATGGAACTCTCTCACTTAATTTACACCCAGAAGGCTTCTACAGTGCACCTGCAGAGTTATTATTTAAACTAAAAGCTCTTTTGCATAAAACATTTATGCTGCCTAAAATTACTCAAAATAATCAAGTTTAAATTGATTCTGAAATCCTATGTACATAAGGAGGGCAAGCATACAAGTAGAGTATGTATTCACACTCAAAAGGTACTCACAGCCTGAACATCCAGGACATCACATTCCCACACAAGAGGCAAAAAATATTAGCAAGAAGAACTTCTCAACTGCTTTAAAAGTACAGTATTAGAAGACTACAAGTAACAACAGCCACTAACCTGTTCCTTAACAGCAGTGTTTACATTGGTCAGGTAGTGTTGACAGATTTGACAGAACACTCTCATCTGCTTCTTTAGACGTAGAAGATCCTCCTTTAAAGAGAATGATTTCATAAAGCAGTTTTGCTTTTTCATTTTTATAGTCCCATTTAGTGCATGCACTTTCACAGAGCACTCCACCACAGACCTTAGTGGTAACATTCAAGTCCACTGCATTATTTTAAAAAATCACTATTACAAAAAAAATTAACAAGTAGCAATTTCCTTAATTTTGTCACTCTGTGTAGCACAGAAGAGATGGCAGTTGGGATGAAAATTGTGTTATTTTATTAAAAAAGTAGTAACTAAAAAACCTCAGAAACAAACCTAAAAAACCCTAACACCTCCCCTCACCCTCAAAAAATTCCAGAGTATAAAACATTTTTTCCTTACAATATCTGTATTTTCAGCCTAAAGGGTAGATTTTAGGCAGCTGTTCATAATTTAAAAGGACAAGCATACACGGTATTATTTTATTTTTTTAATTCAGTGGTTTGGGATAAAGTGGAATATCAGATGAGAGTTGGTTTTCTTTCCCCCTTTCATTGGAAAATATAAGGTAGCTTTATCCGGTGCAATAACTTCCCGGAAAGTAATTACTGAGCAAACAAAGTATCAAACTGGTCTAAGTACCACCCACACATGTAACACAGTCAGTGTTACTCAATCAAGTGAAGATTTAGCAGTGTAGAACTGGGGAAGTTGTAATACAAGACCAAGTGTGTCACCAGCAGCAGTCCAGACAAAGATGAAATACACCTGAGGGAAGTGTAAAAACTATGCCTGCAACCTAAACTGAAACAAGCCTTCCCCTTCAAGAAGGTGGGTAACACCCCGTGTACAGCACATCGCTTAATCCCAACAGGATTAACAAAAGCAACAGCTGCTTCTTGACAGGAATTTTAGCATAACATGATTTTAGAAGTTCTTTTCTACATAAAACCTTTTCTCTGAACATTTACCATTCAGATTACTACACTGATCTAAGAAAATTGTATGTGGCCCAATTTTCTTTCCTTTACACAGAATTATTTGTTTACATTTTCACTAAAATTGAACCGTAGTCTTTAATTTAGTGCATGTATCATGAAGCTAATTCCCATACTTAGTTCACAACCCTGTTCACAAAGAGCACAGTCAGCAGAAGTTGACAATGTTGTCAGAGGACAAAAAAAAACCCAAACCAACCAACTAAAAAACCAACCAACCAAATCTTTAGGCACAGCACATTTCTGTCACTTCTGTTCTATGATTATTTTTTGCTGTGGTTCATTTCACTTTGCTTGAACAGAAGTCAAGAGAACTTCTGTAGGTACCTGGTATATTTGGCAGCAGCCAAGCAGTTGAATATAAAAAAATAGTTGTAATTCAGAAGTTAAACCAATGAAACCTTTAATTGACCAAATTTTATTACACAGGAGCAGAAAACAGTCTCAATAAGGGACCACTTTTCAACTAGGTTCTTTTCAGTCCTGCTGAAAGCATTACAAATTACATTTTGCTGCAAAACAGCTAGGTTAATCTTCATTTCTAAACTAACTTGTCAGTATTTAGCTCATCTTCTGCCATTAGGCTTATGATAAAGCTTAATCACTCTTACAAAAACCTCAAGACCGCTGTTTACCCTTTAAAGAATATGGCAACAAAGCCTCCAAATCTTTCACACACCTACGTGCCTCTCAATGATCTGTGCAGCCACTTCATATCTGATATTTGGGTTTGGAAACACTAAAAGCCATTAAAACACAGATGGGTAAACTGGCCAGCCAGTGGTCAAGTTCAGACTGTAACTACTCACTGGACTAAAGAAATCTCAACAGATAGGGGGAAACCACCATAACGTGATACAGGTGTTCTCTGTTGTAAGAGCATTAGTACAAGTTACACAGCATGATTTTCCACTCCTGCATCTACCAGAAGCTCAAACTAACACATCCTAAAATAAAAAAAAAATTTAAAGGAAAAACGTATTCATCCTCACATTAAAATGAGGGTATTGTAATGATTAGATTATTAATTATTCATACATTATTAATGCCATGGGTTCCCTTTGTTTTCTCCCTTTGTAAACTGTGACAGTCATATACAACTTCTTTTTCTTATATTAATTACAAGCACAATAAACAAAGTGCTTAAAAAACCTGAAGAATTTACTTGTCTCCTCTTTGACATAAAGAAAGGTATGCTAACAGTAACTCCAACAATGAAGTGCAACTCCAGCATAGATTTCCAGTAAAAAAGCACTCTTCCTACAGGAGGGCTTGCTGAAAAAGCATGTTTGGTTATAGTTTTGTTCTTTCATTTTAGTTAGAGAAATCATTAAAATGTTTCAGCATTACAAACTCTACATTCTAAACTACTTAAGTATTTCAAAAAAAGCCTTTTTTCATTAGGCAGTTCATACATTGAACCACCTAATCAACCTCTTCAAGCAATGCTGGGTACAGGAAACCTTAATCCTTCCTCCAAGATTTTTCAAGAAGTGAAATTAGAAAGATGACACTTGCCAGAACTTTGCCCTTCAAGATGACTATACATAGAACCAGAACAGGGCCTCTCATCATTCCCTGAGAAAATCTGAAATTTAACTTAATCTTTACACATCTTTATTTAACAACAGATCAAAAGACTGATGAAGAGTAAAGTAGGATTGCAACATACTGAGCAATAAAAATAGTATGATAGTGTACAAATTCTTAGATCTCACTGACTTGTCACTGATAACTTCACGGCTTTCAAACAAATTCAAACCCACTACTTGAGAGCAGTAAGACTGACTACACTGTGTTTGATAATTTCCATTCTACCCCTTCTTAGCATTGTTACTGTGCCTGATAGGTATCACATTTATTTACTATTACTTTAAAATTCCATCCAATTAAACATAATATTGACATTTAAATAATAAAAACAATTAAAGGAAGTACCAGGTTTGTAAGTCAAGAATGTGATTACTAAAACTATGAATTCAGAAGAACCTATTAAAAAAGCAGGATTGGGTAGGTATCAATATAAAGAAAATTCCTAGTCTTCATTAATTCCATCACAGTTCCCACTTGATGACACCACAGCTATGTACAAATGTTTATTTACTAATACAACCAGAACAAGGCATACCTTTGTGGAACTGCTTTCAGTAACTTTTGCTAGCTGCCAAAGGATTACATAATGAGTACACTGCAGTGCATGAATAACAATCTGAAATCAAAAGGGAAAAAAAGCATTAGATGACAAAGACCAATAAAAGAGAACAACAAAAGCTATTTGCTGTTGTGCCTAAAGAACACATTTTAACTACAGACCTGTTCTGGCATGTCTCCATTTTCAATGCCAGTTTTCAACAGCTTGTAGTTGCAGCCAAACAAGTCCCATCTTGATAGGTCATGAGCACTAGAAGCATCAGAATTAAGCAAAAAATATTATTTAACTAATATTTTTTCTGCAATTTGAGGTTAACAACTAAAAGCTTAACTGGTCAAAAAAAGGGAAAAAAACAAACAAAAATTACTGTTGAAAAAAACCTAGCCATCAAATACCTCCCCACCCCAACCAAAACACACATACAAAATAAAAAAAGCAAAGCAAGAAAATCCCAAAAAGTTGCATTAAAAAGTAAGATATAACATTTTAAAAACAAACAACTCCCTCACCACAAACCCTGATACTGAATTAAAAACAAACAATCCCCCACACCACAAACCCTGACAGATGTGTGCAGAAGCCAACCTACTTGTGAAAAGCAGTGATTCTCTTCAGTGTTGACAAGACTTGATATGCATCATCTTCATCAGGTTCCTCCCCCTGTTTAATAATCATGCAGTGAGATATCTCAAGCAGTGTAGTCTAAGTGGACTGGGGAACTTACTAAAACCAAACACACACACCCCTCCAAATTGGGGGCTAGAGAGGGTGAGGATCTGCTTCTAAATTATTTATCATGTCACATATGCTTTTAGAGGAGTTAGAGAGATAAGGCAGCAAGCAGTTCATATCTAGAGAGGGAGTCAATGATTTTAAATGCCTTTTCCAACCTAAACAATTCTATGACTATAAAAAAATGGCAGGAGAGAGGGGAGGGGGGCAGGGAGGAAGGAGAAGTGAGGGAAAAAAAGGAAAAAGCCTAGGATAGCAGAATACAATGTATAATGTAGGTGCTTCTATTTTCTCTGAAGAATCCAGCAGAGGCCACTGTCAGACAAAAGACACTGGACTAGATGGGCCACAGGTCAGTACTTCAATCTTACTTTAAACACAGAAAAAAAGTCTTTGAGAGAAATAAGGGAACTGGTTTGTCCTTATCTTCCCATAAGCTCTGACAAACTTGCATTTAGTGAAAAAAGAGGAGTAAAAATGAAAGGGTCAAAAAAGTATCTATTTGTACATAAGATAAACTATCTGAGGTCCAGAAACTCCTCCTTAGACTAGCAGAGATAATGCAAGTTTTACTGTTCTGTAGTTGCACAATCCTACCAAAGAACTAAAGATTTCAACTTCCACCACAGTATTTGCCATTTTCCTTCAAGCCAACTTCTGACATCTCGTTTCCTTGCTTTACCTCTCATTCTCTCTTTACATCACAAAGGGAAACTAATGGGCACATTTCTTGTTTAGGATTTCTAGAGTTCTAGTTCAGAACAAAAAGCTAGAGAAAAAGGAGAACTTGATAAACAACATGCATCTATGAAATGTTAAGAATGAAGTTGTCAAAAAGACACTTCCCTATGCTCCTTACCACAGATGAAGAGGAGAAACAAGTTTTGTCTGAATGTCAGAGATCCCACATAGTGAAGTTAAAGACTCTATCAGAAGATTCACACTTTTCAGATCAACACAGTGTGGGAACAAAGTTATTTTTGATCTACTAACTGCATCTGCTTGCATTCAGGAAGGGAGGGGGAGTGTTTTCTAGAGATTTTGATATTTAACAATAGCAACATGCAACCACAGGCAAGACTAGCTACAGTAGTACATATGAGGAGAATCCTAGGGGAATTACAATACTACAACTCTCAAAAATGTAAGCTTCAAAACCTAAAAGTAGAAAGTTTACGTATTTGTTTATCTGAAACTTATCTCAAATTCCCAAAGGACTCTTGTCAAAAGGAGATCAAAATTAAAGACTCACTGTCTTAATCTAAAAGAACAGTCTGTGTTCACACAATCACAGCAACAATACTGTTGCATTATTGCACTCGACTTAACAGTTTTGAAAATCAGAGGGGAGCTCCCATCCCCAGCTCTGATTTGCAGAGGAAGACAGAAAAACATACTGAAAATACTTTTATAAGGGCAGGAAAAGGTGATCTTGCACATTAAAATACCTCTTGCAGGAAGTCCTCAAGAAGTCGATTAAACTTGTCTGCCAATTCATCAATTAACTGACTTCTTGCAATGTCAACCCTGTTAAAGATTGTGAATTCTTCATTACAGAGAGCGTGGTAGGTTTTTGAACAGGCTTCCAAAACATCTATATCTGTGTGCTTCTCCACAATATCCCGGATTTGTCGCAGTAAGGCATCCAAATGCTACAAGGAAGATAAGCCAAGGAAGAAAATGTGTATTTTTATTTATAGATATATATATATATATATATATACATACACACAAATACACACGCACATTTTTAATAAACCTTAAGGAATTTTAAAAGGTAAATACCATTTATTGCTTTTGTAACCATGATACAGAACACAAAAACCTTCTAGAAATTCAGTGAAGATTCTGAGAAATTAGAAGCCTATTTATCAAAAATTAAGTTGGAGCTTGTCAAAGACCAAATCACCAAAGCAATTAAAAAATTTGCTATTGTTGTTATGGTCTTACCTAACACTTCAATTTGCAGTGACAACTGAACAACACAGAAGTATTTACCTTCCACTCACACAAACATTTATCTATGTTTGTGTGCATCTTAAAAGCTGTATAATTGAAGATTTAGTTTCACAACACTCTAATGTCCACCAATTAAAGCCAGCTTCAGCTGTCCATATATTCCTCCCCTCAACCAGAGTTGCTCACTGCTGCTCTATCACTGCTAGCTATGCTGTCAACTACACATTTTATTACTTTTTGACTCTAATGATTTCCAGCTACTTCCTTCACAATGCAATAGCACATCTGAGAAGGAGACAATAGGGATGAGAACAACTTCACCAACTTCATCACCACAGCAGATAAAATGAGAGCAGTAACTACATCATTTGTGATCTGGTATTCTTCCTCTTTTTCATGAAATGATGATGGTGGTTTTCTAGTTTCAGTGACAAAAAACTTACTGAGCTGTTTCTACAAGCTTTATCTGTCAGACAGCTATCTCAAATACGACCATAGCTCAGCAATCAATGTTCTTGATTTAAGTTCATCTAACCGGCAACGTTTTCTGTTAAAACTGGCCAGACAGGCCTTAGAAAACTCAAACTTTCAGTATCTCTGAGAGCAGCCAGTCACAGCTCTGAAATCCAAGCCACACTATCAGTAAGAGTTACAATAAATACAAGCTCCTTTACACAAAAAACCACTCCTAGAATGGTGACTGAAATCCCAGGGACTAAGTCTAAATTCTGGTACTTTTCCTGTTATGTTAATGTGTGGATGTTACCGTACCTTTTCTAATCGCCCCGTTGTATAAATTTCCAAATCAAAGTACTGTGGCAACTGCAATAAGTTGGTGACTTTTTCTGCATCTACAGAGTACTGTAAAATTGGCAAGGAAAAAAGTTTAGATGAAAACATCCTGGACAACATCATTCATTATAGAACAAGTAAATATAAACAAAGATTAAGAAGGAAAAAAAACCCCTTGTGGCAAGCTGTAGCATTAATTACAGGAATATACTTTTAAACATTTCAACAACAGTCCATGAGTGAGAAATGGAATTATACGTACCTTTGCTAGCAACTGAGGAAGTGCCACCGCAAAAAGCTCAGTAATTTTTGTCCTGTCATCCAACTGGGTTTTCTTTTCCTTTGCTGTCAGCACCTAAAATATTGGTATTGTGAGTATTTTACAATTAAAAGTTCTGGTGCAAAGTTTCATTACCATTAATGAAATGACACTTAGGTACACAGACCTCTAAAATCACTGTAAAATATCAATGTAAAGTAGGAGGGAAGTGTGCAATTAAAAAAAAAAAAAGAAAGAAAAAAACCAACATTCAGCATTCAAAAAATGTAATTCAAAGTTAGTCCTAACACTGTTATTAAGAGTATCTTGAAAACACAAGTGATAACCTGGAACAAAAGGTTTACCTTTCTTGCAACAAAATACCATGACTGGAATGACAATATAAGAATGGGAATCCCTTCGACTTAGAATTTTTAATGATATTTACTCAATTTGTCAATCCTACCTTCATACAAGCTTTCAATCTGCACTTAAATGGGTTTCTTACCAAAAGATACACCAGTCTTGAGAGAAGACTGCTTAATGCCTCAGTAAAAGAGGCTGTCTAAACTCTGTACAATCACAGAAAAGCCAGTTGGTGGACTGGCCTTCTTCCATGAGGTTATGGAGTGTATTTTCCTTTCCCTCATTTTGCTCTTTCACACTGAAAATAGTTTTAGCTTTTCCCAAATATTGATTCTTGTCCTCCTTTCAAATCAATACTGTTTTCAAAATCAATTTTTATTGCCTTTAATAGTCCAAACACACGCAGCAGTTCAAACAGTACTAGGCACATGTCAAAGTCCAGAAAAAGCAAACTAGCCAGGGTAGTCAGATCAATGGAGGCTGTGGAGACCAAAGCTGAATCTCTGATCTCAGTCCCTGCTACAGCAACAGCCTACAATCTTTTCCTTCTTCCCACACTGGCCCCACAGAGCCACTCCCACATCTCCAGATGAGTTTTTTGCTCCCTACCCTTTTCCCCGTTCCTCTTCCCACAGGAGGGTGACACTCGGCCGCTTGCCGAATTGTACAAAGCATTATTTCAATCAGTGCGCTCTCCTGTCTGTCCGTTAAAGCTGAAATTAAGAAACAGATGTTAACACACAATTTATTTGTCATTTTCCACAAGGAACAAGATATGTTGGGGTTTTTGTTTGGATTTTGGGGTTTTTTTTTTTAAAGGCAAAAAGACAGATATATAGACCAAGAGTTCATTTTCAGAGATGGGGAGGCAGAGGGGACAGAGAAAGTACCTTATAAAATGACATCAAAAAATATTGAAAAATTGAGGGAACATCACTGGCTGAGTTACAGGACAGGATGGAATAAATACTAAGTTTTATAATCATTTTACATCCTTTCAGTTTTTCAGAGGTCCATTTACTAGGACCTATGAATTCCAGAATTATGTCAAGGGTTTTGTTTGGGTCTACTGTCATTAAGGAAATTATGGTATATTTCCATAAAGTAGTTGTAACAATAAATTAACCAGTTTCACAAGCAACTTGGCTTCTCTAATGCCAAAAGTGCAGCCTGAACTTGTGGAACAACAAGGCAACACTGCCAATTACTTCTCTTTTCTTCTAACCATTATTCTTGTGTCACACTTCCATACCAGGTGGTGATCTCTTTCTACTCGACCTCACATTTCATAATTGGTATTAGTGATCTCTTATGAAAACACAGAAAATTGACGTAAACACCCTTTTTTTTTTCTTATTTCAAGCCCAACAAAAACTGCACAGCAATATAGAAACAAAGATCTACAAAAAGCTCTTACGTTCTTCTCCATTGAGAGGCTCCTCCAGCAGGAGACTGTTCATACATTCCCAGTCCTTCAAGAGGTCTGTTGCACAGTCCCACATGCTGTCCACAAGATAAGCAGCATGTTCATGCAACTAAAATGAGAACAGATTAAGTATTTTATCAGCAATGAAGTTTATTACAGAACTATAATACAGAGTATTTCTCGCACTTGGCTCCTGCCTGTGGCAAAAACACGGAGCAAGTTTTGCACCTCTCTGGTTAACCAGAAGATTTTCTTCCCCAATTAATTTTAAAAGATTAATCCAGACCAACAGCTACAAGGAGTAGTGCTATAAGATCTGTCAGAACTTGGGGGATAGGTGGGTATGGGTTGTGGGGTTTTTTCCCTCTCCCCTTTTAAATCTGTTAAATCACAATTTTTTTACACCTATACATCATCACCATGTTTATCAGAGTAGCACTCACAGCCTGTCTCAAGCCTGTGTACTGACAGATCCTTCAAGTAAACACAACTAAACAAAACAGTCTTTTGACCCCCGGGTCGCTCAAACAACAGGAAAACCAGGACAGATTCGTGGTTATTAACCAATGAGTGGGGAAAAGAAAAACAACAACAGAATTTAACAACAAAAAATTAGAACAAACCACAACAAGAACAAAAACCCTCACACTCCACATAAACAAGGATATCCCTGAAACCCAACTTACTTCACTTTCCAAAAAGAAAAACACTAATGTCTTCACAAGATTAGCATTTGGACTTTGTCTTCCCCTCCTTTTCAGTATTCCATCATCTTCAGCATCTCTGCGGCTGAAAAGCCTAAAAGAAAAATGACTTTTTGACAAGTTTCTTCTTCACTGCCTTCACCATAGGCAATTCACATCAAGATACTGGTCTTTTGCACACTAAATACCTTGTTGCTCGGCTCCACATTTTATTTTGAAAGGAAGTAATTTCAGACAAGTATCATTTCAACAATTTCATATATGTATTTTATATATGCTGATTTGATAGTCCACTGACTGTTTCCAGTGGAATGTATAATTATAACAAAATACTTTACAAACATCAGTGATAATTGCAGGTGCCGGAGGTCTGATGCTCCTCCTTAGCATTTTCTGAACCTCCCTACAGGAGACTTTAAAGCTGCTAAGAAATACTGGAAGGAGGTCTGAGAAGTACTAGATGGAAACTCTATTTTGTTCTCCTACACACCTAACACATGTCGGATTTTTAGTGGATTTTTTAACTGAAAAATATTTTATGAAATGGTCATATGGGACAATGGGGAGGAGGGGGGCACAGGGGACGAAAACACTCATTATGATGCAAGCCCAAGTTTTAGATCCCAAACTACATAAGCATTTTAAGACACTTCAGAGGAAGGATGGGAAAGGAGAAGACTTAGGAACATTTTTATTGTATTACCTGAAGGTACAAGCTTTCAAAGGGCAGCCTTCAAAACTGCTGTCTATCTCCCATTTTGAAAAACTACAGTAATGTTACATTCTCTCTTCTTTCTTAAGGCTGCTTTATGATTCATTTTTTCCTTTTCTTAATTAAAACTAATAAGAATCGTCATATTAATGCACAAAAATCTACAGGAGCAAGAAGTTAACTGCAATTTCTCCATCTTACTTTTTATAAAGAAATTCCCCTGCGGCAACTGCTACTGGCCGATGAGCTGAATACACCAGGTGGTAGACGTTTTCACAGTCTTCTGCAGTCAGAACTTCTTCACTACTCCTAGGGGTAGGGACGGGAAGAAGGAAAGAAAGAAAGAAAGAAAAAACCAAAAAGGCTGAGTCAACAAAGTATGAACTCTAATGAGAGAGACAGAAATGAATGAGAACCTAAACCTTTTCTTTCAAGTCATCATCCTGAAATTCAGAGTCTTAATTCCAAGGTCTTCCTGAACAAAATAACTGATGGAGTATGAGCTATTGCTAGAAGGTTATGCTCAAGAGTTCAACTACTGTGTAATGTTCAGTGTATTCCATGTTCTTCATTTCAAACATTCCATGACAGTTTTTAACTGTGAGGTTGAATTCAAAGTTCCTAGTCCTTACACCTACCGAACTGTGGGACATCAGAAGTAGACAGATTGTTCTAGACAGATTACTTTTGAAATTCCAATCTGGAATGTAAGGATGTTGGAGTGTAAGATGCACAGACATTTCTATAGCCTTCAGATTACCTGAAGGGTCATGCTGCTGGCCTCACCCCCAGGGATGAAAAATACTTTTAAGTTTCAGTATTTGTTGTATGTTAGATAAGGAAATATACATGTACTTACTGTAAAACAAGAGTGAGTAATTTTATTGCTTGGACTGCAACATCATATTCTTTGTCAAGAGTCATAGACACAATTCTATCCTAAGAACACAAAAGAAAATATTTTTGAAGAGGAAAGAAATGTAATGCAACTTTAAAAAAAATTCATATATACTCAGAAGTAAGAAGTTACACTAACCTTGAACCGACTGGTGAAGAGTTCCAATTTGGAATTAAGCTCTTTATTATAGTAAAGCCCTTGCAAAGCAGTTAGGCATTTGAGTCTTACTTCTCCTTGCTAAAATAAAATTAAGAACTGAATTAAAAGTCAAGTACAGGATACAGATGTGATCTTCATGTCATACAGGACAAGTTTCTTTTACAGTCAGAAATAATTCAAAAATTAAATGCCATCACAATACACTACCAATAACCATGTTAATGACATAAGAATATAACCTTGTTTGTAACAAGGCAGTGAAGCAACAAAACCAAACAAAACCACCCAAGGTCTTACTGCAGTTACCATCTCCATAAATTAACATACACTTGTTTCATTCTTTCCAAAGACTCAAGGTATTTTTATCATTGATGACCATCCCTTGTTCAGTCAGAATCACTAAGTAGATAATAAGAGAAAAATTCCACCGGAAATACAAGATCTACTTCAGCAGAGAACATGCTTTACAGTATAGATGCCCTCAAGCAGTTTCTATCACCCCACTGACAGAGGTTATATGTTTTTACACCAAGCACGTGAACAGCACAAGACTGAGAATCCCTCATCTCTTTCACTTAAAATTCAATAGCTTGAAGTTTCCAATGCAAGAACAGAGGCAATGTGCTGACTCAACAATCAGGGAGTATTTGTAAACTATATCTATTGACCCCTCCAAGGAGATGGTAGTTGGTAAATAACAGCTTGAGGCACTCACCAGCACAAAAGGGGGCTTTTCCCAGGCTTTTTACAGCTAGATGAGAATGCTAGAGTTTCTTAACTTGGCAAAACAGAGAACTGCCAGGCTAGAGGGCTGCATTTTTCTATATGACATGGGTTAATTTGAAGTAAAGTACTATGAACTGTAAGTTTGTATCAGCAATAAATAAATAGAAACGACCATTTGCCTACAAACAACAGTTCCTTAAAAAATCTGTATGTACTCTCTAAAAACATTCAAAACATTCAAGTCTGGCTTATATGTATTTTGAAATGCCAGTATTTCTGAGTGATAAGGAAAGCAGTGACCGATTCAAACAGTTAAGAGAACCAAACCTAGTCTGGAAAGATCAATAACCAAAACCAAGGAGTTCTGCTTCTTGCTTCTGCTCCTTTTGCTCAGTGCAGTTTACCTTGTCATGCATAGTCCACCCCACATATTTTAAGTAGCTGTCATTGAGAAAGGCATCACTGTACATTTTCATCCATATGCCGATCTCCTCAATGCAGATGGCTCTTATTTCAGCAATTGCATCTCTGTGGAGGGAAGTGGGGCAAGAAGTTCAAACAGATGAGTAATTAGAAATAACCTGCTACCAGCTTCCAGAACAAATTAATGATGCTACACATAACTTACTAAGAGAAACTTACCGGTATCTATGCACAAAAACACCTTTAAATATTGCATTCATCATGTTTTCTATTTCATCCTGATTTTCTTGAAGCTGAAAGAATGTAGAAAGTACATAAACAGTGAGCAGCACTTTTATACTTGGATCAGATGGTGCTGATGCTAGACAAACTAAATTAACATTTACAAGTGTGACCATTAAATGCTTTCACAGAATCAGAAATATTCACAGATCTGTTTCACAGTACAATATGCTATTATTTTAAAAATTATATCTACCACAGCATACAAATTTGAGTAATTCTGACCACTGTTCTTCAAGTGTAACAAAGACATCTTGGGTTTCTGAAAAGTCCTTCTTAATTGATAAGAAAACCTGATTTAATTTTCTAGTAACATCGTTGCTTTTTTACGTATCTATGTATTACTCACGCTAGGACTGGCCCTGCACACACATCTAACAAAACTACATTGAATGGGTGGTTGAGAGATCAGCCTCGACCTGCAAGATCTTTGAGAGATGATCAGAAGACAAACTTGTTAGTTTGTCTAAACTGTCAGGCAAAAAAACCCCTTAACAGGTAAGAACACAAATACTGAAAAGCAAAGGTGATATGTTTTCTTTGATCATGAAAAAGTTATTTCTGATGTCTAAAAAACAAAAACCTAAAAGAAAACAAACACCACCACCACCCAAAAAAAAATCACAAAAAACAAATACAAACCAAACCACCAATTGCCCCAAAAGTAAAATCTGAAACCTGAATGAATTAGGGCTTTCAACAACACAACACTGTCAGCAATGAATCAGCAAGTCTCTTTTACACAAAAGAGAGAAAATAGAAGTAGACTGCATTTTCAATTTTGATAGTGCTTTCTGCAAATGAAAAAAGTCTTATCTAAAGCTTTTCAACACATTTTCTGCTGAGATCATTACTGACATTCTAAAAGCAGTATTTTGCCCCAAGATCACGGAGGATCTTCTCTAGAAGCCAAAACCTGCCAATGTATGGTAATTTTTGTTACATATTTGAGCTCAGTGTAGGAAACTCGTCAAGAAATACAACAAAAACGTATCTATTGCAGTCTCTCTCACTAACTTTACTAAAACACTATTTTTAAGACTCTACATTTACTTCTTTTCACAGAAAACCAGACAGTAAGAAGCACCTTTCAAAATTTTTTAAACATTAAACATGAACAACCTGAAGAATTAGAGAGACTAATAGCTACTAAAACCAACCACAGAACAAGATTAATTATTAGTTGTCATTTAGGAACACTTATCATATGCACACCAGCTAGAGTTGCACTAACCTCCTTTCTCTTCTGTAGTAAGAGTTCCAGCCTATCATTAGCTCGTTTCCCAATTATTTTATTCCGCTCTGCTTCATACTGCCGCTGTGTGTTGTCCATGTTAATACTCAGGTTTAATGCCACATTCACTAAAGCAGTCATCAGTTTCATGGCTACGAAAACAAGCGAAAGGAACAAGGATTATTACAAGGTTACCTGATCTAAGATACTTACAAGAAAAATCTTAACACCGCTTCCTTTCAACCCTTTCTGTATTTATGAAAACATATTCACTGTAAAGTTTTTGATACACAAACTTGAGCAATGCTTTACCAAGCACTGCAGCATTATTTATCATGACAACAGATTTAATATTGCTGTTCTGTTCTTTTTTGTCAATTCTTTAATGTTATAAGCATTATTTTTATTATAATATAAACATACTATTTTTGTTGAATTGAGATACAGGATCTGTTTCTTCCCCAAAATGAAAGTAGAATCTAGGACTGACAAACACAGCCCAAGAAATACTAAAAGAATTCTGTTATCAGGGTCAGTTAAGACTGATACCTTTCAGTCTTAAATATACAACAAGTTTCCTTCTTCAAAAGGAAATGTCTTAGACAACCAACACCACCATATCACACCAGTCTTTTTCCCTCCATTTAATTTTAACAAGGGGCAGGTTTTTCAAATATTCATTTATTAGCACAAGCAGAGAAAGCACATTAGTCAACTACAAGCCAGAAAACAGAAAACCAAAATATAAAATACACTTGTATGGGATTTTTGGTGTGCTTTTATTTTTAAATCAAACCTTTTTAAAAGAGTGCAGACAAATACCCCTTTCCCAGAAACCAGAAGGTGATCAATCCTGTACTTGCTTGTCTTGTGAGCTTCTGTAACAAGGTATAAAAGGGCTTGCACTGGCAGAGGACACACAGACAATTCTCATGCATGTATCACCAGCACAAAGCTGATGAGCAAGGCTTAAAGACAGCCAGTTATATTGAAATATCATCTCACACTGTGATTTCCAAGGATATCAAGATTAAAGAACAAGTCTCAGTTAATCACAGAAGCCAAAATTACCACAAGTACCAGTAAGTATGGATACAAGGATTTTGTTGGCACTCTTTTCCATATAAAATACAATCTTCGAGAACACAAAGAGTAAAACTCAGATGAACACACAAAACCAACAGAACTCACTACTGATGTGAACAAATGCAAACACATGGCTTATAAAAAAATATTTTGTGTGACAGAAACTAACATGCAACAAGGCATTTTCTGCAACTTTTATTCAGGCACAACTCAGGAAAAAAAAAAAAAGGTAAAAACTTGCTTTTTAAGACTTAGAATTTTGTATTAGTCATGTAGTGCAACAGTCAGAATTGAAGATACAGCAGAATCTGTAAATTCTCCTGAAATAAAAGGTTTTGTTCCTCTCTCTGTAAGAAATGCCCTGGCTGGTGGAAGCCTCACACAGCAGCAGCCCCATGTGCAGTGTGCTAATGTAAATTCACAAGAGCTATCAAGGATACAGAAGGACTGACAGGACAGTCAGGACTGAAGCCAGCTGTAAATCAGCCAGGTCCAGGGATAGTAACAATAATTATTTCCAGTGTGGCAAAAACCTCAGTTCCACGTAGAGCCTAAATTCACCTTGTTCAAAGCAAAATTGCTACAATAACCTCACATCAGCTGACAGCTACACAATGCCATTCACAACCCTTCCTCAGGAATCAGTGCAAGTTTAGGGCTCCCTTATTCAAGAAGCTCATCTTTTGTCCATACAAAGACATATTTCTTTGAAATACTCTATACTTAACTCATAAGGGATTTCTTCGCAATTTAGCAGATTGGGAAAAAATTATGTGAAAAGGTCAATTATTTAAAAACAAAGAAATTTAGAGACTGCATTACTGATGAAAAAATTCTTTAGAATTATTTCTAATGCAAAGACTGGAAATGTTATTTTACATTCCACCACGGCCTCAATATGTAGCACAATTTAAGTCTGTAGTAAAAATTGCATCCAACATAAACTACAACTTCTGCTTGACTTAATGCAGAGTATGAACAAGTTCAACTGCATTTGAGATTAAAAGACACCTTATTTATGACCAAAGACAAACTTGTAGAATCAACTGAAAAGTTCCCTTCTATTTACTTTTTCTACTAGACTTCAAGGTAATAAAAATTAAGTACCCAGACAGCTAGCAAAGAATGATTTAAAATAGTGCTGTGTTTTTCAATAACAAAAACCCAAGATAAAATGCTGCCCCAAAGCAAGTTGCATTAGATGAACACTGTATCATACAATAAAACACAAGCTGACTGTTGAATATCAAGAAGTTTAACTAGAACAATTCTGTCCTGTGCAACGCAAAACATTAAATGTAGGCAATACCCAAATAAATATAATTCACTGACCTGCCAGCGTGCTAGTGTGCCGAAAGGCTCTGACTTGTGAGTCTGACAGCCCCGTAAGCAGTGAAATGACAGTGTCCATCATATATTCATCATATATGATGCTATATTGACATTGTCGGACGAGTACTCCAATGAACTCACAAAAACTGGATTTGAACTTCTTCCACTGGGGGCCAGCCATAGTTAGCGGATAATCACCACTATCCTGTTAAAACACAGAAAAGGAAACAGGAAACTCTTTCAAACATCTTAAAAGTTACTGCATTAAATAAAGATTAAGAAGAGATGGGTACATTAAAGCCAAAATCTCTGAGGCCTTAAAACATGATACATCAGAAGAATATTATTCCATAAACATGCACCCACTTTGCAGCCGAGGCTTGGTATAACACGAAGACAACATTCTAACTATTAGTTTCTCTTTTTTGTTCCTTAGAACTGCCTCAATGCATAAATGTATTTGATTACTCTAAGGCAATATTGTGTGAAATTTATAAAGCCACACCTGGGACTGTTGGTACATGGGGTTTTTTATCACTATGTCATGCTCACTTTTTCTTCTAACAGAATTGCAATGAACAGCTCTCAGATTTCTAATCCCTTTTCACGGATACTTTCTTTATTTTTCAACCTGTATTGCTGTTCAGCCTCTTAAAGAAAATGTTCACAGAAGCTCTGACACAAATTATTCTTTTTTCCTCCCTGTCATTTTACCATTATTTGTAAAGGCTCCCAAATCAGGAGAGGAACATACACTTGTTATATTCAAAGTGTTGTACTAGGTAATTTTATGACTTAGGAAGTTTCAGTCTGATATGTAAGCATTTCCCTGTAAACTTTATTATGATCCTGACCTGACTGTTCCTAAACTTGCCACCTAACTGTTCATGTGGTAGTTCTAGTGTAACGAAGCAGATTTGTAGGCATATAGTTAAGGATTTTTTCAATTACTGGAGGGGTGGCAGTGGAGGCAACTGTTTCTGTACTAGACAAATTTGGGGAGGAGGTTTTAAAGCTACATTTACTTTCTATGGAACACAGGATGAAAGGAACACCACTCAAACCCAGGAAAAACCAAAACCAAACCAAAAAAAAAACCCTAAAACAAAAACAAAAGAAAAACTACAACAAACAAACAAAACAAAAATAACCCCGCCACCCACCAAAAAAACCCACCAACACATCTCATTTACCCCAACACTCTGTGGAACAGAAAGTGACAATTTAAAGGGAAAAAAGATATAATGCCCATGAAAGGAAAAGTATTAGTCTTCAACTGGACCATAATCCCCGCAATTTGTAGATGCACAGAAATAAATTTAGTAACCATTTTAAGAGAGAATTTAAGGCCTTACATAAACAGCAAGATAGGGAGTCATCCCCCATAGCCCCATCATAATAGGAGTTCCCACTATTTAAAAACTGAAAGTTAATACTGATTTCTTAAACCATTAATAAAACAAGCTGCATTCATGCAGAGCTTTACTTTCTAGTCTTGTAAGTTCAGTGAAATAAGAGAGTTTAATATTTTAATTCATAAAAGTCCAGTAATTTTTGTAACTCCTTGTTCTTGAAATAAATGCCTAGCAACGTGATCTGGCAAGATCAGGACAGGTAGAAAGAAAATAAAAATTAATATTAATACATAAGCAGCACTTCATTAAATTACCTCATCAAATTCTTCAGTCATTTTCCGGATTATTTCAGAATTCTGCATATGTCGGAACATCTCTGCTGTAACGACTCCTACAATTTAGATATTAGGTCATTAGCACTGTGAATATGAAAGCTGTAGATGGCAGATGATATGCCTCCTGCTACAATGTAAGAATAACCCATTTTCACCTAACCTACTGATTACATGTGTATTTGTAATAAATCTCACATTTTTTCTTCTAGCATCCATGTATAACAAGCACTTAGCACCATTTATATATGTGGGGTTTATTATTATTCTTTTCAATAAGGGTGTTTGTGTGCATGTACACACAGATCTAGAATTTGCTCATTCACTCATATTTGGAAGTCAAAGATACTTGTGACAGACCTCAGTATCAGTGAGCCATTCCACCATCTGAAGTGACCTTTTGAGACTCAAGATTCTAAATGGTGCAAGACAATTTTGAACAGTTGTATTTCTACTTATTATCTTCTGCACTGTAATAAACTCAGTGATTTCATGCAATTTGTATTTGTCTTGGCCTCAAATTGTTAGAGTGTAGATGGTGATATAAAAACCAAATAGATCTCCCAAAGTTAACTGCAAAATTCATGACACGGATCATCACAGAAAGCACTAAAAGATTCTGCAGCTTTATTTTGTAACAATAATCAAAAGGTCACTGCTCTTGAAAGAGCAGATAACCTCTCAGGAACACTGTTAGCTTTCTGGAGATTTACACATGTTAAAAGTTTATCAGGACAGAGAAACACTTGAGAAGAACAAATTACATCCAGTCCTCCCCTATCAAGCATAGTGACCTGCAAGGCAAGTTACCTTCTCTTCAAAAGGAGGTGAGAGGTAAAAGAACGGAGGATGTGGAAATGAGGAAAGAAAAACCAGAAAATAAATTTTAAAAAAATACGCAAACACAATCTTACAGGCACCCATGAAGTTGTCCATAATATCTTTTAAAATAAGCATGGCTACAGAAGCTATGAAGCAATCTTAAAACAATCAATGATAAAAAATAGGTACATCCAAATTAGAACTCCAAAACTACACAAGCTGAACTATCACTGTTAGGAGAGATGATTTTCTGAAATAATAGCAGGAACAGAGGAAGATGAAGCACAGGTTAAGTACCAGTACTGATTTCTATCCACTGTAAATACAAAGGGCTTAATCAACACTTTAAACCACAGTATAGTATTTCTAAACCTCCTGCTCCCACCTTCAGAAATACTTATTTAACTTCAAGAACCTGATAATGTAAAGTAGCTGTGGGGACGAAGCAGTTCTACAGCATCAGTTTGAGAATCATACTATAATATCACTTAAATGGAGGAGTAACCATTTCAGTATCTTACCTTTGCAGCCTGAACACTGAATAAAGAAGTTAATGAGATCAAGAAGTGCTATATCTCTGTCATGTTTGTATGACTCTATCCAGTCATCCACTACAGACTGAAAGAAAACAAATAAAAAGGCATTGCTCAGTTTTCATAAATTGAAGACATTGTTACTTAACTGCTTTCCAGTAAGTGATCCTTCTTCACCCCTAAAGAGACTTGAACCCTCCTTTCATTAATACAGAACTAAATGTTTAAATGATCTTTTACTGTCGTAAGTTATGAAGAACTCATTTTATTCTATGAACATATACCAGTACAAAACTGACACATAAAGATAAAGCACAGGAATACCATATACTCCTACAGCAACGCTTTTGCAGGAAGAATGAAAAAATAATTGGGATATTTTACAGAATCAGGTCTTTTATTTACACCCTGCCCCTGCTCTGCCAAGCTACTGACACTTCTCTGAAGATACTATTTGTGCATTCAATTCCAACAGCTACAGCTCCCTACACTCTTTTAAAAATACACCCCTTTGACAAACTTTGCTCCATCCATATTTGCCCTAACAGGATGAACAGCACTGCCCTACAGTCCATTAATTACTCTGCAGTCACTAAGCCAAATAGGAACAAACACATTTTATTAAAAAACCTTTATGTGAAGCAATTAACAGGAAACCTGTGGTAATCATTTTGTGAAAACAGAATTTACATGCAATTATGTTTTAACCATCCATTTGTAGAGTACAAACCATCTACTGCCAAGGTCATAAAAGCACAGAACCACACACTTTTATTAACACATGTACAAGAGACTCACTTTAATATCAAGTCCTCAGATTTTACTTTTTTTAATACATTGATACCCTTCCCTAAACAATGGAATAATTCAGAACTTCAAAAAGACAGCTGGACTATGCAGCACCTCCAAAGCTTCCTATCTGTATTCTCAGTGCTTACACTCACAGGCAATATTGCTGTGAGGACAAATAAAACATATTGCCATCGAGAAAACCTTCTGAACAGAGCTACAGCTAAATCCCTCCTCCCTGAATCTCAGATTGTTTATAGTGCAATGCACAACTTCTGTCAGTAAGACAAAAAGAGTGAAAAACGCCAAGTGAAACTGTCATGGTCTTTCCAGCAGGAACAGAACCTATGAACTAGAACTGAGTGGATTGACCTGAAGGGAGGGATGAAATATGAAGAATACATCTTAAATATGACTTCTAAAGAAGGTCACCATGTAAGAACTGAATGACAGGAACAAAACAAATATTTCAATTAGGCAGCCTTGCTTTCAGAATCTATTCAATTTAAAGAAGCTCCAGCAAAACAGCAGTTTCCTGAAACGTTTTGTCTCTGTGAATGAACCATCTCTTTTTGCCAGGGAACAGACACTAATGCACAGAATCACAGAATGGATTAGGTTGGAAAAGACCTCTGAGATCATCGAGTCCAACCTATGACTCAACGCCACCTTGTCAACTAATTCAGAAGGTACAGAATAGAATTTAAAATACAATACAACTGTTAACTTAAAATTATTATCAAAATTTTTCCAGATGAGCAAACACTGAGGGCCACGGAGAAAACTTTGTACTCTGATTGCTGAAATGGACTTGAGTTTAGAAATAATTTGAGAAATTTTTTTTCCTATTTTAAAAAATTGACAAAGATTCAGGTATCAATTTCCCAATTTGACAGAGTAATCAGACGTGGCAATGGTCTATTTTGCCCTTAGAAAGCAAAATATTTTGACTGTATATCATTTTCAACAGTTAAAAAGTCATGAAGATACAATTACTGATAACTGGCTGAACAAGTTGCACACAGAGCAACAGCTATACAAGTATTGTTTTTCCATCCATTTTGAAATAGAACAAAAATGACGGGAGTATCAGAATTTCTCCACACAAATATATCCAAGCAATTTGTTCTTGTTCCCAGCTGTAATGCAGGAGCCTGCAAACCCTGAGAGGACTGCACAGCGACCCAGCTTCCTGCATGTGTATTACAGGAGCTGTAAACTCCAGATTTCCAATCCCAAAGATAGTCTTTCTTCCACACTGCTGAGGAGTCACATGAGTGAGTCAGCAGGAAAGCTTCATGGCTGACAGGCTCTCACTTTATTACACATTAACCCTATCTCGACTGGGAGGCTCACAGACAAGCAAACACTTCAGTGACCTAACTGAATTTAAAAAAACCCAACAAAAACAGTGCTGTATTTCTAAATAAGGACTTCAGCCCTGTTAGTAAACACAGTGGGGAGCGTGTCTGATGTAGATACTTGAACAGGTTACCTTTCCCCTAAGTTGACTTGGCCAGAGTGTATTGCTACACTGTAATTGGCTGGAATTTGGGTCAGGAAAATAAAGAGGAGCCCTTAAGTTGTAGCGAGTGATTTTACTTTGGGTGAGAGAAGAGAAGCAACTACTTATTTTCAGATAATCTAAGCTCTGAACACATGTAAAAAACTACAGATTCTTGTTAAGTTCTATGACAACAATAAGTCTAAACCACATTTGTATTTAGCTACCACCACACAAAAAGGACCTTAAAGTCATGCAATCTAAAATAACCTTTCTTCATTCAGAATATTAAAAACTTACTTTAAATCGTAGTGTGAATTTATTCATTACATATGTGATTAGAAATGAAAAATCATTCATATTCAAACAACAAAGCAAAACCACTTTATTTTTATCCTTATATACAAATAAAACCAGCAAATTGAAGGAAAAAAATTACTTTAGACTTCATTTGATTAAATTGCATGTAGAGGAAAATATCGTTATATTTAAATTGTATCTATATCCAAGTCATAGAGATATTCCAGGTCTTACCTGCATAGCACTCTTGCCCATTTTAACTACTTCAAAGAGCATCATGTTTTCCACACCATTCTGTTGGTGATGTCCATTCATCCGATTTGGACCACCGGGTTTCCCTCCTCCGTTTCCACTTTTCCCCTTCTCTGCTGGTCCTTTTTTTCCTTTTTTACAGGTCTGCAATCACACACACAAGAGGTTTTACTTAATTATTATGCAGTAACAAAAAAAAAAGAAATCACTATCCATACCATGAGAAATATAGGCAAAGCCTTTGATTTTCAGCAACCAGATTTTAAAAATATATTATATATACATATGTGTTTGTGTCTATATGTACATATATATATATACA
>VZTJ01003169.1:381386-393246 GCA_013397795.1 Orthonyx spaldingii
TATCTAAATAAAAATTTAAAAATTGAGAACAGCAGATTCTGAGTGATACAAAGACCAGCAAGAACTGTACAGGTTCCCCTTCCTCCTTCCCTCATTTAAAATCTTTTAGCAACTAAAAATGTGATTAGTGACAGTGTAGCACACAGACCATTTTCATGTTTAAACTGTAGAACAGATTATAAATATTTCCTTTAAAACAGCTAACGCATCACAAAGTCTCCTCTGCAATAC
Source organism: Orthonyx spaldingii (assembly GCA_013397795.1). Classification (NCBI taxonomy): domain Eukaryota; kingdom Metazoa; phylum Chordata; class Aves; order Passeriformes; family Orthonychidae; genus Orthonyx; species Orthonyx spaldingii. Next base: position 381,618 of record VZTJ01003169.1, read on the forward strand.
AGTAACCTTTTTTGATTTCAACAGTCGTTGGCAAGTGGGGGTGAGGAAGAGCAGCCAGGTGTCTTTGTATTTAATTTCCCAAATCAAGTATGACTTACAGAAAGAAGAAAGGAAAACATTAAGTACTAACTACAAGACCATTGTATAAAAACTATCAGCACCTCTCAATAAGCAGGTGCTCTGCACTGGTACAGGCACATGGGGTGTCCAGCGAGGGGTCACAGCCCAGGCCAGCACTGGGCAGGGCAGGAGCCACATGTGGTGGCTGCAAAGCCACTGAGAGCCAGGTGGGGAGGACAACTGTCCAAGGCAGGGAGAGAAGGGGTGGGAACGGGATTTAGACCTCCCACTCCACTATTGCAACCTCCTGTCTGCAACCTGTTAAAACAAACCCCTTTGAACTGCATTATTGGTTTTTGTTCACTTTTCAAATTAAAAGACACAGCATTCATGATGAATTTAAGTAGAGGATGGAAAATATATCAAGAGACTGATCAAATCAAAGCTTATCCCTTCCTCCCCTACCTCCCTTATGCCTTCAGAGTACTAAGAAAATATTACAGAAACAGTCAAGATGAAGCACTTCCATGCAAATACAAATATGAACTCTCTTCACAAAACACTTGCATTTTCAGAAAATATTCCTTGCTCATTCAACTTCAAAGCAAGTGCTAAACTCTTCAATTCATAACAGTAGAAATGCTTCAGTATCCCTAAAGACTGAACATACTTTGCCTTTGCCTTGTTTTTGGTTTTTTCCTTCAATATCCTCAAAGTCTGTATCGGAAGAGAAGTGTGTTTCAGACTCCCTGCAAGGATAAAAAGACAAACCATTTACACATTTCATCAGAAACATTCTTAAATATACTACATAAAATCACAGTATGCTCTCAGTTCAGTAAGTCAACACCAACAGTGAAACTGCTTTTTTTCCCAGGCCTCCTGTTGAGGAACAGAGCATATCCCCATACTCTCAGCCTATCCTGTCTCCTCCAAACAACATACCTGTGAAGGAAGCCATACAGTAAGATTAAAAGACTTGAGAGTAGGTAGAAAATAGCAGCAGGCTGGGAACCATGCCTTTGGCATGTGACAAATATGACAACGTCTCAAAAAGCAAAGAGCTTTAAATATCAGCCACAAATACTTAAACAAAAAGTGAAGGAGAAAAAACCCAACAGCAAAAAAACCCCAAAAACATCACTTTCCCTGACAACCAAAGTGCCTCAACAGATTTCTTCATGCTGTTAGAAACTCAGGAAATAATTAAGAGGTTTGCACTTATGTTGGAAGGTACAGAAAAGAAGTTCAGGTGAGGTTTCCTCATCAGAAAGATAAGCTGTAGTTCTGTTTAGGCTTATACGGCAAAACCATATTAAATACACAAACTCACTTGTTTGATTCCTACACATTAAAATACACTGCATTGATCCACAAATCCTTTATTGGCAACATTGATAGGAAGATGGTGAGTGAAATGACATGAACTATTAATAGAGAATGCTTGGCTTGTGTATTCCCTATTTCTACACTTCCTGTAGAATTTAACTGGAACTCATTTTAACACACAGATGCAGTACAATGAATTTCAGCTACTATCACAAATTTCTGATATACACTTTCTGATTCAATTAACAAAACAATCAGAAAGATGACTGAAGGTATGGGAGACCCACTCCTATGGATTTATTTATAATGTTCTAAAACAATCCAGAAACTTCCAGTCTCTCACTATTGCAAGAGGCTGAAAGGAGCTTGCTGCCGCTGGACATGGATTGTGCCATGTCTGGTTTTGCTGACTGTGCAAGCCAATATGGACTGGAAAAGCCTCCAGCATTCAGGGAAAGAATGAGAGAAGGAAAAAAAGTGGAAAAAATTTCTTCTTTGAAGATTCCTAGATGTTCTTATTTTCACAGGAAAGAACTAAGTACAAACTCCAAACATTTCACTAAACAATAAACTGTACCAAGAGAGTACAAACCCATTAAAAATAGTTGTAAAAACATTATTTCATATTAAACCATCTTCTAATTTATTTCCAATCTTTATTTCTCACTGAAAAGGAAAAACGCCCACACAAAGAAACTCGTTGATACAAAACTGCATCTTTTTAGACTTCATAACCAAGTTAATCCATTTCAACAGTCTAGAGAAACGTATTCATGCCAATCCCTTGATAATAAAGGGGGATGAACTGGATTCTTTTGGTCTGCTTAAAATAATCACTTTACTTCTCTATCCAAAAGTGTAATCTGTACCTAACTCTAAATCTTGGAAATTCAAATGTCTGTTTCCTTAAAATTGTGGGAAGACTAAAGGCTTAGTGAAATTATGTCAAAAACACCAAGGAACTGATGCCCGAGGGAAACCATTACTTTGGCTTTAACCAAAGCATTTGGCATTACGTATTTTAAATATTTAAAGTGACCCACCCCAGATAAAGGCAAATATTTCAACTATTTGATTTAAAATCAGATTTTAAAAAATATTTTTAAAACTTATTTCAGTTACCACTGAATTAATATTCAAGAAAAAAATTAAAATAATGCTTTTATCAACATATCAATAGAAAAAAAAAATAGAATGCTATCCTGTATTATGCTTCCTTGTTTTCAAGAGAAAGTAAACCATAACACAAAAACGAGACAGTACATTTAACAAATGGAACTACAAATTCTTAAAGCTTTCACTTACTGAAGGAGAGTAAAATCAGTTGGTATTTCTGGAGCTGCTATCATTTCTTTATCATCTTCTGGAACACCACTGTATTAGAAAGATATTCAAAAAGCAGTCTGAAGTGTAAGCCTACTTTTCTTTCTTCCTTTGTAGCAGACAACTTCTAGAATAAAATAAATCAAAAAATACAGTGAAAATTATTCCACATATGGAAGGGTAAAAGAGTTGGAAACAGAAAACGCAGATCACAGCATCCTCTCTTTCCAACCAAACTTTTTCCTGTTTAAAGATTTTGAGTACTCCCATGATCCTATTAAAAAGTGACTCCACAAATGGTAAAAGCACTGCAGTAAAAAAAAAAAAAATACAGAAACANAAAAAAAACAAAAAAAAAACCCCCAACAAAAAAAAAAAAAAAAAAAAAAAAAAAAAAAAAAAACCAACCAAACAAAAAAAACCCCAAAAATCCACCACCCTCATTTTCTGAATAGGATGAGCAAAATGGAATGGTTGTCATTAACACCTTGTGAGAGGCAGAGCCCAGAATTGACAACACTATGGTAATTCTAGCTGACCAAACCAAAACCAGACTTGATATTGAACTTGAAGCACAATACGTGTACAATCAAGGATATTATATATAGCAACTTTGTATCTCCAATTTGCCAACTTCCAGGTAATTTTCCATAAATACAAGTTCTTACAACAAGTTCTTATAACCAGCTGTTTCACAGCTGCATGTCTTCCAGAGCTGATAAACCAGACTTACAGCAGGTTTAACATTTGAGCATTTGTCAAGACTCTTAAGAATATCAAGGAAGGTAATACTGTCCACAGAGGGTAAAGGAAAACACTGGAAACACAACTGAGTTTTAGCAAGAAAACTAAAGATTGTGAAATACTTGTTTTAAACTTCATTACAATAAATTTTGGGTTTTCTCTTCTTTTTCCTATTCTTAAGGGAAAAAAACCACCTCCCTGGATACTTCAAATGCAAGTTTTAGCCATCCAGGCTGAAGTTTTCTATGTCACTTGGCTCCCCATGCTAACTTTCACGCAGTGAAATTAAGAAAGCATGATGGTCAGGTATTTTAAAGGCAGAATAACAAGGAGAAAAATCTTCAGTTAGTCTGCTGACTCTGCAGCTTGCTAGAGTGATTAAGTATTTGAGGGAAAGATTTAATTTTGTCACGCTAAGCACATGTTGCTCAAAGTCTGGTAGCTCAGCTCCAGAGACTGCATTTCAATTGAGCGTGTGCAGAGAGGCTGGACAGGTTTTCTCCTGCAAGTGCTTATTCTGAATGCTAGGGGCCACTGCAGCTTCCAGGATTTAGAGAGACATGAGAAACCATAAACCCTGAACTTATTGGGTTCTCTTTCTTCACACTTCACATAATTACAAAAAAGCAGAGTACCAGAGTGGAAATAAAGAGTGGCAAAGGCAAGGAGGTTCACGATGATCAATCTCAAGACAGTTTGCCACTACTAAAGCAGAAGTTAAAAGGCTTCAAGAAAGAGTGTGCTGCCGAGTGGCAGCACCTCTGCCACTGCACTCCTCCCTTCTCCAAAGGCACCACACGGGCACATGAGCAATGCACTCCATTTCCACTCTCTGTAGCAACCCATGGTCCCAGGCACAGTAACAACCCCTGCCCAGCCACCCACCTTTGTAGGCTCTGCCAATTCAGCATCACCCGATTTAATTCCCCACTAGAATGAGCAAAATACAACTCAAGTATTTTTCCCCCAGATTCTCAAGTTAAACCGGTTCAACAGCAGACATCCACAGTCAAGGCACAGGAAACACAAGACTGCACAGCCACCAGGGGAGGGAAGGGTAATATTCCCTTCTTTGGTGGCAAGGTGCTATTCTACCATCCAGGCTGTCAGTGAAATGGCATGCTCAGAAGGTAACATATCGAAAAGCTCCACACTTTGAAATTTTTAAAATTTATTTTGTATTTATTTCTCTCTTATTGTTTACTTTTATTCCAATCAGCAACTCAAACTTGGAAAAAAGACACACTTTAGTGCCCTTGATCATCAGGTTGGCACCTGCTCAGCTGTATAGGGAGGGGGCAACAGAAAAAAAGAAAAATGAAGAAGATATACAGCCACACAAGTTCTTTTTGAGGCATACGTGTCACTCAGCCCCAGTGCAAAGCTGAGATGCAAACTTCAAAAACCACACTGCCCAGTTTCAAGTTCAACCTGTCTATCATTGTGTTGGTATTTGAGTCTTTCTAGTTTACATTTTTCTGTGTTGAGAGGCAAGACATCTACTAAAGTGACAATTGGGAACCTTACATGCAAATTGGCTCCTTTTATGAAACCCAAACCTACTATCCTACCAAATTCTGTAAAAATCTCAATAAATTCTTATAATCACAGAAATACTTTAAAGAAAAAAAAACCAAAACTGTGAAAAAGAATGGGCAAATTATTACTTGTTCTCTACATCAAACAAGCCAAATAAATCATAACAAAACAAGCTGTCTGCCATTTACACCAACTTGAACTTCTTGTCAGAACTGTTCATCTTAGTGCAGACACAAAACACGAGAGAAAACACAGCATTTGTCAGAGTCACCTCCTAAAACAGAACAGACATATCAAGTTCTTGCTAGATGCTGAGGTGTTGAACTACTGAGATTCATATTTTTTGTTTTTCTTGAAGGTAGAATAAACTTAGCCCTCATGAGTGCAACTCTATACGGGTATTCTGGAAAACAGAAGCTGAAGATGAACACCTGGCAACAGTGTACAAAGGAAGAGTGTAAGGGATCCGAGGCATCAAGGTCAAGTTCCAGCAAAGACCAAAAAACCCCTTGCATTTGACCTAGAAAAGAATAATCTTACATGATTTACATATATCCAGAGTGAGCCAGAGACTTTTGATGCTCAGCCAGCAGGGTCAACCCAGTTCAGCAAGCCCTCTCTGGCAGTGGCCAAGAGAAGCTGCCCAAGGAAGAATACGATTTCCTTTATAGCAAAGTTTCCCTGAATACCTTCCTGGCATCCAGAAATAATCCATGGATTTTGTCAGCCAGACAGGTTGTCCCTATACTTCACAAGACCTTATTTTTTCCATTAGTATTTCCAAATAGTTTTTGAACTCAGTGGAGGGTCTTCCATCCAAGAACTCCCACAGCCAAATTCCATACTACCAAAAGGCATAATCTTTGCCTTGAATTTATCACTTTCCAATTTTATGTCCTGTTTTAGAATGGGAAAAGAGCGACAGTGGTCATTCCCCAATATCCTTCATCTCATTAAACACCTTCTGGAAATTCAAGACTACTGCCAGCCATGTCTTCTTCATGCACACACTGGATGACTCACTCAAAGCACATGGCTCAGGAAAGGATGCTTATACGGATGATTTTCCTACCAAAACTTTTAAAATATATCAAGCTCATATATCACAGTGAAGTCTGAAAAAAAGAAGTTAAATTCTTGCAGATATCATTCCAAACAGTGAGTCTACATTATCTATTAAATGTGTTCTAATAAGCAGATTATTTTAAGAAGTTAACACTAAGAACTTAACTCTGAACTAAACTGTATCATAAAAATCAGCTCTTGAATTTCTTTTCTGGCATGTTCACAGAATTCTAACTTTAATTTTCTCAAGCAGATACTGAAATCCCTCAAGCCTGTGAAAACTTTTAAAGACACTCAACTTTGTGATATCGTAATTAAATTATTAACTATAAAAAGAAAATGTATCCTGCTGAAGGATCACAAGGTGGAGCTCTAGCCTAAAGCTAACTGAAGAAACTCCAAAAGACAGGTCATCCAGAGGTTGACCTAGTTATTTCTCTGCAATAAACTTTATAACCGATTGCTAAAACTGCAATAATATTGTAGCACATTTCCTTTAGATTTGTATTTAGATTAAGACACCAGAGAATTTCTTCATCTGTTCTGAAATAAAGGCTCATACATGATTCCAATGACTGTTCCAAAGGCAGAAATGCATACAGCTGCTGTAGTATGACTAGTCCCAGTATTTAGCTTTCAAAACAAGCAGAAGAATCTCAAAATACATTATAATAGCAGAAATAAGGTATCCCTTTATTGTACCTTGCTATTTAAAACTTTGCTAACAAACCATTCATGAACTAAAAAACCTACTGGAACAACAGGAGCAGTAATCACACATAATGCTTCCAACTAGAAATGTAGGAGGGGTTTCTACTTAAAAGAATTTGACTGTTAAAAACAAGAGCCAAGCATGAAACACTATCAAGACCCCAAATGCGTCATCATTGAAAAACAGATTTAAATCTTAAGGCTATCTATCCCTATTACATGAATAATTTAGGTATGGTTGTGATTAACACAAATACACTGGCCAAATGTTGACTCTGCCAAAAGCTGACAGGATTCACCAGCACAATTCACACAATAACACATATGCTGTGATCAGCAGTTGCTGAGGGTTACCTGTCTTCCCACAATTCCTATTACATGCACAGATATATTAATGCAATTCAGGGAGCAGCCTTTGCTCTAAGAATACCTAATTATATATATATATATATAAAATTATGTATATGTATATATATATGTATATATACACACACACACACAAAATATGAAGAATCACAAAACCAGTCCCAGACGTTTGTGTTCTGTACACTTGTGTGAGTGCAGTAACTCCAGTGTTACTGACCAAGCTCACAAAGAAGTTTCAGGTAGGTGGGTTTTGGTTGGGGGGTATTCCCTACATAGGCTCTTTCTTTTGTTTGCTGTTGGATGCTTGGCATCCATTATCTGCAAGTTTTATAACACAAATCAGTAAAACAGGTTTTTTTTGGAAGACAGAGATGCAAAGTTTAAAAAAAATGGCTACACAGCCAGGACAAAGATTTGGGTAATGCAGGATCGGCTGTTCAGAGATGTATTGATTTTTTTCTCTGTAATTCAATTAATCACCTGTAAAATCAAGGACCTCACTTAATTCAGAAAACTAGAACTTCTCAAATTGTGATGCTGAAGAGTATGGCTGCAGTTCATCTCTGAATTATTTACCTAACCATGAATGAAAGATGCTGATGCTTCAGTACCAATTATGCAGCAGCAACAGTTAAAATGCTAGTCAGATAAAATTTAAATAAAGGATCAGAAATATGCCCAGTATTTTCCCTTAACTATTTTAGAAGAGAAAGCCATTATCAGCTACATTATACCCCTCACCTCTTTTTCTCATAAACTAGAATATGCCTAACCTTTTGTTTGATAAAATAAGGTTTGGTTATTTAGGGAAAAAAAAACCAGACAAATCTGCTTCTTCATATTCCTTTTGCTTTTATCTCTGTAAGTGGACATTTAGGCAAGATTTTGAGGAACTGCATGACATTCCCTACAGACCTCAAGGAGTGTGTTATTTCTACTAATAGTACACAACCTAAGATTTCAGCTGCCAACAAGCTTTAAAGCAATTCTGCAATTTGAGTAAAATACAGAAAACATATTTCAAGTATAATTCTGTAATATAACTGTACTTTAATATTAGTTATAACCATATCAGCAGTTTTGACCATATTAAGACAGTGTAATCAAGACTAAACAAACAATAGTGCAATTAATACCTGTATCTGTGTAGTTATTTTTGTGCTGTTTGCTTAAAAAATGAGACTTGTAATTCCTTTACAGAAAGACCTGAACTAGAGCCCATCAATCTACAGTCTCCCCTGCTTACCAAGAGAGACTCAGTCAATATACACAGGACCAGTCCACGGTGCCAAAGTCACTGAACAGTTAACATGCTAACAAAGACCTTAAATGACTGAATTCCTATAGCTCTTATCTTTTCAGTCTCTTTCATCACATTTTTTTCCCTGAACTTTCAGCTGCTACCCGTCCCTCCACACCACTGGGGACCACACATTTCTCCATCTTTCAAATAGTAAAAAAAAAGCCACGTTCTGATGGTTGTTGATTTTATGCCATCACTACCATTTTTTCCCCTGGCCTGCTCTTTATTCATTTTTTATAACATTTGCTCTTCATTTCATGCAACAAGTCTGCTGAGTGAGTGAGAAAGAGCCATCTCAGAACCTGCTTTTCCAACACCATGGGCTCTTACTGAAAGCAGCAGGTTTTCCTTCCCTCTCTCCAAACACACAGGAAAGTTTCTGCTCCTTCTGGCACTCAGGCAAACCAGCAGCAAGCAAATTATAAAAACAAAACCATTTCCTTCCCCCGTGATTAGCCCTCCATTGGATCAGCCAACTGAATCAACTCCTCCTGCAGTCACACAAGTCATGGATGCAGCACAGGCAGCTGAACTCCACAACAATGCCCTTGAGGAGCTTTGCCAAGGTCAGAGCATCTCCACCAGCAGCAGAGCCCTGCTGGGACACAGGGCCTCCAACACCAAAGTGGCAAACTGGAGGCCTTGCATGGTTCCTGCCAGGATTCCTCCCCTGCTGTTGGGAGCAGCCACTGCTGAAAGCCATCAGTTCTGTGGGGCTAAGCAGGCACTGAGAGCCCAATCTCACACACTGCCGAGGGGCAGCAGCCCTGCAGGCAAGCGCCTTGCCTGGGACAGGACACACACATGGCCTGTGACGGCACCTTCTGCCTCTGAGTTCATCAGGTGCCTGCCCTGTCTCAGCTGTCTCCTCAGAGCATTCTCCCTACTCCTTTTTCACATTCATTTCCCCCATTTTCATTACACAGCAGACAGCACATGTACCTACCTAACCACTCACCTCCACCACCCCTGAGCCAGAAGCCCGGCTGAGAGCGGCTGGGAGAGCCTGCCAGCAAACAGCCACGCACAGGGAAACACAGCAACCCACAGGTAATGCACACACTGGGCAACACCAAGCAAAATTTGTTTTCACAGTTTAATGATGTGAAAGCAAAATCTTAAACTGGCTTTATTGAGGGGAGAAGGGAAAAATGAAAGAAAAAGCAATTTAAATGGCATATGAAAGAAGTCAGGCTAAAACCTAAAGTGAAGGTCGAGACTTTACCCCAACTTTAGAGACTTGAAAAGTGAATAATATTGTACCACCCCATTAAGTCTGGCAATTTCAACTACACCACCAAATAATCCCCCTCTCATTGAAAGTACTTTTTTATTTTTGCTAGTTTTATTAAATATGTGGAACAACTATTACAGAAGGAAAAGAGCTTGCTACAGTGCTTCACAGTCATAGGATTGCTCATTAAAGTACCATTAATAACATCAATATCTTTAATGAAGTAAGTAAAATACTATTTTGAAACATAAGTACGCTGTTACTGTTTGAGTCCTATGAGGTTTTTGTAGTGGCATCTAGTAATTCACACTGTCCAGTAAAACGTGGCTTTAAAACACTCAATACACACAGAACAATATCTGACAGATTATTGAACTGTACAATAAATGCAACTATTATGCTTATTAAAGGGAAAAATACCTGTGTTACTCTCTAATGATCTTGCCCAACAATATTCCCAAGCTTTGCTAAAATGCACCTGAAATTTCCATATATCTTTAAAATGGTTTGGATGTCTTAAAAAACACAAAGGTAAGATAACAGAAGTAGAAGTTACACCTCATTGTGTCTGTCACATCTTTCCTTGCCAAAGAAGAGATTGCTTCCAGATGTTGTAGTCTGACCGTGTGGAAAATGACGCTCTCAGGAAGAATAAAAGCCAAGTCAGATAACAACCAAGACTTTAAAAAAATAAATAAATAGGGAAAAAAAGTGGGGGAAAAAAGCCACATATGCCTACTTAAGTAGCAGTGGTTCATTTATGATACAAGGCAAGCTCACCCTCCAACTGCCTAAATGCCATAAATTTCCAAACTAAACTACAGAATAGAACCATATGCCCTGTCACATAATGATTTTTCCAAAACGTACTTTGCACATCCCCTCAACGTCTTTGCTCTTGTATAAGCCAGGGAAGAAGACATGCACAGTCCACAGCAAGAAGGTAACCTGCTTCCCAGCAAATCCTTGAGCAGAATTAGCATTGTTCAAATGTACAGCCAACAGCAATGAATTATTTCAGTACACAGGGTGGAGGCAGAGTTTTCCAACTGACAAAGCATCTCCCATCTAGCAAGTTCTATTTTTTGTTCTGCCACTGATCAATGTGAGCCTGCAAGTTGCCTCACTTTAGTGGAGCCTCACTGCTTCCCCTCTTACCATATAGATTTTCCCCTTAGAAAAGTCCAGGTCACTAGGGTTTGTGCCCAAAACTCTGGGCATTAAGAACAACTGCACTTGATTATAAATTCAGGAGGAGGGGACTATACAAGTGCATACTGCAAAAGCTTAAGCTGCTATTCTAAGGTACAGTCAGTATTAGATGGCTGAAATAAGGGAAAATCCTATAAAAGAAAACTACTGAAGAGTGGAAAGTAAAATCTCTCAAGCACATCTCCCAGTCAGTTTGTATCAGCCCAGGCCACAGCGCACTTGGGAGAGTCTTTTGCAGAGCCCCCTGTACTCCCCTGCACAGTGATCCTGAGCCTTCCAAAATCAGAAGGCAAAAAGAGACCAACTCTGTTCTATGTTTCGTCAGCTGAGATTCACCAGTCTATTAGCTGAAGCTTCACACTGTATAAAAATGTTTGAACTGGCTCTAGACAATAACTAACAGAGACTAAATTCACCACAGAAATAAACAAATAAGTATATAGGCATGAGTCAAATGGTGTTAGTCTTACCTGGACGTTTAAACAACTTTAAAAACAAAGAAAATTCCCCACAAAAATGAGGGGAGGATACTTCATTCAATATCATCCTGCTGTCTTCTGTCGAACCAGCCCAGCTTTTTTTCTACCAAGCGTGGGCTCCAGCAAGGGCATCACAGCCCGGGATTGCCCTGGGCCACCTGCAGGGCCAGGGCTGCTCTGCACCCAGCGCCGGGCACTCTCCGTCACCGCTGCACCCAGCGCCGGGTACTCTCCGTCACCCCTGCACCCAGCGCCGGGCACTCT
>VZTJ01003169.1:393651-420129 GCA_013397795.1 Orthonyx spaldingii
CGCTCTCCCTCCCCCCTGCACCCAGCGCCGGGCACCCTCCCTCACCGCTGCACCCAGCGCTCTCCCTCACCCCTGCACCCAGCGGCGGGTGCTCTCCATCACCTCTGCACCCACAGTCTCACAGCAGAACCGGAAAACTCACTGAAAGGGAGGCTCCAAACACTGCCAGAACCTTGCTACTCGTGTAAACAAATCAAGAGCAATCACCCATCCTTCCTTGGCCCAAATGAAAATCTATGCCATCAAAAAGGAAAAGGAATATTTAAGAAAAACAGAAATAAATATTGTGCCACGTCCAAACCAAGCAGTATGACAGTTAAAACCTAAGCCTTTCATAAGTGGATTATGGCTCTTTCAACAACCAATCTAAAGAATCATCCTTACAAAATAAAATTCAAGCAAACTACTCATGTATGCAAAAGTTGGCTTCGCTTCTGAAACAGAAGAAATAAAGATAAAAACCTTGTTATCTTTCATTAAAAGTTATCTCTGCAGTTCTGCCAACCTCAGAACATCTGTGCTCCATACATCCTCAGTCATAACTTAAACATTTTTAATACCCAACATTTTGTTCTTGTTCTCCCTCATAACATTTGGGCTAAAATCCCAACTGGTTTGTTCAGAGATTTGCAGTACTGAATGCTAATTTTATATGAAACTGTAGTTGTGACATGCATGGCTTTCCTCCACACAATTTAGAAAATGAAATATATCCACAATGAAAAATCTTTATAACCCATTAATTAATTAATATTATCATCACTAAGTCTAAACACAACTCTCTCAGTTTTCTTTACTCATTCTAAAACAGAGTCCTCTTAAAATAATTTTCTGGGAGAGATGACTGACACTGAAACCTCATGTATGGAAACTTAGAGTTAACTACTGGCATTCACTGAACATCCAGAGGAAAGCATCCTGGCCACTTGCATATGTCCTAAGAACACTGCAAAAATACTGGCGTTATTTAAATCAGTCAATTTTTTCAACTCTGTAATTGCTTACTTGTGGCAGATAAAAAATTAAGCCAACTGAGAGTGCTATAACAAACCAGGCCTGTTTTACGAAAGGTAACATGAAAAAGAGTACTACACCCAGGTTTTTTAGAGACCAATCTCATTTTATCAAGTAAGCTGACAAATACTGAGCAACCCCTGATGTGTATAAAATATTCTGAAGCAAAGGTTAGTGAGACTTGTCCTTTTGAAGTTATCTTCCTTTATAAGTGCCTCTATTACTGTGGAGGAGTGTCCTTTACGCAGGAGCATCCATTCTACACAGACCTAAAATACACAAGTACAGCTTGTTAACTCAACCAAAATTAAACCTTTGGTTTCTTCACTTAATCTAAAAAGAAAAAAAATATCCATAAAGCTGTACCCCTACACGTTTGCTCTGGAGTAAATTCATCATGTAAATAAAGCTAGTAGCTCCTTCCTCTTTCAAAAGACAGTTATACCCTACAGCTAAATTTATATTATGTTGAAAATTTACTGGTGACATTATGCAAGTATCATAATTTGCAGTAAATATTTGAGCATGCTCAATACACTGAAAATATTAAAACAACAACTATCAGACAAGCTCAGCAACACAGTAGAAGCTGTTGAGATAAGTACGGTACTTACTTTCAGCCTTTTTCTTGTATTTTCTTAAAAAGAAAAAAAAAAAAAAGAGCAGTAGTGCCAGATGTCTCTTAAACAAGCTACATGTGCTATGATTCCTGCCCCATCCCCCACTCCACAGAGGCACTCTGGAACAGGGTGTACCCTACAGCACCGGTGAGCTGAATTCACAACTGCCCCACGCTCCTGGAGGTGCCCGAAACTCGCGGCAATTTTCCAGCACCTGGAGGTACCAATCTCTCACCTCCAGCACATGGAACAGGGCTCGCATGCTAAATACTGCTTTCTTTTCTCTTCCTTCCAGCTGAGATAAAAATGCCATCTTGGGCATAAGGAAAGAAATCCAGCTATTCTTTTTCCTGATGTCACACACAAAAACAACATCCTTTTTCAGCCATCATAGTTTGCTAGCTCCTCCGCTCTAAAGCATACCAAAAACCATTTCTGCCTGTTAAAAGTTAGTTGGTAAGTATGTACAAAAGATAAAATAATGTTACATTGCAGTGCTGACTGAATTTACATCAGCTACAGTTTAACCTGTACAGCAGTTTTACTCATGGTTTTGTGTGGCAAATTCAGATACATTTACTGCTGACCAACCCTCTTCTAGGACTCTTAACAGGATGCTATTGCAGGGGGAAACTTTACTAGTTCGATAATTACCATTCCACTGGAGAAGGAAAACAAAAAAAAAACCAACCTAACAAAAAAACACCAACCCACCACCCACCTCAAAAAAACAAAAGAAACCATCTCATACGCTCTGGAGTACAGTCAGATCTATTAATGGCAACTCATCTGCAGTGACAATTAAAGCTAATATTCTAAACTTGCAAACAGAGAAGACTGAAGAGCTGATAAATCCCATCTTGCTGACTTTCGTGGCATGGGAGGTAACCTCTGACAGAGGGATGGAAAAGTCAGCTGCCACAGAGAAAGTCACCAGGAGGACAACTAACAAATCTATAGTTGTCCAACAAATGCATGGAAAAAATACTTTATTCACCATAGTTTCAGCTTTTAACTTACTATCTGAACTGTGTGACCTTCTTGTGGTTTTCAGTTCATGATAATATTTGCCTTATCAGTTTGCAATTACCTCTAATTATTAAAACAAGAACTGCAACAATGCAAGTGCTGTATCTGTCACCACGTCTTCCCCAACAATTGCTGTCATTTTGCAATTAACTGCATTCCTACTCCTGGCATAGGTTTCCTTGTTTTGTACCAAATACCTGTTCCCCCCTCCCCACACTCAAATCAGAAATGGGTACCTCAGCAATTGAGAACACAAATACTGTTACATGCAGAGTTTTTCAATTCTCCTTTGGTTTCTCTGACATTTCTCAGTAAATAAAAATTCCAAGTATTTTGAACAGTGGGACAGAAGAGGGATTATTTAAAATAGGCAATACCTTTTTCAGATTGCTTTGATCTTTCTACTCTGTTTTATGTTGTGCACTGATGCAATGCTGAAATAAGTCAATACATTTTCTCTAAACACATATTTAATTTTCTGAAATAGAATTTTAATCTTGTTGAATTCCCCATATTAAGTTATTCAGTTCTCCTAGATACCTACTCAAGAGCAGTGTTTCTTTGAGTTAATTAGTTAGCCATCAATTACACAATTATTTATTACTCCTGTGTTGAACTCAGTAGACTCTGCTCTTACTCATGTCTAAAAGATCTTGTTCTCCAAGTACTTTTACCAGAAGTCTGTGATCACCAATCAGGATTGTTACATCAAATCATAACACCTAATGGCAAATAAAAACTTTTTAACGGGGTAAGATTCTGCAAAATCATTTACTACTTACACCAAGTTCACACCTCCTGAAACCACAATTTGCTTACAAAAAAAAATTTAATTACATGCAGTTTGTCATCACAGTGTTGGCTATACATTACAGGAAAAGGGAAGAGATTTAAAATTAGGTAACTGGATTAGGATTCATGCATGTTTAAATACCTTTATACAAAATATAACCTAGTATGCTGAAGTATCATCAAGTAGCAGATTTTTTCAAGTCATCATTTTAATGCCCCAGGCACCAATTTCAAAAGAACACTGGATGAACAATGAGCTACATTATAGCAATCTCTTTACATTACTAATGCAAACTGCCAACTTTGTGTTCTTACCCAAAAAGTCACTTACTGTTCAGAACTGCTCTGGCAATAAATCAGCACTATAGAATCCTCATGCTGTTGTACCACTAATCAGGATTACCAGTATAATATTCTGTTTCAACTCAAATGGAATTCCTATACAGGCATGCCACTGGAAGTTAACATCACCTAACAAAACAGCTACACATAATGTTTAGTTACAAAAACACAACGCTCCAACTGAAATATATTTACCATCTTTCCTTTAGTTTGCCCACATTAACTAAGTGTAATCACTTTTAATGTTTCAGAGTACGGTTTAATTGCTCACCTAACATATATTAAAAAACTCTCATTGTTTTGGTCATGATCTATTACACAGGTGATGAAACATTGGTTACCAGTCAATCAACTGATCTGGTGAAGTAACTACACAAACCTTACTGAAACACACTTAGCAGGTACGTCTGGGAAGACTCGAATGTCAAAAATTAAAAGTTATATGTCTTTGAAGGTTTTTCTTCTTCTCCCTATTTCAGCATCATTGACTGTTGCTTTCACATGGACATCACATTAAGAAGAGTTTATGTATTAATATATTCTGTTTGGAGCAAGTCTCCTACCCCCACAAGACACATGTCAGGGGCCATTGACACATATACCTGGATCCTCTGCGACTCCAAAACTCAAAAGGCAAGACCAATATTCCATTCAGAGGATGCTTTCTTGGCATCTGACTGCCTTGGTCTTGAAACAATATAAAACAATTTTCAGCACAAGTTAAGGAAAGAGGTAATAACATTCAATCTAATTGTTAGACAAGAACATTTTTATCCGAGTGTAAATCAGGTCTGGCGGTTGTTCAGCTTGACCTCCACTTACTATAATCTTGCCCTAGGGTATGAAAATCCTAGATCATTAAATGCTACAAATTTAGTCTTGCAAGCAACCTAAAATGAGCCTACAATCAGAGCCACAGTTTTCAACTGCTCTGAAGTATTGGAGCCAATAGTGATAATAGATAACACGGTGTCAAATTGGGCTTTTCTTTGGCAGATTTTGGGTTTGGGGTTTTTTGTGGGTTTTTTTTTTTAAGAAACCCAACTACTATGTCTATCCTTAGTAAAGGATTTTTTTTTTTATTTCAGGGTGTTTTTGAGATTAAGGGAAAGTAACTATCCTTTAAATTCAGAGATCAAGAGACATACAATGCATTGTTTTTTAAAATTTAGATAAGACAGATTTCAGTTGGAAGTTTTTGAGGTTTTTCTGAGAAAAGATGGGTTAATATAAAGCTGCCCACTTCTTTCAGTTATGAGAAACATTTTTAAATGCCAGCTTTCCTACAATTCTCTAGACAGTCAACAGACATTTTAGGAACTGCTACCAATTCATTACTGTGAAACAGATGCCTGCCAAAAAAATTAATTACAGAACATAAATTTTATTACTATGTGAATTAACTTAAGACTTCATATGCTAAGTGCAAAAACTATCCTAGAACTGCAGATCCTGGTATAATACACAGTACACTAAGAAAACAAGGCAGAAGAAAAAAACAGTGAGAAAGGTATGTAAGCACTTCTTGCAGCTGATCATAGCAACACAGACCTGCTAGGCCACAAAGTAGTGAAATTCCTCTTGTGCAAGTCTTGGCTGCAGGGAAGGAACAAAGGTAAGAGCAGCAGCCCAGCAGATCGGGAGCCAGGCAGCAGCACCGAACCTTTCAAAAGGTCAGAGAAGGACAGATGACAGCCCCAAACGAGCAGTAATTAGCTCCTCCTGAACCTCACTTATGAGTTAAGGAAAGGTCTAAGGACACAGCTGGAGTAGTTGAAAGACTAAAGCAGGAGAATGGCAAAGTCACAGCTGTTCAACAGCAAACGAAAATCACAGCACACAAACACCATCTAAGAAATGAAAAAAAGCTTTCTCAAGACCCAGAGATATCACTCAATTTACAGAACTCTGCATAGGTCTCCAAGGCAAATGACTTCAATTAACATCCATGTATATTAATAAAAATAAGAAAGCATAGCAAGTGTTAAAATTTAGATATCAAATATTAGTACTGAATTTACATGCAGTAAACACACCAGCAGTGACAAGCTTTCAATAAGCCTTTTCACCCTTGTAGTGATACAAAAATAGTACTCCATCAAAATTGTTCACACAGCTTTCTCACAAACAAATGCATAAAACTCTTAACACCTAGGACATAATTAAGGAATTAATTCTGGCATTTTATGACTACAAAAAAGTCCAATCCACAAAGGATACTTTACCCTTTTAGGCCTAACATCATGTCCTCAGGTTTCTCTGTACCATAACAAATACACCTCTCTTCCTTTCAAGTAGAATAATTGTATAATGATTACAGACTACCAAGATACATTCTGCAGCAAGGCAGGTTTAATCATTCTTTACATTACAGTATTTCTGTATTTAACTCTCTACTACAGCCCAACCTGAATGTACACATTTTAGAATGGCAATCACAGTCAGTCCCCTCAAGCCCCCCAAAAGACCATTTAATGGACAAAATTAAAGTTGTTTCGACTGAGATGTTAAGCACTGTATAGTATAAATAGAGATTTTTAACAGGATCAACAACCTGACTTCCCCAAGAATCAATACCCTTAATTTAAATAGAAGGAAAAACATCAATTTGCAGAGAAAAAGACAATTGTTCAACACTATTTCCAGAAGCAGATACCAAAATATTTTCACGTCCTCCAATAACTCAGAATAAAACCAAGTGCTCATCAAACATTTCACTTTACATCATCAAGCATTTCACTTTACATACAAGGCACAACCTAGGAGCAACACAGGCAGCAATTTCCAGCTCAAGAAATCTCCAAGTATTTGCTGGGCTGCAATATTTACAACCCTCACACACTAGCATAAAATTATACTATTAAATGTTTCCCCTTTACCAAAACAATATTCTTGTTCACAATGGCAGCCAATATTTGCAGGGGAGAGAAGACAAAGAAGTGTCCTGGCTGTCTGTTTAAACCACATCTCTCACCAATTAACACATCAGGGTTCACGCACTATGACAATTCCCTATCCTGAAATTGATTTGAAAAGTTCAAATAGAAGTTTTAATACTTACCATTCCCAAAATCGACATTAAAACAACAGACTAAATAAATCTTATTTATTATTTACTAATAAATTCCACAGTTTAAAACACGTGCATCTTCTGCACAGTACTGCAACATAAACTAAGTATGACCATATGGGGGTGTGCTGGAACAAGCAAAACCAAACTAATAAAAAATATTTAAATGGTCCAGGTCAAAACACCATTTGATGTTTTCTGTATCACACAGTCTCTAATGTGCAATCACATACTACTTGCCAGCAGTTCTCATCTAGGCAACATGATGGCAAAACCTAAACATTTTTAATGTGATTTCTTTTGTTTTCTGGAGCATACAAGGCTAACGGGGGGCGGGGGGGAAGAAACGATATGAAGCATCTACAGACTGATGACTAGAAAAAAAGAACTTTTACCTGCCTCAGGAAAATGAAGAAAATGCATTTTGTACAAAAATTCATTTTGTAAAAATCTAGCAACATTTCTGTTAGCAAGACTAAGAAGTAGACAGAACTCATACTGGAACAATGAATACAGGAAAAACATCACATGGAAGAAGTCCACAAAAACTAAACAGACTGGAGAGATCTTTAATGATAAGGAGCAAAAAAATAAAAATCAGAGATGAGAAGGGAAACACTATGTAGTGACCATGTTTAAATATGCAGCCCTAATGGCTGATAATCATATTCTGTAAGCAGCAGGATCAGAGGTGTGATGTTGCAAATGCAATAAATCCCCAAGGAAACAATGTCTTCAAGATGTTCTCTAGAAACTGCTTGTGGTTGATTGAAGCAGCATCAGTAACACCAATGCAGGCACAGGTAGCAATCCCTCCCCACTGCCAGGGAGAGAACAAACAGTGAAACACCACAGGACTTGGTTATTACCCTTACCAGCTCAAAGCACAAATATCAAGCCAGCACTGCTGCAGGATTCCAGTCCCGTCAGTCACATGGAAAGAGGGATACACATGCATTTTGTCATGAGTGAAGAGAACTTAGAACTAAAAACCTTTGTTGAGCCACAACTGGCAAAACTCTCCTCTTTCATGGGAAATATTGGTATTTGAGTATTTTTAATACAGACAAAGATGGAGAGTAGTATTTTAAGAAAAACTGATTAAATTATAATTTATTAATTTCCAGTCATGTGAAACAAACTTTCCACAAACTTTTATAAGTGACACCAGACACAGGTTATGTGTTTCAATGAAACAGTCTGAAATCAGACATATAAATGAACACAAGAAGTCCAAAGAAAACTGTATACCTGGAATAAAAAGTACTCCTCTTCCTAATCTTCCCTCAGCCATTTTATAGTAGACATTTTTTTGCTACGGCTGCTTCAGTGCTGGCTGTATTTTCATGTGGGGAGCAAGAAAAAAAGACATTGTTACAGATGATATCTTGTTCTTCAAAACCTTCTTGAGTATTAGCATATAGACAGCACTCACTTGCATCCCCATCTATCCATCCTTGTAGCACGGGCTCCCTTATGATCCCTTACTGATCAGAGGAAAATCAAGAACCAGGCATTTTCACAAAAATTTCAAGTCTCACTTTAGCCTGTGACAACTGCTATGAACTCCTGGAAGGTTTCTGCAATTCCCAAACTAAAAATCCTACAAACAAGTGGAGTATGGGCAGTCAAAGCACAAACCCAGGCAGTAACTCATCAGCTGATTCATCCGTGGCTCTAATGCCACAAGGAGAATGATGTTCAGTGAAATCCATTGGAGAATGTGCATAAATTCAAAAATATTATCCCCCACAAATATTTGCAAATATGTAACCATTATTTATTTTTTTAAAAGG
This sequence comes from Orthonyx spaldingii, assembly GCA_013397795.1. Lineage (NCBI taxonomy): Eukaryota > Metazoa > Chordata > Aves > Passeriformes > Orthonychidae > Orthonyx > Orthonyx spaldingii. The sequence goes on from VZTJ01003169.1 coordinate 402,315, forward strand.
CAGCCTTTTAAGTATATAAGCTTAGTCCTTAAAACAGACTATTTACCTAACAGTTACCCTTCAGACAAGACAGTCTTGTATTGCTCCCTGAAAAAGCCAAAAGACTGAGAAAAGTGTTCTCAATCAATGCTGTAAGACAAAAATTATTTTTTTAAAAATTTAACCCACAAAATTGTGAAAAATACTGTGGAATATTCTAGTGGCTACCTCTCAAATCTCACATGCTTTATTTAGTTATGTGAAAAAACATTAAGCACCCAATGCATACAATTTTTTTTCCTCCACAACTGGACACTAGTGCAGTACAAATGCTACTTACAAGAAATGAGAGGATTTTTTTGCAGGATGTGAGTTTTACAACAGACCTCTAACTTTAAACAAGGTGCACTGTACAAAGTTAAACAGGGCTGGCCAAAGCATAAGGAGCTGGATGACCGTCCACTACATCTACTGACGTGTTTTTGGCTACTCCAAAGTTAAACAATGAAATGTTGTAGCTCACCTTAGTTTCAAGCTTCCAACATAGAAACCATTTAAAGCAAAGAGCAAGACCAGCAGAGCTCACACATTCCTTTTGAATTCTTCCCTTAGCTTTGCAAGAACTGCAGTGCCCATTTGACTTAACCCTAACAAACCCCCACTTCCCTCAAGAGCTCAGCACCCACCTGCTTGCCTGTTTATTTGTGCCCTTCAACAACCACTTTTCTAGGCTTGGGTTTTCACAGCCCAGTTTACGTAGCACACATTATTACATGCCCAAGTTAGATTAGAAGCAGTTTGCACTTGGGGGGTGAGGGGGGGGAAAGAATAATGTTATAACCAGAAAATTTCTTAGAAACATTTATTCAAGAGTACAGTCCTGTACTTCTCACTGCAAAGTAATGAATAATTTCAATTAAAGCTGACTAATCTAATGTGAAAACCTTTCCTGAGATAGTAAAAAAGTGTTTGCTTTTTATCCCCTCCATCAATACATACAAGAATAAAATGAAATTTAAGTTCAAGGACTGCTTTATGGACTTGAATTTATGACTAAGTAGACTGTGGGTCTTCACAGTCTTACAGGTTATATATCTATACAAGCCTAACAATCTGTTTTTCAAAAAGTAATTTTAAAAAGCCTTTGTAATACTGCACAGGAAGCTGCACATCCAGCTAAAGAATTGAGAGTGACAAAATCAGGGAAAATACTTTATATCTCCCTTTCCAGCCTTTTGCCCTAACTGATACTAAGTGATCCAGTCTACTTCCATAGCTGTGAACACCTCCCTAAAACCCCCGGGTGCCCCTTACACTTTCTCTGGTTTAGCAGATTTTTCTAAAAGATCCTGGTGGAGTTTCTTATGCCTTGTCAGTGGTCGTGGTTGATGTGGACCCATTAGCCCACATCTCCATTACTGACAGCTCCCTCTTCCTACTTGTTACTCCAAAGACCATTTACCTCACAAGATGAATTAGCAAACATCCACGCAAGAAAAAAATATTCTTAAATGCAATTAAATAGGGCAGCACTACCATGTCTTGCAGAGAATTCCAGAAGACAGAGGAGTTAACAGTGTTAAGTGACAGATGCTAATCATAAATCTAAATATCTGGGGGCAGGAATGAGAGAGCAGGAGGAAAAAAATAAAAATGGCATGGTTAAAGAATTACTTCAGAAAAGTAACTGCTACCAAATTATGATCAGAAGATTCATATGCTGCCATCATGAAATGGACAGTATTTAGCTACCATATAATTTAGTATTTATGAAGTAAAATTAGTACTACTGGCTCTTCTGCAGTATCTTTTGCCTTTATTTTAATTAAACTCTCAACAAAGAGTTTAGTAGTCAAGTAATACTTCACAGCTATTAGGAAGTTCAACAATAATTTAACTTTTGAATTTCATTTTGTACTCCATGAAGCAATACAAGTAGATAACGCACACAACAGGTTGGCCCACCTAGAGTGTGAACATACACAGTCCACAAGGAACAACAACCCAGCCTGTTCCAAGCTACTGCGTGGCATTTTCACAAATCATCTCATTCCAAAATTAAGCCACCAGAGTCTAAACACAGACTAATTTACAAGACACTCAAAACCTGCAGCATGATACTTAAATCATACCATCCTCCAGGTTTCTGCATAAACATCTGCCTTCTGTGCCAACAAGACACAGAAGCACCCCCGGAGTCCTTTGACAGTGATACCCCAAGTGTTTGTACTTGGACATGGTGGTACCAGATCACACACTCACTGAACCTTGGTGTCCCTTACACTGAGGCCCACAACTACATTTCTGATAATTCTGCATTAACCAGATCTGTCCTGGACAGAAGATATGTGAGCCATCATTAAACCTGCTTGATTACAGGATGATTTTACAAACAGGTGAAAAAGCCAGCATCTTCCTAACATGTAGGTGTGGTATTTTTGGTTCACTGACACTTAAGAGTGCTGCCAGGCCTTATGAACAAGAGATGGGCACAAAATATGATAACTATTTTCTAATTTAAGAACAATCCGAAGCAATACTAAAAGCAGTATTACAGACAATGGAAGACCTTCCTTTACCTAGTACCAGTTGAATTTTGTGCTTTGGGGGAAAGGGAGGTTGGCAAGAATGCAGACAAAGAAGAAAACGTACAGAACACAGCTTCAAAAGTCACCATTACTCTAAAGAATTAAAATACAATAGTATTTTTAGAATAAAAACCTTAACTTATATAGCAGGACAAAGTATCTCCAAAAGTAAAAACCTTATTTGTCCAGTAAAACCAATATAGACTATAACAAACCAAAATACTGTATTATATACACAACTGTATTTTCTTTAAAGACACTCCTTGCTGGCACAAGTTTGCATTTTCTTCAATGCTGGTTTATCATTATATTATATCATTAAAATAGTCTAAACCAGTGTTTTCTTACCATTTTTGACAACTCTATTTCTCAGCAATTTATATTTCTCTTAATGTAAACAACCTATTTTCCTCTCCTTTTGAACTCATTCCATGTATATCCATAGAAAGACATTCCTTAGCATCACTTTCTCAAGATCTGAGGATCTAGAAACAACACTGGTGAAATATATTTTTCAAGTAACTTTTTTTGCTTGTTGTTTATTACCACAGAGGATAAAAATTTCTGATTTGCTACAAGATACTGCTCCAGAATGTGACAATTGCAATAATTAAGGTTTTGTATGATGCCCAAAACAGCAGTGCTTTTACAGCAATATGCAGCTGACACTGTTTGACGTTTACCTGATTAATTCAGCCATTTCCACGTTCCCCAAAACACGTGAAGAGTCCTCCTCCATTTCATTTGGTGCATAATCCATTCCCAGATTAGTGGCTCCAGAGAACCACTTAAATAGAAGTAACACAGATATCCACATCTCTAAGACTCTTGACTGTGTTCTATGATATTGTGGTACACAAGTCCAATGTATGACCTGCAAAACAAACCCTTCAACTCTGTCTGTCATTGTTAACTCTTCTGTACAGAAACTACCAAATCTAAAAACTGAATATGTATTTTAAACCATCATGCCCTCCAGCAGTTAGCAGGTTTAACATCACTATTATTGAATACTTAGAACATAAAACACATTGCACATTATACAAAATGCATTCTACAACTTAAGTGCTTCCATTTCCACTTAACTTTCCTATTTCACATTCTCTGCCTTTTCTACACCACCTCAAATTGTCATTTACCTGTAGAAAAGAATGCTGTTCAATAGCAACAACTTGGCCAGTAATTCCAAATTTTATTCTGTTATTCCTTTCACTTATCAACTAAGAGGACATTTACACCAATTTTTGAAGAGATTGCATTAATTATCCTCTTGTTTGCTAAATAATGAATGAAACTATAAACAATAACCATAGTAGTTTGATAAGACAATAAAATAGATGGGTTGCTGCTAGAGAAAGAGCAGTCCCAATGCCCCCTTCTTGCATTTACTTCTGGTCATACTTCATAGTCAAGGGCACTTGTCATACTCTTTGTTGAGCAACAATCTATTAATTTCTTTTCAAATGAATTAGCTTTACAACAGTTTAATAAGCTGAGCTGGCTCAACAAAAGAGTCCTGTGGCTGCTGCAAAACAGCTCTTTTGAAAATGAGTGAGACACTATAGCAGCCACGATCAACCGTCAAATTCCATCAAAAGCAAACAGAGATGTCCACACTGCTCTGGTGGCTACAACTGCTTCAGAAGTTGCCATACACTGCTCCAAATCCAGCCCACCCTCTCTGGCCATGGCACTACAAGCAATATTTAGTACAACACCCAAGTGTCTGTACCAAGTGTTACCTAGCCAGCTATGAAACAGAACAGCCTGGCCCCACACACTGTTTTTCCCACAGTAATGAAAATTTTAAACTCACTCTGGTTTGTGCTCTCTGAATAAATTCAATGTTCTGACAACAGTTGATCATCTTTGCCTAAAGCCTACATAAGGTGGCAATGAAAGCAGCAGAGATGTGACAGAAACAGAAAAATGTTAAATTCCTGCAGAAAAGTGAACCACTAGATCATTTTACCAAGTACAACCTAGAGTGGTCTCATCTAGGTTCTCTAATCCATTACTATTATAAAGTTACTTCAGTACATCAGACATGATTAGAATCTACTATTCCTCCATGCAAAGCCAGCACCAGCTTTATTCCAACAGACACCACTCACCAATGAGTGGTTCAATACTCCAGGAGTATGTAATGAGAACTAGTTCTATTTCTAATTATTTTCTTCATTGATCTGTGTAGCTTCTACAAATCATGCTATTACCAATGAAAACAAATTAAAAAAAGAATTTACACTGATTTAGGGAATTTCTCTTTGAGTTCTCCGTTAAAAGTTTAAGCCCTGTAAGCCCAATGCACCCCTGCATTTCCCTTAGGTTCTGTGAGCATCTCCAAGCTGGAACCCAAAGCCACAGAGGAGCGTCCAGACCAGTGATGGTGCACAGAACGAGCTGGTTCAGCAGATCACCACCCCTGCACTAAGGACCCTTCCTCAGTACTTCTTCCTATTAATTCGTGCTGTTTCCAGCATGCAATTCACTGCATAAACCTCTTCCATGTTTAACTCCCAAAGCAAAAGCTGGAATGACAAAATTTTAATACTTAAGCCAGAACTGATGCCACAGTTTAAAACGATGCTTAACATGAAAACATATCCAATCCAAATAGCAAAGACACAAATTTATAACTTCATTCAAATTACAGTTGTAACTTACATGAAGAAAATTATTTTATTACCTCTTCAAAATAAAAACAAGCTGCAGAAAATCTGGCTGATAGAATGCAAAACAAACTATCTGCAAAAACTGCCACTCAAAAGGGGCATTTTTATTAATTACAAATCTGTTTGGAATCCTAGGTTGATTTTTTAGACACTACTGCAGCAAAATACTTCCATACAACACACCAGTCATTTAGAGCTGATCAACAGCATCAACAAAAAAGAATGTAACAGTAATTTTCAAAATAAGTATGGGACCCCAACAAAAACATCCACAGCTGCTTTAGTTTTGGTGCTGTGAGAACCTTATTGTAATTAAAACACAGCTTAATGAATTTGTCATAGCAGTTCTATTTAATAAATACCAGTTAACTGAAAACTAAATTTATAATGCCAAAACACAAGTAGGGTAAACCTTAGCAACTTTTACAAGAATTTCCAACCTAACTATACATTTAAGATGAATGACAGTTCTTAAGCAGCAAGCTCAGAACGAACATTATTCTCACAGCATTACTCGTTATGAATATGCTACAGCTCCCCAGACTGGCAAGAAATAAACCTTAATATTGCAGAAACAAAAACCAACACAGAAAAGCTTGAAATACCACACACAAAATGAACACAATGCGATTCCTTCCCACAGTCAGTATCCTACAAGGCTCAGATCTCCTGAAGAGTAGCACTGCACTCTATTTGTAACTTTTTTCTACACCACACAAAGCCAGAAGGGTACAGTGACAAAAAGGATATGTTAATGAGATGATAAAGGTTATTTTTACTGTTCTAGTTACAGTATTTTGTTCTTTTGGCATAAAAAAAAATTAGGGGTCATAACTGCCTGTTACTGATTTATACTGACAGAAATTAGGCTCAAATGTTAAATAAAGATTAGTTAATATTTGCAGAAGAGTTTGAACATACAAAATGCTATGCAAGTAGCAAGTATTAAGTCTTCCCACACACTCATTCTGGCACGCTTCCAAGCAGGGAAGTCCCACAGAAACATTTCAACACCAGTAAGGAGAAACAGAGAGCTCAGGCAATTGCAGCTATATTCACAACAGTCCTTCTAAGGAGCACCTGCAAAACTGGGGAGAACCAATGCCCACTGCCTGCTACAAATTCCAACACCAAAAAAGAAACTCCTGTTCCAACACTGCTTATATAAATGCATGCTGAACAACCCACATCTCTGTAATCCTCTGTACAACCTAAAATGATCTACAGAACTCCAAAAATCTTGTAAATACAACTTTCCTGTTGCCTAGTATTCCTGACCAGACTACAAGTTCACAAAGTGAAGTCAGCCTACAGTGTAGCTGTCCATTTGATTTTCATATAGAATCTTATTTTCAATACATCACAGTTCTGCCTAGAGCAGAACTAGTTTTCCCAGATTTAAAATCTAAAATGGCAAGAAATTAGGCAATGAATCACAATGTAATAGTTTCTGACCATTCAACAGCAAAGCTCTTCCCAAACACCTGAAGAAAGCCAGCATCTTCTCAGCTAGGATCCCATGTTGCAAAAAACACTCCGCAAGCTTTCTTCTAAGAGTGGAAGAAAACAAAATGGTCTGAATTGAGCCAAGAGAGAGGTAAAGAGGAGAGGCATGTGACATGTTCAGGCATCTCTCAGGATCTCTGAAGGACAATATTAATATTTCATGGGATTAAAGAAGGGTATGTCTGATTTAATTATCAGGTACTCTCAGAGATAAGACCTGTAGCCTCAGCATGCTCCAAAAATCTCCGAAGCTAGGAGGGATGGGACTCAGGATCGTTACATTGCATGGTCCATATTCTGTAAACAGGCCAAAGCCAGACCTCACATATAGAACTGGCACTGCAGCTTCCAGAAACCACAGAAAACTCAAGAGTGCAAAGGCTCATAATAAGATCCAACCACAACAGGCTGGTAAGCATCCAGCTGAAGGAGGAGGTCTAGCGGGGTTTTTACAACTCCATCTGATTAACCACACCAAGACTGAAAAAAATCTTCTATAACTGTTCTTAAAACCTTCCCTTACCCCTTCCATCTTATTCCCAGTAACACCTGCACAACTTCTAACCAGCATATAAACTGAAACCAGAGAAAAATGTACATGATCTTCCTGCCTGCATAAATTAATGCAAATCAACTGCAGTCCTGAATTTCCTTGTGCAGCTCTAATTGATCTATGACAGACTTTGTAACATTTCGGGAGGGGGGGAAGATAAAATGGAGATCACTACAGAGATCAGAGGACTCCTTTTGGAATTGGCATATCAGCCTAATGGTTCCTACAAGTAAGACCAGGTAGAAAAGTAGGAGATGACAGCAGGAATAAAGTTTTCTTTTCCTGGCTCTACAATTACAGAACACATTGCTACTACTGTTGGATCAGGCAATTGATACAACACTTCAACTACTGAAATACTGAATATTTCTGTATTCTTACTGGCCGAAAGCTCCCATATCCTCCTCCATGCAGAAACAGCATGCATTTGACTCCACAGGAATTTAACTCACAGAAAATTACTCTTCTTCACAGTTTAGCTCCTTAAACCAGTTCACCTGTGGGGTTCAAGTGGCCATAAAACACAGACACAAGGCTGACAGCAGAACATGTGGTCAGGACCCAAACAGAACCACCCCACCAGCACCACCTGCCCATGTCAAGCACCTCCCCCCTGTGAAGGGGAAGGCTCATTTCCAGTAGCTTGAAGTGAACAAGGATGGAAGGAAGAACACTATGAATGAGAGGAAACTCTGAATGTGGTGTTGAAAAATTACTTAGTTACATAACTGCCCAACTCTGTTCTTTCACATCACTGAATTAACTAGTCTCTCCACCAACTACTCTCACAGAAAATACTACGTCTTCAATGGATTGCCAGTTTGATTTCTCCCCTCCAAATCCTGTTCAAACAGCCTTTAATGTTTGATAGCTAGGAATTGAAAAATTAAACATTCAAGACAAACATTTGCACCTTCCACATCTGACACTGCATTCCAAGATTAAGTTTTTACATTAAAGCAGTTACTATATGCATCTAATAACTCAATGCCAAGACATGCCACAACAGAATAAAAAAAAGATGATACAATTGGACAACATACTTTTGAAATGGCTCTAGTATTCATCACCACATTCTTACACCTTCCTACCTTTCCTATTTTTCTTGCTGTATTTTCCTTCATCATAGTAATCCCGTTTCATCTCCTATGATGCATCATTCCTTATATACTAACAAATAGTGCTTAATGTAAAGGAATTGAAATGTTCAGTAGGTTTCTTAAATCCCCAAGCCACCAGAAACATTGAGTCAATTTTGCATCCAAAAGAACCATTAGGATTTTTCCATGCTTCCCTTCACTGGAGACAGGGGAAGATTAAGCCCATTTGTAGAATTATGCAAGAATGCATAAATCCTCTCCTGTAAACAAAACTTCTCTAACCAGTTTTGCATGCAAGGTATGCTTTGCATAGTTTACAGCCCCTTGGCACAAAAAGGAAAACCCTTGAGAATTCAATTTTACAGAGATTGTTACTGCATTTGGGGGTGAATAGGAAGAATCTTAATGAGTGACCTACTGTATATGAAGAGAATGACTTTCTGTATTTTCTTCTATCCAATGCTATTGAATTTAAAGTGTCTAAAAATGTTTTTGACATTTTTATATCATACTGATGTAAACAATCTGTGTCTTGCCACCTCTGAAAATTTCTGCTTAGCACCAACTGCTGCTCTGAGGTACAATCACACTCTTAAGTACACAAGTTTATTAACTTTCATAAAACCACTGCATTGCTGAATAGAAATTGAGCAGTATAACAGAGACAATGCAATGCAGCAAGAGAAATAAAATTCTTGAAGGCTGATTTTTAAAATTATATTTCAACTGCCAAGTCACAGCTCGTCTGTGTACAAAACCTGGTTTGTTTCATAGCAGCGTGGTAATACAGCATACACATCACTGCATCAGCAATACTTTTCAATTGATAAACATTTTTTAATTAATCAAATACTATAATATATACCAGTTTTGAAAGTACAGCTTATCAAAACTAGTTGAATGGAAGCACACTTAATAAAACACAAACAGCTTAAATGCAGCATATTGGAAAAAAGTGTAACTCAGTGGGGAAGAAAACCCAAATATTTTCCATTGTTATTGAAGCATTTGCCTTGTTAAACCATTTCTACATTTGCTAAATCAACATGCAAAAGCCAGTTTCACCTTTTCTTTAGCCAACTGTTTATTAGGCAAGTAACAACAGACCTATACCACAGATCCAAGCGAGATACTTGTGCAGCTTTCCTTTCTGGTTACCATAGCTTCAAAGGAACCATAGATTTCTAGAAATAATACTTATGAGAAGGAATAAAAATATCACTGCTTAAATATGAAAACTGCAAGAAAAATCATTTTGATTAGTGTATGAATGACACTTACGTGAACAGGCAAATGCTTAGGAAAGGAAGTTTTATTTGCAGGACTTTGTCAGACACAGTAAGTGAAGTTTGAGCACGGGCAAAAGAAGAATACAGCACATGGAACAAGAGCGAAGAGGAAAGTAGGCACCAAAAAGTCATTCAGTAGCCATTTACTTCTCTCTTTTTCAAAAATTCCCAACAAAAAAAACATCACCAGCTCTAAATTGGGACATTATGGTCCCCAGCCTCCAACATTGAGGAATACTTTCTAAACATATACTGGGCGGTGAAAAACATGAATCTTCACAGGAATTTAAGATGACTTTAAGATCTGAAATAAAAAAAGGACCTTCCAATAGGAACACCCTAGTAGACTGCCAGAGGGATTGTGGAAACTTCATCCTCTGAGACATTCAAAAGTTGACTGGACAAGTGGCCTTACAGGACCAGATTAAAGGAGGAGGCTGGACTAGACCTCCAGGGTTCTTTCCCACCTATGCAATTCTGTGACCAAGAACACAAATAATATTTTCATTGTAGCATTACTTCTAGGAAACAACTGCACATTTATTATGCAAAGCTTTATTTCATGTGGTGTTAAAGGAAAGTGTTCTGGATACAGTTGTTCAAACAGGTACATAGGAAACAATAAAGATAAAATAGCATATAGCCATACACCAAATTGAAACTTTCCTGCAATACTGCTCCCATCCCAAAACAGTACAAAGTAATCAGGTTTTACAAATTTTTATGTTATTACTCTTAAATTATTAATATGATAGTCTTTCCTTTTCAAATCTATTTAAATTGTATTCTTTACCCTAAATCAAAATACAATATATCAATTCTCTTCCCTATTTCTCTGCTGCAAGCACGGCTCTGCCATATGATATACAGACTGCAGCCACTGGTCATTCTTGTTTTGAAACAAAAAGGCTTGATCAAGTCTTCACAGTTTCCTCCCTTGGAAAAAACATCATAACAATCAATTCTCTGTTTCCAAGAGAATCAGAAGTGAAATGGTCAGTGGTCAGAACACACCACCATCTTATACAAATTAAGTTATTTCACCACTATATCAATAATTATAAAAAATGTCTTATTTCAGGACTCATGTCAGAGTCACCTTCAGCTTGAAAACCAGACACCTCAAATGCATACATAAATTACAAGGCTGTGTTCTTGGCATTTACTACTTACACTGGGGTTTTTTGCAACTTCAGTAATCTATATATTCAATTACTGGCAGCACATTAAAAAAAGTAACACATGAAAAAAATACAGACCATCAATAGTCACACCCCTACTCCATACAAACTCTACTTATAATGAACTCTCCCTGCTGGAAGATTTCACTCTGACAAAAAAAACCCAATCAATTATATCACTTGCTTATTATCTGCTCACTAAGACTTGATATGGTCCAAATTTTCAGTTGATCCTTCCTAAGGGATGGACTGAGAGTTTTACCTAAAGGAATAACACGTAATTGCATGAAAGACTAAAAAAGCCTTAGCTTGAACAGCTTATTTTTATTTGCAAACAAAGCAGAAGTCAGTCTTCTTTTGCCCAGATGATGCTGCAAGGAAGGTCTTAAAGCTTAGGCTGAAATCCTATGTTCAGTAAAAAACTGCAATTCAGCCATAACCAAGAACTGCACCACCACATCCCAATCCAAAAGGCCCATCTCCTTCCAGTCAGTTCACACGGACCAAGCAATAGGAAAATCTCTGCACTAAGCCCTCCTTGCTGTGTGAGCACACGAGGTACAGCACACACCTTCCCAGGAAGCACCAAACGAGCGTTCACCACACGATGCTGCACTCGCTGCGACTGAGGCACCACTGGAGAAGGGAGAGACGTGAGGGGAGCCTTGGGTAAGGTCAGGTGTCCTCCACATCACCCAAAACTCGCTCACTCACAGGCCACAAGCCAAGCAGCATTTCACCAAACATCTGCAGCAACTCCAAAGCCAAACTTGGAATGCAATCCCAACTAAATAAAACATATTTTTATCTATAACATTTCTTGTTACTTTTTTTGAAGTAATCGGTTGTTTCAGAAATGTTTTGTCTTTTACGAAATGTCAGTATATTCAATATCATTATTTTGTTAATAGGAAACCCTGAAGTTCCAGCTACAATTCTTATCAATCTAAATCACTGCAGAGACAGCCATTATATGGCAACAGGCACCATTTGAGATCTTTTTCAAAATACAAGCAGAAGTCATCAGCTTGCTCTATCAACCCTTAAACAAAGGGAACAGATACAAAAATACTTTCTTCTCTAGAGCTACAGAGAAGCAAGAACAAAAAACTGCTGTAGAAAACAAACTGATTTCTAGTCACACGTACTCCCTTGCTCTAATATAGTAACTAACCTTTACTGAAATAAAGCACAGAAAAGTAAAATGCATGAAAGGTTGTATAAGGGCAGAGGTTGTAAAAAGCTATTAGATTCAGAGCCATAAGAAAATAAACCACTCACCTACCTACCTACCAAAAAAAAAAAAAAAAAAAAAAAAAAAAAAAAAATCACAAAAACCCCCAAAACCAACCAACACATGTTCTCAGATACTTTTTTGGGTAGGTATTGTGATCAGCTTCTCAATCACAGATCACAAACTACCCTGCTATATATGCCAATCTTCTTACATCTACTCCCTCTTCTGAACATATTCTTTTACAAAAATAAGCCTTCCAAAGGCAGAAATCATAGCTAGCTACACAATCAAAAAATGTGCAGAATAGACAACAATCATGTACATACCTGGACAAAGCACCTATCTGACAACTAACTTAATTTCCCTCTGAAGCCACAATAAGACAAGAGGTAGCTGCACACACAGTTCTACATGTCCATCATTTCTGACTCAAACTGGCATAAAGAAGTTTAAATACAGATTAGTCCTGTGCTCCTTCATGCAAATCTGCAGCCAGTAAAGGCTAGGAAAAGCCAACTGCCACATGAAAGCCAAACGGGTACCCTGGGGGGATCAGATTTTCCCACATTCCTATCTCCAAAATTGGGTGCCAGATCTCAGAAAATGTTTGTGAAAGAAATGTTTCTCTTTCCCTTCTTCTCTATCCAAGATCTCGTAGATCTAGGAGACTTAAACAGTGGAACATTTGGAAATACAGAGATACTAAAAAATGATTGAGTATTCTGTGAAATAATGGAATGGCATAACCCATCAAAGGATTCTGGTCTAGTCTCTGTGATCTCACCCATCAAACTGACAGGATCAAGAAAAACAGAACACAGTTTATCTGTTGATACCTGAACAGTGAAACATCTTTCTCCAGGCAGAAGCCAGTCAGATAATAACCCCTCAAGCTTCCCAACTTCAACAAATCAGCACCATTCCTACAATTGTCTGTGATTATCTAAATCACAGAGATTTCCCCTACTTTGTATTTATTCTCACAAGAAAAAAAATTTAAAATTCCAACTTTACCAGATTTTTATGAACTTTAAGATGAGAATACTTAAGGAAAATAAATTCTAGTTAAAACAACATACGATTAAAACTACAATTTTAACCTTGTACTCTCAAAAGCAGTTTTTGCCACAGCAGTAAATACCTGACCTTGTCAAAAGTCACATTAGATTCCATGGCTTACCCTTAAACCACAAAGATACAGAACTTTTTGAAAGCAGACTTTTTTCTAATATAAAGAGCCAACTGAAGTCACTCTACTAATATTCAAACACGAAACCTGTTCACTGAATGGAAGAGTTTAACTGTTTTACTCTTCAAAGCAGTCTTTTAGCGCGCAGAACCGCCCGCCCAAGAGCTCCGGTTCCGGAGGTGTGACACCGCCGAGGCGACCCCAGGCGCTGCTGCCACTTCCCTCGGCCCCCCCGCTGCCCAGGCCCCGCCGCCGGGGCGCCCCCTGGGGACCGGGGGCGGCCGCTGCACGCTCCGCCCGCACCCCGCGGGACTCGGCCCGGCCCCGCTCCGTCCTGCCGGCAGCTCCTGCACGGTCCCCTCCTGCCGGGACCGCCTCCACGCTCTTCACCGGCCCGGCCCCGCTCCGTCCTGCCGGCAGCTCCTGCACGGTCCCCTCCTGCCGGGACCGCCTCCACGCTCTTCACCGGCCCGGCCCCGCTCCGTCCTGCCGGCAGCTCCTGCACGGTCCCCTCCTGCCGGGACCGCCTCCACGCTCTTCACCGGCCCGGCCCCGCTCCGTCCTGCCCGGGCTCCGTCCTGCCCGCAGCTCGGCACGGCCCCGCTCCGTCCCGCCGGGAGCTCGGCACGGCCCCGTGCTCTTCACCGGGACGCTTCAGCCGCCTGCAGCCCCGCTCGGTTCCACCTCTGCGCGCAGCCAATAGCAGAAGGGGCAGGAGGCAGAAGGAGGCCCAGAGCAGCCCACACCGCAGCACTGCCGCTGCCGATGACCCAGGAAACATGGGACCAGGAAGAATTCCAATTTTTACTTATCCTTTGAATTTAAAAGGGGAGTTGATCTAAAACGCTGGATGGTGTTGACTCTAAACTACGGCTATAGGCCTCTATATCACCATTTAAGTTTTTGTGATGCACATGAAAAAGAGCTCTTTCCATTCCTCCATTGAGTTGCAGTGTGCAGGTTTTTTTTTTTCCAACCCAAAACCTCAATTCCCTGCTCACTTCCATTTCCCAAGGACTAGGTTATCACTCTCTTCTTCTTTGTCAATGAGCCTCATATAAGATGACGTTTCCAGAATATGAATGTTTTAAGTGATACTAAGAAAGAGAGCAAAGCTTTTATTTAAGAATATTAAACTGGTATGTTGATAGCTGCTATCAATCACTCCTTTCGATGACAAAACAAGTACTGAACCAGATGAAGATCTCGGAAAGTCTCGCATCTCGCTGACAGAGACCAAATTCACAACATATTCCTCTTTCCAGTATGTTTTCTTAATTACACACATCAAAAAAGAAAAAAAAAAACAGACAACCAACCAAGGGAAAAAAAAAAAAAAACCAACACCACCACACTTCAACCAACACCCACCACCAAAACCCAACAGAACCATTTTGGAAATTCACACCTACAATATTCTCCTAAGTTTTCAAATTAACCACAGAAGAAATGGTCACTGTAGGCAGAGATCACACTGAGTTCAAAACCTTGTCTCATCTGACAAAACACAGCATTCCAGTACCACAACCAACAAGCACAAATAACTAGCAGAAATATTTGCTTATTTTGGGGAGTTCATTTGGTGAAAATAAGTAACCAAAGTATTTCAGGTTTCTGTAAAACATACAACCTGTTTTTGCTGGCACACAAGTTTCAGAAAAGCTCATCTCTCCTAAAATATTTGCCTGCAGCAAAGCAACTCAGACAGTAAGACCACAAATGAAAATGACAAACGAGGATTCTGGAATCATTCTAAATTTGAACCATAAGTGACAAAGAGCAATCTAATTTTAAAAAGTTCGTAAAGCTCTGATGTGCCAACATCATTTCATGACTTAACTAAGTCTAACACAGTTGCTCCCACCACCAAGAGCAGGAACTTTCAAGTGGTTTGTTGCCTGCAGCTATTTTCTACAGGAGACTGCAGTAGCATGTAATATTCAAGAGAAGCTGTCTACATTACTTTTTTTTTTATAATTCAGTTGCTGTTGGTAAGTTATACTGAGACAAAATAAAGCTAGAGAGTATTTAACTGACAATTCTATTTACACTCCTTTCAAGTGGAAATTATTTTACTCCAAACATTGAAAGAGTTGAACACATAAAGTTCAAATGTGATACATTTATGGAATTTGAGTTAGATTAACAACCAGCTAACTGAATACTCCAATTTATAAAATTAATGCTATTCAAGTAACATAATGCATTTTTAAACTAAGTATTTTAATAATCTATGAACTACCAATTTTTTGTCATTTCACAGAACCCAATTTCTTTTAAATATATTCAAATACCACAGAATCATTGATTTGAACCAACTCTAATTTCAGTTTTCAGTTGCAGAACGTTAAGACTTTATATATATACAAGAGGAGAGCTGTACATAAATTTTAACTGAACTTCTTAAATACAAGTTCAACAAAACCTTCCATTGCTTATTGACTTTATTCAGCATTATTTTCCTGAAACCACAAATGCATGAAAAAGCTCCAAAAGCGTAACTCTGGCCCAAGTGCATAACTTGGGAGTTACCTGAAGGTGAGGAAGTATCACAGAAAAATTAAATTCTCTCCTATCCCCCAGTTCCATACCTGTGGGGTTTTGGTGGGTTTTTTGGTTGGTTGGTTGAATTTATGCAAAGGCCAACCTTAAGTTTACCACAGCTAACTTAATAGAAACAACAGCAACAGAAGTTCAGGGAGTTTGTGTTACAGGCTGCACAAAGCCCACCTGCAGCCCACCATAAAATGTCACTGGTTTTGTCAAAAAGAACCAACATGAGCCCCATCAGTTACAGAGCAAGATCTGTTTGTCAGAGATGGGATTCAATTAATATTTTTCTCCTTTGTATAACTTTGAAGCTTTTTTAGTCTTTGATTACTCAGAACAGTGTGGGGATTCCAGCCTGCTCACTTCCAGGGCTTTCAGCAGCAAAAAGATTCATGTTTATGCTAAAAGCATGGCAGCTCTCACACCATGTTTCATTTAGTAATGAAACTGTTATCATGGCTATAAAAGAAAACTAACTATGTTACCCAATGGAAAGCCCTATTACCAGATCTGTGGTGCTGAGCCTGTGACTGATCACCACGAAGACTGATCCACAAAATTATGAGTTAAGGATAATGAACAAGTGATACCAAGATGACAGAGATTAATGATTGTCAGTTGCACAATCACTCGTGGTATTTATTTACCTGCACACAATCAGCCAGCCTGCACATGGATAAGTCTTGGAAGAGTTCAATACCAGATAAATACTCCAGCAATAATAATAAATAAATAATAATAAATAGATTAATGATTTAAGGAAAAGAGACTACGAAAAACGGAAAAAGTTGTTTCGAATGGCCAAGCACTACAAACGAGAAAGTAATCAATCACAAATCGAGACTGAACTGCCAAGAGTTAACAGGGAGACTTGTGCTTGGAGAACACCTCGCTGTAGGAAACGCTAGCAACTCTCATTCTTGGTCATTTAACACAGGATTCAACAAAACTCCCTGAGCATAAAAGCGGCCGTGCAACGGCTTCCGGGGAGGCGATCCAAAAGGCGTTTTCCTGCGGTTCCCGTCCCGCGGGCCGTGCTCGCGGGGTGCCGGAGGCAGCGGAGGCAGGGCCGCCTCCCGCGGCGGGGCCAATGGGCGGCGGGCGCGGCCCGAGGCGCGGCGAGCAGGCCCGGCGGGGCCCCGTGACGCACTCGGCCCCCGCCCGCCCGNTCGGGAGCCCGGACACGCCAGGGTGTGGCGCGGGGAGCGCACGGGAACGGAGAGCTTTCGACCGCGGGCGGGCCAGCAGCGCTACCCGGGCTGCCAAAGTAATTAAAAAAACAAAACAAGCGGAAAAAAAAAAAATGAAAATAACCAACCATCCCTCCCGCCCCAGTAACTAGAGCACCGGACTCGGCGGTGATCGAAACTTTGTGTCAGCTCCTAACGCCGCATCCCGTGGGAACACAAGAAAGGAGAGCGGAGCCGGGGCAGTACAATAAATAAATAAAAGCAGCGAAACAGGGGCCCGATCGCCTCCGCGCCCGCTCTCAGGGGCGAGGTGATTAAAAAAAAAAAAAAAAAAAAAAAAAAAAAAAAAATTGAGGTCGGGGGGTCCCGGATTTCCACGGGGCAGACGGATTATACAACGCTAGCAGAAGAGAGGAAGGAAGGCATGGAGGCAGAGCGGTGCGGGCCCCCAGGCCAGCAGCCCAGCACCAGGGATGCGCTCGGGCAGCGAGAGGAATTCCCGGAAAACAGGGCCTCGCAGCCCAGCCATCTGCGGCCGCTCACTCCTCTGTCCCTCCGTCCCTAACCCCAGCAACAACTATATATATTTTTTTTTAACCCGTATAGAGAAAATAAGCGCCCAGAAAAGAGAAACACCAGGAAAGCTCTCGTTTCCTACCTGGGCAGGGTTCAGCTCAGTTCAGTGCGTGCCGAGGAGGAGGGGGCAGAGGAGCACTATCTAAAACAAAAGTGGCGCCAAAACCCCCCAGTAAGAAGCATTCCCCTTCCTCCTCCTCCT
>VZTJ01003169.1:429170-447750 GCA_013397795.1 Orthonyx spaldingii
AAAGACACAAAACAAAAAAAAAAACACACAACCAAAACCCAAGCTATAATAATTTAAGAAGTTTTTATTGTATTATGAGCTTTAGATCAAGTCTCAAAACAGATTTTAAAGAAGTCCAGACAGCTCCATAGCTGTAGAGACAGAAGCTGCTGCAATCAGCTGAGTAAGTCAGTGCTGTGTTTCAGGCTCCATGTTTCAAGGCAATGAGAAAAAGCTCCATGTGTAACAAAAACATCAACTCTTGGGGTTCTCCTCATTTTAGCCTTTTGTTTCTAAATGAGCCACGCACTTCCCATGCTTTCTAAGCAACACTTCCAGGACGTTATTGATAACCCTTGTAAATCTCTCATGTATCCAGAGTAGCAAGTACTTCTGCTGCCACAAATAACACCCAAGAAAGTTTCTACACAGAAGCCACTAGAAGAAAGTTACTGAATACTTGAATATATTGCACAGCTCCCAGGTAACTCATAAAAATCAACTCCCAAGGCATCTTTGTCCTGCTGCTAACCTCCTTTTCAAAGCCCCTGTGCTTCCACTCCATTTATTTGTATCCCTCATTTCTGTCTCTTTAAACACTGAGTCCAGTATCAGAGGCCATGGAATTTCTTCTGTTTCTTTAAGATACTGAAAATCAAAGTAATTTGAAAAAAAAATCTTCCTAATTCAAGCTGTCAGAATTTGATGACTACACTAATTATTTTTTCACATTTAGTCTGAATAGAACTCTGATTATAGTTATTTTTTTAAAAAACCTAAACCTACAGAGCAGTTATTTTGTCATCTAACAGGCTTTTAACCATTTGATGTCCCTAAATGATTACAATTTGAATTGCTATATAGATGCACCTTTTATAATATTTAGGAAAAACTGGCAGTAAGGGATAAATATATATAAATATAAAAGTATATATTTTAAAAGTTAACAAGCTTTACCATGAAGCATTTATGCCACGTAGGACAATGTGTTTACTCTCCATTGCAGTGTAGAAGGTTCTATGTGTGACCTGCTGCCCAGCTTTTTTCAGACAATTTACATACTATATTGACACCCCAAATCACCTCCTTGCTGACATTTAGTTTTGTAACAGTTTGAGTTAAATTTGGTCCATCTCTTTTGCAGACAGGACTTTGAGCTGCTTGCCAGGTTCTGCAGCCTGTGAGTGGATCCAGCTGATCCAAACAGTCTCTCACGTGATTCAGGTCAAGCTTAGGTAACCAACCATCTGCTTAAACAAGTCAGCACCACAGGGTGCAGCCTGGCTGAACAGGCTGTGTCAGGCAGATACACCAGCTCATGGCTAACAACCCTTCCATTTCCCCTGGCAAGGACAGAAAACCCTCCCTGCAAGGAAGAATGGGAGCTAGGAGCAAGGCTGTCAGAACTGCCAGTCCATATCTGTCCTGAAAAATCCCTGTATGCATGAAATATCTGAAACACTAAACTCCTCACAAAGGCACAGAAAGGCAAAATAAAACTGAATTCTTTATGAATTGCTAGTCATCATCTATTCCCAAGACCAAATTCAATCATAAAAAATTGTAAAACTAATATTAGATTTGTAATTAACAAACTTTAATCTATACAAACAATAGATTCTATTTCCTCTTCAATTAAAACATATTTATTATCCTTAATAACACTCAGGTTAAATTAGTAAGTTTGGTTACAAAACAAAAAGCAACAGAAAGCAGCCTCCTGATACGATTTTTTTTTTATGTGAGACCCAAATACACTGATCAAGGAACATCTGGGTTGCACTTTATTTTAAATATTCATAACATTACACAGCACAGATTTAAAAAAATAGAAAAGGTAGAGAATACATTTCTGTGTATTTAGAACTTTTATAACATGAGAAACTATGTTCTGTGTATTCTATATTCTAAACCTTAGTGTGTAGAACTCAAAAATATATACACAGAACATATCAGCAGCTCCACAAAACAAGGAAGTGACATAATTAAGCAGAGTGATCATAAAACAGCTGTACTTCAATATAAAGCTGTGATACTTTTAAAATCAGAAATGGAGGATCAGTCCAGTATGAAATAGTTTAAGTACTTTAAAGTGACTCTCATTAGAATAGTTCTTAACTTCTAAATTTAAATGCTGCAAACTGATAAGAACAAAAACAAGAGATTTCTTACATTGGTAGTGAATTTTTAAAATGTGTTTTCTAGGAGATAGAGTTTAATCTTCTCCTATGAAAATATAAGATGTGAAGCATGGCAAAGTATTAGCAGATAAATCAGTTAAGATAATGCTCTGAAAAAAAAATCCCAAGAAAAATGTGAAACTGAACATCTTTTTGTGTAGGGGGCAAATTTAAAATGAGCCTCCTCTCATAAAGGGCACAGGGTACATAAAATCTCCTTCATTTCTCTTGAGTTCTCTTTTATTCAATAAAATAAATGTACATTTTATATACAGATGGATTTATGTGAAAAACAGCTGGCTAAGACCAGTTTACTGAAGCAAATTTATACATCTGAACCAGAAAAATAGATAGGAAGACAGAAGTTAAATTAAAACAGACAAACTTACAAAGTAGCAGAAGTAAACCTAAGGTGAAGTATTACAGCAGCAGGTTTATGTGTATTCTCTGAATTATGTCACAACCAAAGTTACAGAAAAAAAAGACTATTTTAAATCTTACATAATATTTTTAAGAAGCTAAAATCTCAGGTATAATACACATGTATACAAATATATTTAAAATTAACTTATTTACAAATTTTATATAGGGACAGGCTCTTTGTACAACTCTATTTGCACAAACTTCAGTCATAAGAGTCCTACCAAAGTGAAGCAAAGGAATGATCACATAAATAAAGGTTTACATTACTGGGGCTTTCCCACATCAGGTCTGTGGATTGAAGTTACAGAATATACATATTTGCCTTTCATGCATATTGCTTTTTACATACAAAAAATTCACTTACGGAAAATAATTTGTAAAGTGTTAAAATGTGTAGTGTTTGACAGGAGAAAAATCTAAATCCTGCCATATGGTTACATCCTGGAATTAACTGCATTTTTTACATTGCATTACATATTTTTGAAGTAATAAACCAGGAAACATTTGCATCCATAGTGCTGTGTATTTCACTAATACATAAAAATTTCCTGTATTTTCATAATATCTGTACGACACAGAGGGCATTCATTAAGTAATTGAGCACATTCCTTACAGGCAACTAGGTGACCACAGGGAATGAAAACAACTGAGATGTCTTTAGCCATGCAGATCTTACAGAGCTTTTCTTCCTGCAAGCGTCTTAACTTCTCTTCAGTACTGAGGTCTAAGGAAAACAGACACAGAGAAAGAAAGAAGTTAACATACTTAGTAGCACTGAATCTCCTTCCTTTTTTCTCTTTACATGCAAGGACAAGGTTTTTTTCATACGATTTAAAGGTCACACCCTTAAAAAGAACAAAACAAATCACAAGAGAGAGGAATCTTAGCTGCAGCATGGAATTGTCTTTTTTTTTCCTCTTCTACCTCATTACCTCTCCCAGGCCAATGCAAGCAGGGAGTGCATCTATCTATATTTGTAAGAGCCTGAAATACCTATAGAAGTTAGGATATGCATATTTCAATCAGGAACCATTCTTTTCACAGACCTCTCACTGGCAAGTTCCCCAAAATTTGAGCAGAAGGTGAAAGAGAGGCTCGTTGCTACTGGTTAAGTAATTTGGATTTTATTTCTTTTTCTGAGTTTCCCCAATGAGAAAAATAAGGATGTGATTTCCTTCCCTGCCCCCATTTTCAAAATGCCCATATTTCAAAAAGCTTAAAATCTGTAACACAGAAAGAATCACTCTGGCATTGTACATGAGCTCTTTATTATTCCAATATGCCCCATCTGAAAACACAAAATTCAGACACCTTCCCCCACCACTTGGGGGAAGCTCTGCACAGCCAACCACCAAAATGAGGTCTGGGTGCACTGCAAGTTCTTTTTCCCCCACAATGTCCTATTAAAAATCTTATTAAAAGGAGGGAGCTGGTAAGACCTCTGCTTATCATGCCAACCAGAGGGTTTTTGCCCTCTCTATGAATTCAACCAAATGCTTGTCTTAAATTAAGCCTCCTGAATCAGAACTCCTGGGTTTGGTCTGTTTGCAGAGTGCACCACAAGGGTTTTCTGAGCATGACTTACGTGTCCCAGCAAAGCTGGAACATAAATAACTGAAAAGAAACACCACTTAGAAACACACTTGCTCTTATTGGCCAAGAACAAAAATGCTTCTACCCCAAGCAAAATTATATACTGCAAAATAAATAACCCCCCACTATGACTTTTTTGTATTGAATACACTGAATGTGACAGTGTGTGCCTGTGTCTATTTCATTTTGCCACATCTATAATTCTGTAACTATATTCTTGTAGTTATTCTTGCTTTTATTTTTAAATGTAATTGTCACAACAATTTTGGCATTTTTTGCTAGCACATACAACCTTTCCCAGCAGCACACTGGACTTTCAGTGTCACACACTTCTGAGATACTGATACTATTTACTTTAGAGATGATATTTATAAATGCTGCTACACTCAAATATTTTAACATCCTGCTTGTTCAGAGGTTTTTTTGAATGTTCCAAACCAAATGTCTTTAATTTTAAGTTACAATACTATAACTTCACCATAGGTAAGACTGGGATCAGAGGGTAGAATAAACAGGTAACAATAAAAAATATTTCACAGACTAAAGAACTGATATGAAAGTACACACAGAGGTTCTGTAATTGAATAAGCTCATCTTGCTCAACTGGGATTTCATTTGGTTCTTCTTCCCTTGTATTTTCTTTATGAGCACTTAAGTCTGCTACCAGATCCTCAACAGATGTGTGACTTTCTCCAGTCATCTGCAATCTCTTTTCCATGGTGTTCCTAATCTCAGACAAACTGAAACCCATGGCTATGGCACTTTGTACCAAAGGATTCTGTAAGAGATCATCTAAAACAAGAAATTAAAAACAAAACAAAAACACTTTAAGAAGGATGAATCTGATTATCAGACAGTATTCACTACAGTACTCAAACACACATATTTGCAAACAAATATGTAGCCAAAAGAACCATATTTCCAATTTGAGAATTTTGCTAACTGTAAAGACTGCAGATTTGAGTTTTCTTCTATCCTAGCATTCCCAGTCTCCCTTCATCTATTTATATTATAGAAATCCTCCTAGATTTGCTGTTCAAATCAACTACTTCGAATTAAATAACATCTCATATAACTATCATGACAAATTCTGTAGCTGAATGTTAACTGAAATTCATCCAAAATTCCAAGTCACAATGGATAAGTAACATTACATCAATTTTAACTCAGTTCAGGGAAGCAGAAAAAAATCATACAGATGTTGAAAGAAACCGATAAATAATTTGAATTTATACAACCAAAACACATCACCACCAACAAGCAAGCAGTTCTATCTATGGTAAGACACAAAACTACTTGGGGAAACCATTTTTCAGTGTTGGACCTTCTCCTTCTTTTTGCTTATGAACGTTGTTCAAAGAGCAAAATTTTTCAATTTTTAATTTTTAAAAATTAAGGCTTTTTTTTCTTTTTAAGGGTTCTTTCATTTTCACTCTCATAAATGAGCAGTATGGGAGAGACTTCTAAACAGGTTTTGTGTAACCACTCTTCCCAGCAACAACTCCCATTCCCCGGCATGAAGCTGCTTGACTGCTCTCCTACTGCCCCTTTAACTGTTTTGTCCTCTTATTGCTTGGTATTTGTGAAAAGCATTGCAGGAATGTGTAATACTCAAACACAGAACAAACTACTCCAGCTTGCTCAGTGTCCTAGTCCTTGCTATGGACAGACCAACTCCTCCTGCCCCATGAAAAAGGACTGCATTCTTTAACAATCATTCCACAGCACTAATTCAATACTTGGTGCACACTCACCAGCTATAAAACTGCACCCTATACAAACTTCTTCCATGGTTCACATCCTTTACAATATTTACCAAATCATAATTGTATTTCCCCTAAGAGAAATAAAAGACATTCTGCAGTTCTTTAGAAGAAATGAAGCAACTGAAGAGTATCATCCAACAACTTGCCTGTCATGCTTTATTTAGAAATGCAATAGGGTTGTTTTTTTTTAATTAACCATTCCCATGACTATATATTCAAATAGGTATATTCCAAAATACGGGGGAGGCTGTTTGTTTTAAATAGATACCTTTAGGAAGTATTGTCCCTTCAGCAGCTTCTGTCTAAAAGTGAAACACAAAGAAACAAAATTACAGTTCTGGAGAAAGCAGAAGGAATTAATAAGTTTGGTTACAAAACAAAAAGCAACAGAAAGCAATATATACAGTTACAAAATAAAAAATAGCTACTTGATCTCAAGTTGTTGTAGTGACTAAAACCATTTAATCTGCTCTGAACAAAATTATCAGTATTTTGTTATAATTTTAACCCCTCTCTGCAATAATCATATGTACATGATTCTTAGTCTACAGCAGAATTTTAAATATCATCAGTTTTACACTGTAGTGACTACACACAAGTTTAACAATGCCCTACCAACAAGGAAAGAAAATGTATCTGCTATTATTCATCCTAAGCCTTAGGTTCCCAGGCCATAAAACACATTGCACTTGTTCAGTATCCAGCACACAAGGTTCACCAGGTACCCTGACTGTGATCCACAACCAGCCATGGGGAACTGGGAGATCTGTGCATTCTGACTGACAGAACCAAAACACACTGCAAGGCTTTCACTTTCTGCCAACGAGAGAAGCAGCAGGTGGACTAAATGATAGGCACATAATTAAAAGCTAACTTCACACAAAATTACGTTGATTTTCTCTATTTTAACAAAATTATTAATAAGCAAGAAACTTACTGTTGGATCCCTACATCCATCTTTTAAGTGAACATTATTTATAAATTCTATCCCCTTTTCCTTGCTCACAAATCTGCACCTAAAAATAAAAATATTCAGATTTAATAAAACTGCATTAGCAGCAAAAATTTATTACATAACTATGGAAGCTTTGATAAATTTCCTACATCATACAGAATGCTTTTAAAATCTCTAAATGTTTAGTCAACATCTGTGATGTCACTCGAATATTTCTAAGAACATCTTAAGCACTTAAGCAGTACTTATCCTTCTCACATTTTTGGTGAAACAGAAAGCTTAAGAGTTGTTGGCCATAACAGCTCATGACACAGACTTGTGAAAGTAAAGACTCACTCAAATGAAAAACAAACATTATGTTAAAGTGCTGGTTTCTTTCAGTCTTTCACAATCGAAGCAAAGCAGTCACTGCTCAGACAGGTGCCTTCTGTGCTTTCCTTCACTATTTTCCAGCCAGTCTCAGCCACTGGGCAGAGCTCTTTCCTACCAGAAGATTTAGGGAATGCTATTACTCCTGACAAGAGTTCTCCAGCTCCAGCAGTTACTTCACCTTCAGGAACAGACAGCAGCTGTGAGACTGACACACTGCCACTGAGACTGGTGTGCAAACAAAAACCCCAAAAAAAGCCTGTTTATGATCTGAGAGGAAGTAATCAAACCTGACATAATTTAAGCAACCTAAACCAAAATCAAACCCATAAAAGAGGAGTGAAATGTAGAAAGAAAACATTCCTTAACCATTCACTGCACCACGCTAAAACCTTGGAATCATATCACTTTCAAGTGGCAGAATCCAGTAATTAAAACCTGCCTGTACCAGTGTTAAAAGAGGGAACAGCTAACGGATAAATACCAATCTCCAGCTTCCAGAGAGCCTTTCACTGCAGAAGAGAAATTTGGGAGTCAATGCATAACAGACACTGATTTTGTCAATGTTATACAAGTAACTAAGTCTTTGTATTTGGATGGCTTCTGTCCACTGGTGAGAACTACTGAGTCATACTATTCTTCCTTTCCTCAAAACAGATTTTAGACAACATTGGCAGTCTTTCTAAAAATTACTTCTGGTACTACTACTACTGTCTGGAATCCTTAATCCTTTAAAATTAGGATCCTGGTATAAGTCACAAACTTTTACACCTACCAAGCTATTAAAACAACCATTACAATGCAGCACTTGCATAACAAGAAAAAACCCTCAGATACATATTGACAAAGCTACACAATGCTTCTTGCTAAGCAAGCAAGCAGCAGTTAAATCCAGACACAGGTATCTTCCCTTTAATAATGACTCCAAATAAGCCAACATAGAATTATTTTCATAAATCTAAACAATGTTAAGCCATAATCAACCTTCTCAAACCTCTATTAGTATGCCCTGTCATTAAAATGCAATACACTGCAAATAAGACTCAGACACATACCGAGAAAACACCAAAAGATCCCTTACCCAGGAAACCATTTGGCATGTTGATCCCAAGGGTCTTCATTTTCCTTCCATTCCTGCAATCCTCCACCACAGTGGAAACACACAACGTGATCACCATTACCTGAGGAAACACACAAGAATAAAGTTACATACTTTGTGCAGGCACAATACCAAGTTTCCAACTAAAATGTTACGTTATTAAGGAAAGAAATATTTCTTGCGCTGGTTCACTGAAACTCAATTTCAACTGAAAATAACTCCATTTTAACAGAGGACAACACACATGATTTGAAACAAATGTTCAGGGGAGAAATGAGCTTAAAGAAACCCAAAGTAAGAGAAGCAAGTTTTCCTGAATGTTATTTTAGTAAGTAATTACACAGATAAAAACCAAAAGCTAAAAATAATATTTCAGTTATCACTTATTATCAAGGAGCTCAGTTCAATGGTAAACAAGGCCTGAAGATGTCTGCCACAAAGAATGAGAGATGTTTACGTGGCTTTGTGGTCCTCCATTTCCCAATAAGATCAACAGGCCCTAATCAGCAATAACAAAACCAGCTGAGAATTGCATCCTCTCTGTTCTAGCACTGTGCCTACTGTGATCCAAGACTGCCCCAGAAACTGCTTAAGTCCTGTTTTTATTGGACT
Source organism: Orthonyx spaldingii (assembly GCA_013397795.1). Lineage (NCBI taxonomy): Eukaryota > Metazoa > Chordata > Aves > Passeriformes > Orthonychidae > Orthonyx > Orthonyx spaldingii. The sequence goes on from VZTJ01003169.1 coordinate 438,147, forward strand.
GAGAGGAGGCATGGACAGTGCTTCCCTAGAGAGTGAAATTCTTCTCAGGCAACAGGGCACAGTTTTCACACAAGTTGCCTGAAGAGCCCTCGGTCTGATAAAGTGGTGCCCAGTCAGTGCAACTCCACACTACAGATCTCTTGGTGCTTTTATGAATCTAAGAACAAATCAATAAAATAGTTCTACTGGGTACAAATACTGCCCATTTATAACCCATACAGGAATAGAGCAAAGATTTTATTTATGGCCACAAGTAAAATAAATGGAATCAGATTGAAAAGTTCTGAGAGCTACTAAGAGAGAAGTCAAGTAAAACGAGAGCAAGAAATTACCCCAGATAATCCCCTTTTCCTTGTGACTGGGTGAGAGCAACACTCTGCATTTGTACAGTGTCTCTCAGTGAAGAATTTCAAAGGTCTTTAATGGTACTATGCAATTCCATCTAACTGAGAAACCAATGTACAGGGATGGTGTCTTACCCAAATCAAACACTGCACGTCTAAGAGTCAAAGTTCTTCCACTGGCACCACTGTCTTCATAAAGTAGGCAGCAGTGGTATTTGTGGTTTTGGGTGTCCACGTGCCATGGTAATGCAAACCCATGTTAATCAAGCACAATGGCACACAACCTGGATTGTCTTGTTCACAGGCTTCTGTACAGGCCACAGGCCCATTCCCTACACCTAAGGTCTGGAGGACAGCACTTCATTTCTTACAAAATTTTAACTCAAATAATAGTCATTGTTAAAGATGTATTATAAAGGTTTTAACAGGCAAGAAAACACTTGGATGTTTTACTGCTAAGAATAAATTTATGATCAAGTCTATGCTTTGCTAATAAATATACCTGATACAATATATACAATTTTACATAAGAACTGTCAAAACTAGTTTACAGAGTAAAGAGATTCTGGTAAATTGTTCCATATAAGAATTCTAAAGATTGGGGGTTGTTTTTTTTTTCCACAAAAAGACACTTCCTCACATACAATTTCTTTGTAAAGTTATTAGCCATTTCAATGTCTGGCTTACCTATGCTATAGAATCCAGCTTCTGCAAGTTGCTCCTTGTCAACAGGATATATCCAAGATAAAAACGTTTGTAGACGTTTTCCATATTTTGCCATAGAGGGATTCCTTGGGTGCTGTGCATTGTTCAGACCACTTATGCCAAGCTCGGCAGGAATAGATTCACTTGAAACATTTCCAACATCCCGGCCCAGTACAAAAAGGCATTTGGGAAAATGCCTCTTGTGTTCTGACCAGGCTCTGTCACTGGGTTCCCAGTTCTTCAGTTTTCCACCACAACAAAAACATGCCACTTGGTCACCAACACCTGTATAATAAAATCCAGCATTAGCTAATTCCTGTGGTGTCAACTGGCCATTGAGGGGCCAGTTGTGAAAAGACTTTAATCTTGTTTCTTCACTGCACATAGAAGGGTTTTTAGGATACAAACTATCTGACATATCCACAACCTGCCTAGTTCTCAAAAGGTAATCTGCCTCCACATCAGGGTCATCCAGAGCATATGGGAGGGCTGAATTGCTGGAACCGTTTTCAGTTCTGTTCTGGTAGTTCTGGACAATAGGATCCATGTTATTTTCCAGAAAAGCAGATTCGGTAATAAACTTGCAGCTGGGAGCAAGCTGTTTGTGTCTCTCAAGTGCAGAATCCCCAAGCACCCATCCTTCAATAGTTGTATGGCAACTGAAGCACTTCACTTTGTCACCTTCTCCAGTATAGACAAAGCCAGCCTGTGCCAGAGCTAACACGGACACAGGGCAGTCCTGTGGGAATCCAACAAAAGTCCCCAGTCGGTCGCGTTCCTGTGCCCGTGCCCGGGCCCCGTCAGTGTCTGCAGAGGCACAGCCCTCCGAGCTGTGTGCGACATTGCTCGTCATCTCTTCGTAAGCAGAGCTCTCCTTCAGATCTCCTACACAAAGAATATATGGTTTAATTTCCCAGGCAGGAGGATGGATCACACCCATATACAACCCTGGAAACCGGCTCAATTCAACTACCATCCTTTATGTATTAAAATCACAGTTCTTCCTCTTCTCCCCCATTTCACCCTTGCCTGCATTACCTGCCATGCAGAGGCAAACACCAAGGTATTAAAACGAAAATAGTAAAAAAATCCATAAAAAAAGCAGGAAGATCGAGATGTCTTAGAGGCCTATAAACATTTACCTGGAGAATGGACAGGTTTATAGCTTTAAAAGTACATTCTATTTCTTAATAAAGATTGCAAGAATGAAATCAACAAAATACTTCACTGAAGTTCTGGCCAAAACCCTGCCAAAAGGTTTCTGAACCTGAAACATAAAGTTACGAAATTTAAAATACTGGTCTGAGCCAGACCACAGTTGCAAGATTTGAGAGCTCAGTTCTCAAACACAACTAGTATTATACTCAAATGAAGGCCATGACCCTCATGCCTGTTACAGGTGGGCAGCGACTGGTAAAGCCATCATCAAAAAGAAAAAAGACTTTTTACTTGTGTTATATTGTAAACACATACCTTCAATTTATATTTTAGCAAAATTTCTTGTGAAACAAACTATTAGATATTTCACTGGGGGATTTTACCTGAGTGCTGTGCACTGCTTTTAAGATCAATGTCTTGGGACTACCCAGCCCTAGTGTTCATGTCCAGCATAATGCTTCCACTTTTCCACGCCCTGCCTATACTCTCTACAAAAATTCCTGTGCCTCTGCCATGACCTCAGCTCTTCCTCCCTTCCCTCCCTGAAGGAATGTCATTCTTCTTAGCACTGGTCACACATTCCTACTCTTGCCTACAATTCTCCAGGGTGAGCACCCACTACCAGACCTGTCTCGCGTCCCTTCTGTGCCAGAAGGCTGCTGAGAGCACTCAGACAAGCCCCGTCTTTGCTGAGGATGGAACAAAGCAACTTGGCTACAGCAGGTCCTGTGAAAGAACCACAAACTGACAGAGTCATCATCACCTTCATCCCAACACGGATGAAGTCAAAGCACAGTGAACATTCATCTCTTGCCCAGACAAGTGCAGCGATACTATTGACTTAAAAAGTCTTGGCTATTGCTGATACACATCTCAAAATTGTAAATTAAATTATAATGAGACTGCCCAAATAAACTTCTTAGCACAAAGCAGTAAAAGTTCAGCAATTAGCAAAAAGTAAGGCCTATAAGGAAGAACAGAGTATATACTTAACTGAACAAGTGTCCTTCTTCATTTTCTAAAGGAATCCCAAAATGTATCTATTTCCAGTCTATATAAGGTAGCACACAAGGATATCGCTTCCTCAAGACCTGCATTAATATTAATTACACATTCTGTAATGTCAATGCAGATGTTACAATGATTGCTTCTATAACACCAGGTTTGGCTTCTACAAAACCTTTTTTAGGGCTCAGAAAGGGGAGGGGGAAATTAAAATGTCTATGCATTGCAGAACTGCTGTATCCTCTGCCAAGGTGACAAAGATAATTAAGCTCTAAGCAGGTGGAGCAAACCTGACATCAGACAGCTGGCAGGGGTGCTTCATGAAATCATGGACACAAGACTTCTCAGCACCAGCTCTAATTCCTTCTGTCTGTCAGTTCATGACTAATGTAATAGCACTAGAAATTATACTGTGACTGTTTTAGCTTAGCAAATTCAAAAATAGCATCTGAATAAATTGCACTGACTGACCTACAAACCTGACCTATATGCTTATTTTGACTTTGAAGGGCAAAAAACCCCAAACCAGTAATTACATTTAGTAATATGAAAGTTGTCATAAAACATTCTTTTTTTATATACATATATATTCAATACATATACTGAAAACAATTGGATTTTTATAATGAAAGCTTAAAAGCTTTCCTGTTCATTGCTCATGTTTATTTCCTTATAAAACTTTATTTTAAAGCCTCTAGAACTGTTCCTGTAAAGATCTCAAGTGACCTTAAGCATCTATAACTACTACACTGCATTCATGGAAGAATTGGTATTACTCAAAACCACTTAGCTGCACAGTAATATTCTTATCTGCATGCCTGAAAGACTTTCTGCAAGAACACAAACAAAGCCTCCCTCACATCCTTCAGACTCCTGCTCAAACTGTCCATTGAGAAAACCAAAACAAATGCATATGGCTTTTGCTGTATGAACAGCAGTGTATCTCCATTTCTATTGTACATTTATATAGAAATTAGTTCAGAAACAGCGAAAACAAATCTTCCTATTTAAATTTTTTACATTTTAATTTTTTGGTTTATGTACATTAGTTTTTTCTACAGTATTAAGAATACTTTAAAAATCCTTCTGTTAACAGGGTGAATAAAAAAGAAATGATGCCCTCTACATGGTGATAATGAAAATATTTGCCACATTTGAATTCTCTGGAGTTAAGCAATCCAATTCAGTCCTCACAACCAAAATAGCATGAAAAGCATGAACCAAGAGAGCAGTCAGTACTGACACAGAAGGCACAATCACAACAGATCAATTCTTTAATATGACCTAACTTTTTCAAATTATACTAACCACATAATTTAATCATGATCTCTTGGAGCAGAAAGGTTCAACCATCATTCTAAAAGCCTCTCAAAGCCATGTGCAACTACTGTAATGACAGTGGCAGGACCAGTAGCTGCAAGGTTTAACAATGCTGCAGCCACATTACGAAGCCCTTCCCTTTCAGCAGCCCCTCAAAACATGGCTGGTTTACATTTCACTATCATTTTATCTGTGAGAAACGTCTTTATCAACCATTGAGGCAAACTTCTTGCCTGTGTAAATACTGTTTTATATACAACATTAGTACTACTTTAAATACACTATCATGTTCAATTATTTCTATTTCAGACAACTGTTACAAGCAACTATTCAAAGTGCAAAATTACAGCTAGTTTAGGAAGAGTATTTCTGCACAGGTGTTTTAGCAGCTGCCTAACTCCAGTTAGATGGAATAATGATTTAGAACAATATCTTGTATCATAACAGCACTCAGATATTAACTCCAGCAGAAAAATGAGTGAGGGCAAATGTTTGAAGAGTTTATGGCTAAGAAACATAAATTCACAAAAATTTACCACCTAAGATGGGCACACAAGACTTTACAATACACACCAGTAGCCAACCTGAGTTCAGAGTATATCCTATGAATACTGAAGTTAATTAAGTCATTTTTCATAGGTTTTAATTAAGCACGTGTGAATGAAAGGTAGAAGGTCCAGAAACGTTAAAGATGATCTTCACTTATAAAACCCAGATACTTTAACTATTATTGAAGCATTATATATCATTTTATCCAGTGAGTAAACAAAGTCTATTTTAGCCTGAAAGGCTTCCAGAAGCTGAGCCAAGTTTAATCCTGCTTTTAACCACTGAAGGTTATTTGTCACAAGACACTACTCTCTTTCAAGCAGAATTACCAATTTATATAGCCTACTGATAAAGCTTCAGAAGAAAAAATAAAGACAAAAATATATAGCAAAAATATTAACTTATTCAAAATGCAAAATTGTACACTGTGGTTCTGCAAAACAAACATGTTTAATTCAGCTTGAAAAATATTAACAGGTATTGATTTTATCCAAGAATACAACATGATCATATTATCTAGATCTGAAAAGCTTCAAAGGAAAAGTACAAAACTCACTTTTCCCTTTCAAGTATATTTTACTAGATATTATTATTTCCACTCTTAACCCTAAACCAGATTGGCATTATAAGGAGTTATTTTTTATTCTTTTACATGACAAGGCTAGCAGTAACCTCCAAGTCAGAAATCTACTTGCACAGCCTCGTGTTCCTGACCAAAGGGTACATGTTAGTGTTTATTGTTGACTGCATTTTGAAATGTGAGTACTGCACCAAGTAAATACCAAACAGAACATACTGTACCAGCTGCCACACAGATTATGCACATGTCACTTCAATGAACTTCAGTTTCTGCCTGCTCAGCTGCAATTAGATCAAGGAAGGTGCATGCTGCTAACTGAAAACCTACTTATAAAGATTAAAATGACCAGAAACATGATTTATTTCAACAGTGTTTACAAATTTTAGCATATTTGTAGCTAATTACCAACAGCCATTTTAAAAAAAAAAGTTCCATTTAGTTTCTTTTTAATTTATTTTAGAAAGTGGGTATGTATCTAAGGAATGCCTCCTGATTCAGTGCCAGAGCTTACATAACCCCAGTAGCTCTGTTCTTCCAACAGGTCCTACTCAGCCTCCCATCAGGGTTTGTCAGCACAGGAAGTCAGGCAGCTGCTCGAGGTTACAGGAGGCTCTTACATCCTCCTCATGTTTGACTTTAGTCACAAAGACTTTTATGCTCTCCCCATCTTCAAAATGTGCATAACCAGCCCAACAGAAAACAGACCATTTTGAGAACTATTTTCACATTGTGTTTTTCTTCATGAAGAAGTTATATGGGTATGGGATAGGGTAATAAACAAAAAAGTGGATTCATGGCTGCTAAGGGTGGAGAAAAAAATTCTTTTTGTGAACTTGCAAGTTAAATGTCAGAATTTCAGCTGTATGTATGAGAAGGAAGGAGTAAATGCCAGCTGCTATAGGAAAAACTGCTATGCTGTAGCCTAAGTTACTGCTCCTGTGGCTAAGAAAAAAAATTACTGAGTCAACAGGGGTTATTCAAAAGAACAGCCAGTAGTAAAAAATGCCTGTTAAAACCTGCAGTGCCCTGAGATGCATCTCCTTTCCTGAGTAAGAGCCATGCTTCAGCTTTTAGTGTTACATCCTTCTTTTATAAATAATTTAAACTTCCAGTTGGAGAAGAATACGGAAAAAGAGGGCGATTTTCATCAGGGAGATATTATGATACTAAACTTCAGCTACAGCAACATGATTCATGCTACAGCAAAAGTGCTGAATCTTCTGGATTCTAAGGCGAAGTCGGAGAAGCACCGGAGCGGCAACTCCTGCCTCAGTCACTGCCGAGGGCGTTCCCTGCCCCGCCCCTGCTCCTGCCCGCAGCAGCCAGGCCGAACTCGTCACTCACGGCCACTCGGCTGCAGCCTGAGGCACAACATCCAGATGCTTTCCAGTGTCACAGCAGGAATGGTTCGCTATTAAAGAATGAGAAGAATCTGCATATATACATATATATACACACATGCCTCTCATCTTGTAAACTTGGAAATCTCTCTTGAACTATCCCCTATATTTTAACTTTGTCAGGAAATGGGGAAGACTTGGGAATTCTATTTATAATGTTTTACCAAAAATGAAATATGAAAGTTGTGCCTGTTGAAAATACTCTGCTTGCCTTTCTATTTAATAAGAAATTCCCCAAAACATTGAAGGGGGAGGACAATGACCTGCAAGGTATGTGCAGCTTCATTTTACTTTTTATATTATAGGATTCATATAACCCAAGCTTTGCAGCTTGCCGCCTTCATCTTACCAGGCTCTCAATCTTCACACACCGCTACATTTTTCATGTTTAAAAATCTTGCTGTTTCTAGAGCCTGACCTTAAATTGTCATGCTCAGAGTATCTTGGATTTAGAACTCTAAAAACCACATGCTATGAAAAATAAAAAGCAGCGAAGGGCTGTACATTGTTAAAACAATACAAAAGGTACTTACAAGAGTTTTCACGGAAGAATTAGTATCCAATCAGACCAAGTATAGCAGTGGATTAATTAAAGCAGATACCGGTTTCATTGCTATTTTCCACCAATTTTTAGAACAAATTCCAATATTTACGTTCCTGTTGGTAGGAAAAAAAAAAAAAAAAGAGGTTCAAAACCTTCTTTTTCACATAACCTTCAGCATTGTTTATGAAGGCACAACTTCAAAACTGTGACCAAAACCAACCATTTTAAAATCCACTCCCTTTGCCAAGAAATCCAAATTAAAATATATTCTGAAGTTGAAGGAGTCTGAGGTCAGGGAAAGTCTGAAATGTAGATGTTTTACTAAAACTAGCAAGGGACATAAATTGGGGATACTCCAGAAGATCCAAAGACAACAAAATAAAATCCTGGGATTAAAAACTAGAGGGCAGCAAAAAGGAGAAACAATGTAACAGCAGACAGAATTAAATCCCATGAGCCAGACTTGTCTCTCCCAGGAAATTCTGTATCTGATTATAAATTGGATGCTGGAACTCTTCAGTTCCCTGCAGCTGTCCCACCCACCTTGGCAGGACAGCAACAGACAGAAGTCCTATCACAGGTACCCACAGCCTGAAATAAAATTCATTTTCATACTTTTAAGATTGAGATATGAACACACAAATGCAAGTCTGTCTCGTGTCAGTGGAAGCAGTCAAAAGAACCCACAACCAACCACCCTCATCAGCATTCTTTCACTTTTGCTGCTGGTTGCAAAGGGCAAGGTCGGGGAGGTGCAGAACAATCATTAACTTATTCCTTTGCCCTTCTTGCCAGTGTTGTAGGTGCCAAGCTTTTCATAAAAGGAAGTCGTTGGGGATTCTTTAAAGAACCTCAAAGAAAACTGCAAAACAATCAAGTAGATAGCAAAAGGAAGCAATTAAGAAAACGAAAAATATCCAAATAAAAGCTTAACCAACCAATCCATCACACAAAAACTTGTTTTCTTAGGGAGAATACCTCACTGTTGTCTTCTCTGTTATGTGGTGATTTACTTTAGGATAAACAATGAGTAATGAAGTTAATGTATATCCTACTGCTCTTTGTCAAGGTATTGGATTAAAAGAAAAGTATCTGACAAAAAGGTAAATGAGAGTTTTTTCATCCAGTTAGTTGCTTTTCCTTCGAAATTGGTCTAAGGAAGATCTTGTAGTTTCTATATGTTCATTTAGGAAACTAAATTCTCCCAGTTAGCTACATGAAGTATTGCAATTAAAATCACAATGTAAGACTGTGGCAGTGAAGGGATAATGAAACTAGTGCTGCAAACACGTTTGCATTTTGCAGCAGATGCAGATTAAAAACAGTGCAAAAATTACCCAAACCAAAATCAGTACTTGCAGCCACTTATAGGGCTTTCAGCAGAGGAAGACAGAAGCATCAGACAAGTAGTACAGAAGCAGAAATACACTTACTGTTAAAGAGAAATAGATTAGCATAAGATCACAGACATTGTGCAAAAGAGAACTGCTTGAACTTAAATTACCGCTGAAAAAATATTACTTGACTGAACTTCTCCCTATAGAATTCTTAATAACAATCATAACAATAATAATCGTAACAAAGAAAACCCGAAACAAAATTGCATTTTTATTAACAATAAGCAGTTCTAGAAAGTGATGGGCCTAAAAAAAAAAAAAAAAAGTCTTGGCAAGGAGAGACAACATTCAAATATGTCAAAAGAACCACAGAGACCACAGAAGCGCTTATTAGCACAGCACATTTTTCATTCACTTTTGTAAAGAGCAGCAGTGAAGGTTGCGGCCGGGGCAGCGCGGACCCTCGAGCCGGGGCACGGCCCGGGGCAGGCTCTGGGCTCCGCCGGGGCCGCTCCCGTCCCATGGCAACGCCCCGCCGGCCGGGGGCAGCGGCGGCCGCACCGGCCCTCGGCACGGCCGGGAGAGGGGGGCAGAGCTGAGGCACCGAGCCCCCGCTCCACGCGGGGAGCCCCGCCGAGCCTCCCGGAGCAGCGAGAGCCGCC